>CM076573.1:710222546-710351547 GCA_034641835.2 Pinus albicaulis | reverse complement strand
TGATCGGCTCGAGAAAGAAGGAAAAAGAAAGGTATAGTCCATCTGCTTTGTTCGGGTTTTCCTTAACTATAGCGATGATGATCCCACGAAGGAACTATCGGGGAATCGGTAGATTCGAGAGGATAAACTACGGGAAGGAGGCCATGGTTGATGAAATGGCATCCTTGCATAAAAATGAACATGGGATACGGGTAGGTTGATGGGTGGAAGGGTAATAAGTGGGCGAAATGGGTGTTTAAGAAGAAGATAAATGTAGAAGGCAGGGTGGAGAAATACAAAGCTCGATTGGTAGCAAAAGGTTATTCCCAGGTGCTAGGAATTGATTTTGGTGATATTTTTTCTCCTGTTGCCAAAGTTATTTCTATTAGATTACTTTTATCTATTGCTGCTGCATTTGATTTTGAGATAGAAAAGATGGATGTGAAGACATCATTTCTTCACGGGGATCTAGAAGAGGAGATATACATGAAGCAACCTGAAGGCTTTATGGTGAAAGGTAAGAAAGAACCAGTATGAAGGTTGAAGAAGTCTCTGTATGGGTTAAAACAGTCACCAAGGATGTGGTATCAGAAATTTGATACATGTATATGGGGACTTGGATTCACTAGAAGCAAGGAGGATCACTGTGTTTATTTTAAATTAATTGGTGACCGTGTTATTTATTTTCTCTTGTATGTGGATGATATGTTGTTGATTGGAAATGACAAAGAAATTATCCAAGCTTTGAAGACCCAACTGTTCTCCAAATTCGACATGAATGATCTTGGTGCTACAAACTATATTTTGGGCATGGAAATTAAGAGAGATCGGGCAAAGAGGAAGCTTTGGTTAAACTAGAGGAAGTATGTCGAGACTATATTGCAGAGGTTCAATATGCAGGATAGTAAACTGGTGAATGTTCCTATTCTTGTAGGTGTAAAGCTATCTGCTGAACAATGTCCCAAGACACAAGAAGAAGAGGAGGATATGTCCGGTGTTCCATATGCAAGTGCAGTGGGTAGCCTGATGTATGCAATGGTTTGTACTAGACCAGACATTGCACATGCAGTGGGAGTATTGAGCAGGTTTATGTCAAACCCAGGGAAGGAGCATTGGACAACAGTGAAGCGAGTTTTCAGATATTTAAGTGGCACTAGTGATTATGGCTTGTGCTACCAGGGAAGACCAGGATTGGAAAGAATGTTGGACATTTGTGGTTTTGTTGATGTAGATTGGGTTGGAGATCTAGACCAAAGAAGATCTACAAGTGGGTATGTATTTAGCCTATTTGGAGGCGCAGTCAGTTGGATGAGTAAAATACAATCTGTAGTGGCTCTTTCAACTACAGAGGAAGAATACATGAAGCCACTCATGCAAGCAAGGAAGAAAGTTGGTTTCAGAGATTGTGTTAAAGTATGGGGTTGGTACAATAAGCTATAAGGATAGACTGTGATAGCCAAAGTGTAATTTTCTTGGCTAAGAACCCTGCTTATCATTCAAAGACAAAGCACAGTGATGTTCAATATCACTTTGTTAGAGAGATGGTTGAGGCTAAAAGGGTGTTGTTGGTAAATATGGACACTTTGAAGAATGTTGCAGATGCATTGACGAAGTATTTGAGCACTCAAAATTTCTCTTGGTGTAGAGAAATAATCGGTCTTGAAGAATTGGGCCAATGAATAAGCTCTCCTGTGGACCCCTATGGAAAGAAAACACAAGTGGGAGAATGTTGGGTATGTGTTATATTCTTTCCACGACTAAGCACGCGTAGGGGGGTAAGAGAGGGGATAGCCCGCTCTAACGTGAGCGCAATGGAGAAGTCACGAGGGCGGTAGCCACCTGTCCCGAGAATCCCGAGGCAGCGCCACTGATATTTTGGTCCTTAATTTCTGGTGGGTAGTGCAAGCCCATGGTTTTAGTCGATGGTTTGGCCCTGGTATTTTGTAGATCCGTTCAAGGGAACTACGGTTATGTTCTAATCCAGGGTTAATGGATTGGGGTTTATGTATGCTTTGGCATGTATATATATATGTTGTAACACTAAAAGGAATATAATGAAAAATCAAGCTGGTCGTCCCAATTTGGGATCCAGGGGAAAATCTCTGTGTTTATCTGTTTTATGTTTTATGCTCTCGCTATTATTTATTTTCTATTATAAGATTCGTGTGTAGATGATTTCTGTTCAGGGTTAAAACCTACATTTTCATCAAATTTTACATCTCTTATAATGATTATATTTTTGGATTTTGGTTGAAGAAGTCTATATCCTTTGACATCTTCAGAATATCCAACAAAAATGCATTTTTCACTCTTAGGTTCTAAAGCTTTATGTTTCGCATCTGGAATATGGGCCCAAGCATCACTTCCAAAAACACGAAAGTGACTTACATCTGGTTTGATTGAGCTCCAAGCTTCTTCTAGAGTTATATTCTTTAAAACCTTAGTAGGAGTGCGATTTACTATGTAATTTGCACAGTTAATGGCTTTTGCCCAAAAATTGAGACCAAGTCCTTTAGATTGAAGCATACAATTAGCCATTTCTTTTAAGGTGCGATTCTTCCTTTCAGCTACACCATTTTGTTGTGGAGTATATGGAACGGTATGTTGCAATTGAATGTCGTGCTCAGTGCAGAAGTTGATAAATTTGTTGTTAACATATTCTCCTCCATTGTCTGATCTTAACTTAAGAATTTGATGTCCAGATTGTTTCTCAACAAAGGCCTTAAAGGCCAAGAACATGTTAAAAACTTCACTCTTGAGTTTTAAGAAATATACCCAAGTGCGTCTGGAAAAATCATCAATGAAAGTTAAGTACTTGCAACCAGAGAAAGAAACAACAGGAAGTGGACCACATAAATCACTATGCACAAGCTGCAAAGGGGCTGAAGCGTGCCAAGAGGCACATTCGTCAAAACTATCCCGATGATGTTTTTCGAGTACACATCCGGAGCAAACACTATCTCGGCAAGATACCATAGGAAGGCCCGTCACCATATTTTCCTTACATAGAGTTTGAAGAGAGCAATAGTTTAAGTGACCAAATCACTCATGCCAAAGTTTGCTCACATCATCATTATGAGCAACAAAAACAGAGGGAAGAGATGATGACCCAAAGTTGTCAAAATTATACAACCTTGTGGAATCATCAGCAATGCCAGTAGCTAAAATATGTTTAGGATCTTTGAGGTCCTTGATTACAACATCATGAGGTGAGAATTCTACTATTTTCCCTTCACCTGAATGAGTTATCTGATAAATAGATAGAAGGTTGCATGACAAGGTAGGAACACATAGTACATCATTAAACTGACCATTATCTAGATCAATGGTTCCAGATCCTACAACACTAAGAGATCTATCATCACCAACATAAATATGTTTGGTGTTACAATCATTTAAAGAATAAAACATGGATTTATTTTTAGCCATGTGGTAAGAAGCTCCATAATCAATGAGCCACTCATGTGAAGGAGAAGAAGAAGATACATTTAATGCATAACCAGATCTTGATACTTGAAAACCATAAGAAGAAAGTGCCATGCCTAAAGAGGAAGGTGAAGAGTCTCCAAATTGATGTTGTGCTTTTTCATTGTTGCTTCTAAGGCTTCCATCTTCTTAAAACATTTGGACTCTATATGGCCATCCCGATTGCAAAAGTTGCAATGTCTATCTGTCTTCTTCCCTTTGTTTTGATTTCCCTTATTATTTTGGTGATTTGATTTTTCAGTTTGTGGCTAAAATTTCTTAGGGCCCTTGTTTGGTTTAGGACCATATTTTTAAGGATACTGCTTCTTGGGATTCTTTTGATATGGTTTTTGTTGGGCTGCTAAGGCTTTCTTAGAAGCCTTTCCAGTAGTGATAAGACCAAGGTGTAAATTTTTTTCTTGTTCTCTTATCAAAGAATCACAAAAGGCATCAAAAGAGGGATTCTTGTAGGTGGTTCCTAAATAAATGTTGGCTTCTCTGGTGGAATGGAAGGCAGAAACAAATACAGAGTATGCAGAGCAAGCTTAGCAAGAATGAAATAGATGAGGCTACCATCGTCCTTTTTATCTTACAACCTTCAAAAATAATTCTGAGGGTCTTAAATTTGGACAAAAAATCTTCAATAAAGGAGAAATTATTGGGGTCCAAAGTAAGCAACTCATTTTCAAGCTGGTGGGCCCTGATTTGATTTTGAATGCCAAAAACAGTTTTTAGCTTTTCCAGGGCTTCATCAGGAGTGTCAATGTCAAGGATATGAAATTGAAGATCTTAAGCAATGGACATTCCTATCAACTCTCGTGCTTGATCTTGTTTATTTTCCCATTTAGCAGCTTTATCATCATTGGAAGGTTTAATTTCTTGTCCTCTGGCTATTCTATAAAGCCCTTTACTTCTAAGTTAAGTCTATCATGTAAGATAGCCATTTGAAACGGTATTTGTTAAAACGATCGAGCATGCACTTTTCCATTTTTTTAAAACAACTAAAGTTGAAAAGAAATTCTGAGAGCTTAGAAAACTGTCGATGGAAATATCACAAAAACTTAGGCCACGGTTAGAAAAAAACGGCTCGGAAAACGGCTTCGGATGGAAAGTTATGCCTTTTGAAAAAAATGTGTTGTGAATCTTGGGAATAGTTACGTGAAAGGTTGAAAGTTGATGATGAAGTTCTACTTCAAAAAAAAATCTCCCCCCTTTCCAAAGCCCAATACAATAAGCTCACTTTAAAAAAAAAACTACTTTATATGAAATACCCACTTTTGTAAATAGTGAGAACCACTTTTACATGTGCTTTTAAATAAAACCCTAATTTTAAAACTAGCGATTTGCCAAAGTGTATAAGAAAAGGTAACTTAACAAAAATATTTTTAGAAAAGAAGCTTGAGAAAGAGACTTGAACCTAAGGCCTACTATTCTCATAAACTATTTACACCAAGTGAGCTAGTAAAAGGATTTTGTGATTGTTTGAAAGGAGAAAAGGTTTTTTTTTTTGCCCCCCCTCTTTGATGTACATGCTTTTCCTACAAAAAAACACAAAATCCAAGAAAAATAAAACATAGCTTATGGAAAAACATTATATTTCCGGTTAGTCTTACCGGAAAATATCTATTTTTTGCTATTTACGATTTCTCGATATCACACAAAGACACGCAAGGAAAAGGCTGTCTAGCGAAAAAAATCTCTTCTTCTTGTTTAGAGTTTGCAAGAGATAAACACGCGGGTACGGAAGAAAATAATATACACAAAAGAAAAGAGGGTATAGATATGGCAATAAAAATATTTAAGGCGGTAAACAAAAGAGAAGCTGTAATAATAAGCAAAGGATTAATAAATATAACTACAAAAAAATACTTTCATACCTCCCGGATCTAAAATGACATAACTTGGCGACCGAAAACCTTTTCACACATGAAATGAAAATGGGTTTCTCAACGCCAATAAGGAGGCTCCCGGACACAACATTGTAGTTCTCCCGGCCGAAAGTGGTAAAATGTTAGATCTAGAAAACAACGATCGCATGCGATCGAACGGACTTGATTTGGATCAACTTAACATATGCGGCCCTCGAAATGGCTCTAATACCATGTAGGAATTTACGGGGGTAAGTTCCTTAAATCAAACACCAAAGGTCACCACTCGAAATAGATCACGAGATCGGTACACCGATGTTCGCGTGGTTAAAACCTCAAAGAGAGGGAAACGGTCCATAGCTTGCGCCGATGGCAGCCTCTTGAGAAATTTATTAATGTAAATAAAGAATTTGCATAAGCTTCTCTCATAGCAGTTCTACCCGGACAAATGACCCTCCATGCTCTTTAAATAGAGATCATAGAACAATTGGGTGCTAAGCCACGGATCAGAAGTGTCGGTAATATCGAGGAGAGAGTGAACCTTGGGATCACTACATGTCGTAGTAGTCGGATTATAAAGTTGCGAATGTGCGTAGTAAAGAAACACACTTTTACCTAACTCTATGCTAGACCAAGTTATGTAACTATTTCCTATGTGTCGGAATATCCTAACGAAGAGAGTTTCTTAGAAAAAATGTTAATACAAAATTCTTTATCGATTTAATATGCATAGAGAAAAAATGTTATATGTATGTGTGTGAGCTAAAAAAATTGTAGCCTAAATCCTATAATATGCATAAAAAAAATGTTAATAAAATTTAGTTTAAAACTTTAGATTAATTGTTTAAATTTTTATACAACCAAAACATATTCCTATAATCCCCAACCAAAAGGTATATAAGTATATACAAAAACAAAATTTTTATGTACAATGAGTTATGCTTATCGAGCTTCACCTTACTAGCTTATTAGTAGAGTTTGACTGGGGCATGTAAAGGAGAAGAATAATTGACCTAGTGACCCTCTGGCTTATTAGTAGAGTTTGACTTTAGAGGGCATAAAGGAGAAGAATAATTGACCCGGTGACCTCCCATTAGGGTAGTGGTTTTAGCAACTAGAAGATGACCAATTAAGCTAACCCTTAGAGTTAATGAGTTATTATAAGTTAAATAATTTCAACATACATATAAATATATAAAAAAATCTATATTTTCTTTATAATTAATTTAATATACAAAAACAAAAATCTCAATCTTTAATATTTATTTAACCTAATATTTTATTTTAATATGTAATTTATATATAATTTTTTTTTTTTATCACAATATAAATTCAAATTTTAATATACTTGATTAGATTCAGATTAAAAAAATTTAATAAATGAACAGTCATAATAAGTAAACAAACATAGATTATAAAATATATTTTGTGCGGAAAATGATGCTCCGAAACCATCCAATTGTAAATGATAATCAATCCTTCCATGAGTGAAATTGCGTTGAGGGTTAACTCCGCGAAGAGAGCAAGAAACATGGAGGAGAAAGGTGGTATATATCAGGTGGTTTACGAGCAAGGTGGTATATATTAGGTGGTTTACATGATTAGGTCGAAATGTAAAGCCATAGTTGGATTTCACTGAACATGGGTTTGACATCAACACCGACAGGTTGGTATGGAAGGTAGCTGGGCCTCTCAAGTATACGAAACTCCTACTTAATATTAATCATCTCCTTTTAATAACAAAGTGTGATATATGCATATATTATATTATGAAATTTATCAAACTTTATGGCGGAAAATAAACACCCTTAAATTATAATTTAATAACAAAAGTTGTGTAACATTATAATATAACATGGAACTTAAGATGGGTTGTCTAAGAGAAACACGTGGAAATCTCATTTTTTTTTAATACGATGAAAGTGTTATGATATATTAGCGTTCAAATCATAAAATTATATATATATATATATATATATATATATTAAATTTTAGAAATATATAGGTTTTTTTAAGATGAAATTTAATTATTAAAAGTTTTTGTTTTATATTGAAAATTTAATGATATAATTTTGAATGAAATTATGATTAAGGTAAAAATGATAAATTATATAATTTAAATTTTCTATTTTAAAAAAAAAAATCATTATATTTAAAAAAATAAACTAAATTATAAAAAGCTCATTTCATTTACAATATAAAAACTTAATTATTATGTAAAAGTTTTAAAAATATATATCATATTTAAAATATTAATCATAATTACGGGGAATATATATATATATATATATATATATATATATATATATATATAAAAGTCATTTTAATTTGGAATTCTTCTTGTTGCTCAAATGCAATTAATTGTGGAGTTTTTTTTTGCAATTGGGAGAATACTTCTAGAAAATGATGATTTTGTTTTACTTGATTCAATATCATTTTTTCACCTCTATGAATATTACTCGATGTAATGAGTGTTCAAGACAACATTCAAACAATCATGAAAAATTAATCAAAAATTTAATTATTTCTCATAAAAACAATCATACATAAATAACTTATTTAACACACTTGAATTCCAAAAAATAATATATAACACACTTCAATCTGTTTAAAAATTATAAAATCAACTTTTAATTTATTAAAATGAATATTAACCTATACAAGTCGGATCATCGCATTACTCCGGAAACGAAACCATATGTTGGTAGACCAAAATTCATATTATTAATTTTTATTGTGAATATAAACACAGATTTTTTTAAATGAAGCTTGACTTGAAATTGGTTTATTTTCAATCTTGACATCACACGAAATAGAAAGAAACTAAAAAATAAAGTTTTAATTTGGAAATGACGTGACATTAGTTTTATTTCGATTGGATAAAAAATATATTGGAATCGATTTAATTTATTATAATTAAAAATATCAATAGTTGTATTGCTTGAATAGAGAGTTTAGTTAAACCCTTTAAAAAAAACTAAAGTAATCGCAAATGACATCCAAACTGACCTTTTATCCAATAAAAAACTAACACCACTTAGTTACCGAAAACCAGAAAAAACATATCGGTAATCAAAACAAATCAAGACAACATCGAACTTGATCACACAAACTAGAAGCTAGAAGTTCGATATTTCTAGAATCAGTTGTGATTTTTTAACCTTTTTGATATGTTTTCTAATTTAATTTTCTAAAAAATTATATATATAAAAAAAAATCAATTTGAAGAACACAAATCAAAATCTCACGTCATTTTTCACATAAAATTCAAGCATGAAAAATCCAAAAACAAATCTCACGTCATTTTTCCATAAAATTCAAGCACCAAAAAATCCAAGAAGGAACTCCTCTCCGAAATCCCCTGGTTGGCGTAATCCAAATACGAACGGACCATCGAGGCGGTCCCGATTCCGGATTCCCTCCGAAGGCACCGCCTCCAATTTACTGCTCACGGCAACAAGTCTCCATACACCGCTGACCCCGTGAGACGGCCTTTTGCGACCTGCACCTGTATACAAATTCATTATCGACCTGTGCCTATACATAAATTCATTATCGACTTCCCCCGATACGAAGCACAAACGGGCTGATGAAAGAAACGAATTACGCACTGTTCGTATTTCTGTTACTGATGTTGGTTATATGGGCATGGAAGACTCCTCATCCCGCTCAATTCTCGATGCCTCTCATCGCCGATAATTGCAAGGGCCAAGGGTACCATGTACCAACTTCCCACGGAATTCAACGCAGATATCGAAACAGTGTAAGTTCGAGGCTCACCGCATGGTTGAACCTCTGCCCGCGCGCGGCGAACAATGGCTTCGGCCCGCCGTATAATAGCTCCCTGAGCGACGGCTGGTTCGACACGGATACATACATGCAAGAATCATATTTCACGAGAGAATGAAACAATACAGATGCCTGACGACAGACCCTGCCATGGCCGACGCCGTGTTTGTGCCCTACTACGCGGGCCTCGACGCTCTCAGATATTTGTATTCACAACCCGACAAACGACCGGAGTTGTCGCACGGTGTGGGAATCATGTCGTGGGTGAGAAAGAGAGACGAGTGGAATCGCAGCGGAGGAAGCGATCATTTCATGGTGATGGGTCGCACGGCCTGGGACTTCGTCGCTGACAAGGGCTGGGGAACTGGTTTCCTGGAGGTCCCTGGGGTTCCTAACATGACGTTGCTGATGATCGAAAGGCTCCCGTGGCAGCCCAACGAGCAGGCCATTCCGTATCCGACTTCGTTTCACCCGTCGTCTGGTCAGCAAATCGAGGAGTGGAGAAAGCGGGTGCGGTCATCCACGCGGACTCTGCTTTTCGCGTTTGCCGGTTCAGTCCGCCCCTACGTCAACGACGGCGGCTTCCGCAACATGCTCATGCGTCTCTGCGCCCGCTCGCCAGGTAGCTGCCGCCTCGTTGACTGCGTGGCGGCGCGGTGCAGCCACGAGGCTGAGCCTGTCATACGGGCGTTCATGGAGTCGGTGTTCTGCCTGCAGCCCCGAGGCGATACACACACGCGCCGGTCGACATTCGATGCCATCATATGGGGTGCATTCCTGTGTTCTTCGACAAGGATTCAGCGTATACACAGTACACGTGGCATCTTCTATCAGACGGAGAGAAGGGCAACGAGGGGTACTCTGTGTTTATCCCGCAGGGCGACGTGGTCGCCAATGTGTCGATCGTGGAGCGAGTGCTTAGCGGTTTGAGGCGTGAGCAGGTGAGAGAGATGCAGGAGAAGGTGATGAGTTTGATTCCGCGTGTCATTTACACGATGAAGACGACGACGAGCGATTCAAAGGCGACGGGATCGGTCCGGGATGCGTTCGACATCAGCATGGAGAGGGTGTTGCAGTCGATTTCTCAGCAGCGGAGGCGGCCAAATATGAGGAGGAGACGAACACTGTAGGATTCGTAGCCGAGGTTGATGATGATACTGCCACGGATTAAAGTTAGTGCAACGGTAAAAAATGATAAATTGGCGAGCGGCTTGAGATGCAATTTCGTGAACTCTGTTTAGAGCAGATTGTAGAAGAAGCTCAGAGATATCTCCAAAAGAGTGGCTCATAATGATCCGGCGGTGTGTATGTAATCCAAAATGTCCGAATCCATGACGACGACCAAAATACCGATGTCCAGAGGCATGACTCATATTAGAAACTTCTCAGAAGTTGGTATTGCAGTAATCTTCCATTTTTTCCGAATGGTAGAGAAGTGAAAATCCCTGGTTCCGAGATGGTTTCGGTATTCTTAACTGGTGAAGAAAAATTGCTGTAGAAGCAGGTAGAGAATATCTTGGAATATTAAGCAGGAGTCACTTCAAACAATTAATTTTATTTTTATTTATCAGATTATTTAAAAAAAAAGTTTGCAATCTGCAATCATTCAGCTGTACAGGAATTTGAATTTCTTGACATTTGAATTTACAATAACAATATTCAAATAAGAAGGATTTTATATATCAATGTGGAGTTTTGCATCGTGTCTCGCTAAATGTCAATAATAATCTAATTTTAATTAATTTTTTGTATTAATAAAGAGTTTTTCTAAATAATTTATTATTATAATAATAGATTATAATTAAACACAATTATACAACCATATATCTTTTCACTTACCTAACTATAATTACTAAAATTTAAAGAAAAACTAACTACAAGAAATTGTAGATATAATAGATATTTTATATCTCTTTCAATTTGAACATATAACCTCTAACTTAAAAGAAAAACTAACTACAAGAAATTATAGATATAATAGATATTTTATATCTCTTTCAATTTGAACATATAACCTCTAACTTAAAAAATAAGAAATAGAAACAAATATATTAAATATTATAAAATTACCATCTTTCACATTAAATAAATGATTTTTTTGAACCTATAACCTCCAACTTGAAAAATAAGAAATAAAAACAAATATATTAAATATTATAAAATTACCATCTTTCCCATTAAATAAATGATTTTGAACATATAACCCCTAACTTGAAAAATAAGAAATAAAAATAAATATATTAAATATTATAAAATTATCATCTTTCACATTAAATAAATGATTATGATGGGTTTTTTTTAGCATCTTTAATTTCTCACTCTTCATCAAGGGAAAACGATATTCATGCCTACTTTATTAAATACAAGGAATTGGTCGTGTACTTATCAATCATCTAGTAGCTAAATCCCCCGTCCCTCGTGAAAAAAGAATAACGCCATTCGTGGCTTCAGACAGTGAGTCGATTTTGTAGCGAAATATTTTCATAAAAGGATTCGCTGATTTTGCAGATTTGTTTTTACCGTTTTTTAAAGAAAGAATTTGATATAATACTAATTTAGTGTTATTGGAAGTTATGCTTTCATGTGATGAATAATTGTTGTTGTAAATTTTTAGGAGTCAGTTCCGAAGTGTTTTTAGTAAATACAATTTGTAGTTGTGATTTAGATGTGTGAAAGTTAATAATTAATGTTTTTTATATATGTAATTGTTGTGATCAATAATATATTAAGTATGATCAACTTTTATTATTAAGTATGATCAACTTTTTATTTTATTACTAAAATCTGCTTTGGCCTGACCGACTTTAAAAAAAAAAACTCAAAAATATGTGAGTTATCGAAAATATTATGTGAGAGATCTTGAGTATTATTGTTTCTGTACCTATTAATATAGATGTGTGATAGTTTATTTTTAGTGTGAGATTTTTTTGTTGTTGATCCGTGTAGATCTGTTTGTTATTTGTAACTCCTTCCAGCTTTGCCGAATCTGCTTACATCCTGGGTCAAATTCTCTAGTGAAGCAGTTTGATGATGTAACGATATTATATTCTCAATGTGCAATAGTGCATGTGATTTGTTGGGAACAATGGTCAAACATGCTCGTTGGAAACTTCCTCGTTGGTAGAGGGGCAAGGTTCATATTTGAGTGGATAGTGAGTAGAGTCCTTGTCAACAATGTCACCTTTCAGTTGTCCTATCGTGGAGGCCGCGTTGCATGATGTAGCCGTTGACAGCAAGGATTTCGGTGGACCTTTTTTTGGCAAAATTTGAGCCACGATCGCTCTTATTAAGGTTTGTTCTGTGTTTGTTTTTCAATGATTATCTTTATTGCATTTCAACATTTGGTCTAGATGCTCGAAAGGACGCCGTCAGAGATATTGGAGTTCATTTGAAACAGATTTCTGTCTTGATTGGAAAGCATGGGAGTATATTGATGGAGGTTAAGTTCTACTGGGGATACAAGAGACCATAATATTCGACGGTGGCCATGTCTCTACCTTTTGATGTTTTTGCCTATAATACTCCATTTTACTGGTATGTGGTTGCAGCAGTCAGCTTTGTCATGCCTAATAATTTCCCCAAAGCACACGAGGGTTGATAAAAAAAAAGGGAGTGACATAATCGATCCATAAAGAATTTATTTATGAAATTTCTGCTGCAGGGGAAACACTACTTGGGGCCAACTATTTCTAGAGGTTTTCTCCGTTGATTCCAATGCACTGTGCATTGGGTGCAAGAGCATAATATTGGTTTTTTAGGATTTGTTTGGTTGTCATAACTCTTTGTCATGTTGAAAAGTGTCCGTGAAGTTCTTGGGAGGCCATTTGAGTTTAGAAATATTAATGGTGATATATACTATTGATTTTGTGATATAATATTGATTTTGTGTCTCAAGTTTGTGTTATGAGTTGGAATTGGTAATACAGTGGGCTGAATGGTTAACAGCATGTGTTTCCTCCTAAAAGGGGTTCAAAACTGGAGGGAGTATATATGCCTTTGTAGACTTAGCTGTTATGCTCCCTCATCTGCTGCTGAATTTCAAGATTGCTCCCTCTCTCTCAACTGGAGTTATTTCAGGGAACAACTGGACGAATTTTCCTTTCGGTTTGACTGTGTGAATCCGATTGCTTGGGGTTGCTCGTTTAAACCTTCTTGTTAATTTGTCTCGTTTATCTCCTGTAAAAACTGCGCGCAAGCTATCTGATGTGTAGTAGTAAAGCAACTGCCTATTGTGATCTGTCTTTTTGGCAACAAAAATATTCCCTCACTTTGTACGATAAGCCAGAGAAATGAGTGCATGCAAACGTTCGTGTCAATGGGCGGAGTTAATTTGTGTTGATTAGTGACCCCGAACGCATGCGAAGAGTTGGAGGAAGCCAAGTATATTTTGTTTGTTTCACTAGTGGCCAGGTATTGTGAAGTTTACTTCTATACTTATACATAGAAGATTTTTTTACGAAGTGGTTACGAAGCTTTTGCAAGGAGAGGGTTTAGGGTTTTAATCACAAATCCATATTGGTTTTGCTTTGCGGTTGGAGAAAACCAATGATTTGGAGGTATGTTTACGTTTTTTCTTGGGCATTATAGTTTCATATTCCGCATATAGTTTTACGGGCATTTAAGAATTGTTTTTAATTGCTTACATTGAAAACATCAAGAAAGTCTTTATTAAGATTTTGTTAAAAGCTTACATCTCGGTAAAAAATTGCTTAAAGCTTTTTACATTTTATATGTTTTTTTACTGAGTATAAAAATTGTTTATCCATGAATTTTATTTTTCTGAGCATAAAATTGTTTATGCATGAGCTTTTATTTAGTAATTAAATACTAACATTTGGTATCAGAGACAATTTTACATCTCTGCCTTGGTAATTTATGAATATAATTGGATAAATGTCCTATTTTTAGATTTTCTAAATTAAAGTATATATTTAGAAATATGTCTATTTTTGTTTAATTTTTATGCTTATAATATTTAGTTTAATTATATGCAATTTTGGAAAATATGCTCATATTTAGTTATGCATGAATTAATTATACGAGATTTAATTAAAACATGTTATTATCAATGAGCATATGAGATCTATGGTTAAATATTATGCATGAATATTGTAGTTTTCATTCATGCAAATTTATCGATTAATTTTATTTAAAAAAAAAAAAATGTACAGTGATTCATATAATTTTAATTGATTAGAGAATATTACGAAGCATCTCAAATCAAATAAAATTATATATTATGATTGATTAGGATCACATAAAGAATAGACATTAATTGTAATTAATTATATTAAATATAATAAATTTTGTCCAGAGTTTTATTATATTTAAGTAATTAATTGGGATAAAATATTCATAACTTACCCACGGGGGAGTTATGAATTAATAAGTTTTATCATAAAGTTCAAAAGGTTAATTGAATGTTGTTTAGTTAAAATTTAGTCCACGGAGCAATTTTTTATGTCATTGAATTCAATTTTAACATGATTTACATTGGTAAAGCATGAAATTTTATTTATGCCTCAATTTTAACATAAGCATATGTTTTTTAATATTATGCGGTTGTACAACTTTTATGAAATTTCTGCGGAAATTACGTCTTGATATCACGAACTTAAGGGAGATAACTATAAAGTACGGAAGGAGAGAGTTCTCCTTCATTTGGGGTGGATGGACATAGATTATGCTGTTAGGAAAAGATGAACCACCGACACTCACTAATACCGGCACTACGACGGTTGTCGCGCTTTATGAACGATGAGACGATCTAATCGTTTAAGCGTGATATTCATTAAGACTAAAATTTCGGTGAGTATCCATGATTCTGTTGAATAGCATGACAAAGTGCGGGAGACTTGCTGAAATCCATTGATGATCAATTCGTCACTTCGGACAAGGCACTTGCAAGCACCTAATCATGAAGTTCTCCATCCCTAAGGCTCACCCAGGTGTAAAAGGTGTGCGCGAGCACATCATGCAAATGAGGGGACAGCTGTGACTCCAATTGAAGAAACTCGAGGTTGAAATATCGGAATATTTCTACGGTACTACATCTTGAACACCCTTCCACACCAATACCGGACCTTTCAAAATCTCATACGACACACATAATGATAAATGGTCAATTAATGAACTCATGACCATGTGTGTTCAAGAGGAAAAGAGGCTGGTGATGGAAATGGGAGAAAGTGCAATGCGGCAACGTGAGGAAAGGGAAAATCTCAAGCCAATCGGAAAGGAAAGGTAAAATACCTCCCAAAAAGCAAATGTCAAGAGAAGATTTAAGTATTTCATGCAGCAAAGAAGGGACACATGAAGAAGGAATGCTGCTTAAATTTCAGAAATGGCTTGCGGACAAGGTAATCCCAATCTCGTTTGTTTGTTATGAATCTAATATGGTCAATGTCAATATTAACACATGGTGGATTGATTCTGGATCAACAATTCACATTTCGAATTCCTTGCGGGGTTTATGACAGAAGGCACGGTGGGAAGTAGGCAAGCATCTTATCGAGGAAGTAAGATGGGCTCGCATGTGGAGGCCTATAGGAACATGCTATTTAACTTTAAGTAGTGGCTTTGTTTTAGAATTAGAAAAGACTTTTTATGTACCAAGTTTCTCACAGAAACTTGATTTACGATTCAAGGCTTGTACCTTTTGGATATTCCTTTAACTTTTCGAAACATCATTTAGTTTATTTTATAAATGCAGTTATGTTGGGAATGGTATTTTGTCTAATGGTCTTTCTTTGCATTAATTTACAAAACAATGTCACTTATGATTCAATGCATGTTCTGCTTTGGTATTAAAAGATGTGTTATTGATGAAAATTCCTCTAAATTATGGCCTTAGGAGACTGGGTCATATCTCCATAGATAGAATTAAAAGATTGGTAAATGAAGGGGTAATTAATATATGATTTTCTTGATTTTGAGACTTGTTAATGGTGCATAAAGGGGAAGCAGACCAACAAGTCAAAGAAAATTGCCAATAGGGTTCAAATATATTAGAGATTATACATGCGAAAGTATATGTAGTCCGGGACATGGACTCACATAGTCGAGAGATACTTCATCTCTTTTATAGATGATTACTCACGATATGTGTATCTCTACATGCTTCATAAAAAAGAGTGAAGCATTAGATGCCTTTAAGATATTTAAGGCTGAAATAGAGAATCAATGCGGCAAGCGATTAAGATCGTGAGATCAGATAGAGGTGGAGAGAATATTATGGTAGACACACGAGAAGATGGACAAGCACCTGGGCCATTAGCTAGAATTTCTTCGAGCATGGGATTGTTGCCAGCCCACCATGCAGTTCACACGACCAGAATGGTCGCCAAGCGAAAGAAGGAATCGAACATTATTAGACATGGTGCGGAGTATGTGTGACTCCAATCTTCCTAAATCCTTGTGGTCGAAGCACTTAAGACGGCAGTGTATATATTAAACCGAGTTCCAACCAAGGCTGTTCCTAAAATTCCATTTGAATTATGGGAAGGTTGGAAGCCGAGTTTGCGACATATGCGCGTTTGGGGCAGGGATAATTTTAGGGGCGAATTTTAGCCCAAAGGCGAAATTTAAGGGATTTTAGATTTTAGAGGGGCGAATTTTTTATATAAAACCTATTTTGTATAGTTTTACATAATTAGCCCCAAAATTATTTTAAAAATAATTAATTATTATGCTTTAGCCAAAAAAAATAAGCGGATAAAAAGCGAAAAAGCTGGATTCGCCTCCGCATTTGCTAATCTGCCAGGGGTTTGGATTGTGATGGCGGTTACTATATTCCGAGGGTTTGCAACGACTTTCGCCCCCCAATATCCGGTGTCGCGCGAAAGGGTAAAACTTGCCCCAATATACAGTATGCTTGCAGTCACGGTTGCTTGTGTTGGGTGAGACGCATATGTCGACATAATGGTGGAGCAAAAAGTACGCGAGACAACGAGTTTTCAATATAATTACTATGACATTTTACGGTGCATTGATTTCATCAAAGCTGTGTTTGTGTCATTTTCTCGGTAGGTATTGCGCTTTTGCGAAGCGGCTGAACCCTGCGGTACTCTTGGGCTTGTTTGTTTCATTTTTCAATGTTTTATTTGGAATATTAATCTCTAGCATGCGATGTATACATAATGCGCATGGATTGCCGCACGGAATCCCTTGCCTTTGTGCGATGGGTTCATAGCTTTTATTTGTGCGAAAGTAAAATCAGCGTCTCTCTGCTTGAAAAGTTCTTCCTGCGAACAATGGAGGATTTTCCAATCATAGTGAGCATCGGGGTTTTTTTGTAAACCACTATTTGACCTATGATGTTTTCTTTCCTGAAATGTACTCATTTCTTTCGAGTTTGTTATTCTTGGGTATTTTGCCACTTCTTTTTACATGTGTTTGGGAGCCTGTTTTTGCAAATATGCGAATATGTTAGATTGTTGAGTCTTCAATTTTCTTGGGTTTTCTCCCCTCTTTTGTACAATGGAGGATTTTCCAATCACGAGAGTCTACATCATAATTTTCCACATCTCGATTTGACCTATGGTGTCTTGTCTTATTGAAGCGGTCATTAGTTTAGGTTGATTTATTCTTTGGTATTGTTAATATCTTTTTCCATGAATTCAAATATCTTGTTTTTTTTAACTATACTAAGCTTGTTCGTTATCGAGGGATTTCCTTTTTTTCAAGGGTTTTATACTATTGATGATTTAAGGGTACTAAACTCTTTGTTGCTTGTATCAACGGGGCAAAGGTTGATACCTAATCGTTTAGCGACAAAACCTCTTGCGGTTTGACTAATTTTCGGCCTCCAGAATTTCCAAATGTTTGCATTTTGAGATTTGTGGGTTTCCAGGCTCTAGGGTTTGCTTTTGTTGAGTCTTGCATTGCACCCAATTGCTCTCAAGCTCAAGCACTATTTTCACATAAATCTCTAGAAAACCTTCTAGTCGACTTAACCATGTCACTCCCTTGTCACTCCCTTCAACGCAGGAGAAATTTCGTTTGTAGCCCTTTGGAATTCTTCTTACTTTCGGCGCTCTTCAATGTGGAGAAGGAATCCAATATTGGTCGCTTTAAGTATCAACCTAGTAAAGTCACATGTTGAGCTATTTCGTTTAGTAGCCCCTTGGGATTCTTCCTACGCCGATTGCTCTTCAATGTGTGTAGAAGAATCCAATTTGCGACTTGCTTTAAGTATCGACTGCATGAGAAGTCACATGTTGGCTAAGTTTGAGTTTGATGCGGGGAAGAAACCATCTCTTGGGGTACAGCATTGTGGGAAGAAAGTCGGGGAGTTTGGGTTTGCGCTGCGGAAGGGAAAGGCCATCTTAGAGGCTGTATTTATCGGAAGAGAAGTCGGGGTATTGCCATTGAGGATGAAATCTTCTTCATTTATTACCCGGTCATAGATACGGAATTTCGTGCATCATTTGTTGGTAAATTTCGCGGGAGATTGTAATGTTATTGTTGTGGAAACGAAGAAAGAATGTGTTTTTTGATGACCAAGTTCCTCTACATTTTATGCATTGTGTTTTTAGTTGAATGATTGTGTAGTGCTTATGTTTGAAAATCTAGGGCATTATATTTCTCTAATATCTTGACATTACTAGTGGTGAATATTTATGTATGCTTATTAGTTTTTCCTTTACTCGTTTATATTATTTTTCATCAAAATAAATGTCAAACCATAAAAATCACAAAGGAGGGAACAAGGATATTTACATTAACAATACATGAACAAGAATATGCACATTATGTAAAACGAGATATTTACATTAACAATACATGAAAATACAAAAAAATGCCTAGTCATACATTTAAGTGCGAGAGATTCTTGATTTGTAATACATTTGTCCAAAGACACATTGATAGCTTGATATATTGACTAGATATAGAGGAAAGTTAAACCTTTTGTTTCATTATAGTATATACGAGTTCAACAATGTACTAAACGATGGGTAAAGCATTTAAGTTTAGAGATGAGCTGCCTTTTAAAAAATTGGAAGAAGAGTTTGCATACTCGTTGTCTTCATCCGATCCTTTTGAACTAAGTTGCGACCAAAGTGGACAATGGTATAATACACACATATATATTAGTGTTTTTAAGCCAGGGCAGGTCTTGTATCCAAAATTCCCTATTCTTGCCCACCCTATTCTATTCTACGTGGCTTCGAAGGAATATTTCCTTGCAAAATTTGAAACAATGACAAAATACTATAGATATACAAAACATATTAGAAATGTCTAAGGTTTCGAAGGTCACTTAGAATTCCCCATTGTTGCTTTTGTTGAGTGCATTTACACTTGTCAAATTGTTCCACGAGTTGATTTCACTTGTAGGATCCTCCACTTTTGGTTTTGGAGTGTTAGATGCAAAATCCTCATCATGGCCATGGGAAAAGTTGCAAAATGAGGAGTCCTCAACAATTTTAGAAGTTGACGGGTGGGAGATGAAACCATCTCCTATGGGAGGTAGGGGTGACTCGAGATTCTGCTAACTAGGGATTTTAGAGAACGATCGAAACTCTAGCTTCAATGCGCAAGTTGGTGATCTCCTTCATTTTCTTAAGGTTCTGTAGTCGGGGTGTATTTTCCATTGCACATGGACCTTTGCCCTCTTGGCTTCTAATGTCATCACAATCCTCACTGTTGATTGCGATAAATAGTGAAATTCATCACACATCATTGGGTTTGAACAACCTCAAGCCACGACACTTAACCCCTTGACCGAACCTCTCAAAATTCATACAAAATTGCATCATTTATGCCTACGATGATAGTGGCCATTTTCTAACGAAAGACAGTTCAGGACTAGGTTACCCTGTAGCACCAAAGAGTTGCCCAGGGATTTAACAAAAATTTCCCTTTGGCCATTGTAGGCGAGAATACCCTTGGCACTGCTAGTGCCCAGAATGCGTACGTACGAGCTAGGGTGAAATCAATGGCATTGAGTCCTTCCGAATTGACATAAAAATAAACACATACATTTTCCAATTCAACCATTGTATTGAACATAAGCTCACATGTCGATGAGAGAGTAGTATGGACTGCGGGTAATGGGTGGCTGGTGGAGACTTAACTCCCCATCTCTTGGAGCTTGCATGAGAGAGCATGTATTGTATGAACCCTATATATTTTGTAGCATGCCGTTGGTATTCTTGCACAAGGCAAGTTGTTTATAAAGTTGGCACACGAGGATACTTTGACTGAAATGATTTCCTTTTGGGTTCTTCAGGGTCCCTCGACTACTCTCTACGGTTGCATCATGGCAATCCATGTGCTGGGTGTGCTTGAGGAATCTGCAATAATATCACATTGACTATGAGCTGTATGTTTTGCGGCATGTGGGTTAGTGAAAACTATTCTTGCTACATAGTGTTGTTTAGAAAGTCGCTTTCACGAGTGCTTTCACTAGATACTTTCCTTTTGTGGGTCTTAGCAGTCCCTCGACCTGCTCTCTACGGTTGCATCATGGAAATCCATGAGCAAATTGTGTACGGAAGCTACGATAAGATCACATTGTTGTATGAGCTGTATATTTTGTAGCATGCCGATTAGTGAAAAAATGTGTTGCCTGAGAGCAGAAACATTTAGAAAGTCAACTTACCGAAATTATGCAAGCTAGAATGCTTTCCTTTTGTTGGTAACCAACGGTCACCTCGGCTGCTCTCTCGGTACAGCAGAAGACGAGCTCCAATCCCTACCTAATATATCTTAACAACTCTACGATACATCCACAACATCACATACGCAACAGCGTTACCGTACCTTGATACATCGACCTTTGCGTGTACGCAACACAACATTGCCATTGCCCGTGCCTTGCAGCACAGCTTTTATGAATCTTTAAAAACAACTCTTCGAAGCAACACATCTTTTTTCATGAATCTTTGTAACTCTTCAAGCAATCAGCTCCCACTATCCTTGCACACATAATATACCTGCGCAACATACTACCATCAACCAACGGCATAGCAATAAATACGACGAGAACAAATGCAAGCTACCTCCAACATGCCTCATACTCGGCTCCTTCATCTCACGATCAACAGCACCTACTCGGCACTAACGAAGCACTTCAACAACATGCCTTGAACATCCCTTCGAATTTGCAACATCAGCAACTATTACAAGGCAACACTACCAACTTCAGCGTGCATTAGCGGCCCTTTTCCATCACCTTTCTTTGCTCCCATTGCAATCAATGACAACCATGCTAACACTTCTCCCTCCAAAGCTCACGACTAATGCCAAGGCAACCAAGGAAAGTGCACACCGAATCTAACTAGGATTAGCAGGGGTAGCGTAGTAATCTCGTCTCTAGTTTTTCTCCCAGGAAACATGTCGCCTAGTCACAATGGTAAAATTGAATGAGAATGATGGAAGGAAGGATTAGAATTACACTAAACTCAACTTTAACATGCACGTCTTTGCTTTTGACAAGTGGCACTACAAGCCCCTTTTTCCGGTTTAAGATAAACACATGCACTTTTGAATTTAATCTCATTTTAATAATGGCTTAGCGCCTGAGCTTAAGCCTCTCATCCCTTAGCCTTAGCTCCCCTTTCCAACTTGTGGTGTCCTAGCCCCCCATTTCTCTTGTTTGACTTGGTTTGCCGGCAATAGTGTATTATTACTAATGTTAGTGAATGTGAGGATAGCTCCTTGTCGTAAAATCACAAGGCACTCTAGCCTCAAAACATATAAGCATAGGTCCATTGGCCCCTAAAATACCTAAAAACACATTGGCACACGGACCCAACACATCTTGGCTCAAAGAGTCTAAAGTTTAAACATAATACCCAACAACACATGTAGTCCTCTTTGGGTGTTACATTAATCTAGGAAACAAGATGAAGTGAATCATAATAATTGGGAAGAAATCAATGATATATATATGCTAGCAATATGAGATGAAGTGTCTAGAGTACATAAAAATCGTTATACCAATCGTGATGCGAATCGAAGCACAAGCGTATGATGGAATGTGAAAGAGGATGTGCCTGATTCGTAGAAGTCGAATATTAAAATCCATATAAGCGTTAACACGACCAACAAACAAACTTATGAAGCTACCTTGGCGGGGCCTGTTTCACATTTCTACATTTTGCATTTGACGGAACTTTTATCTTTGTTGAGAAGTAAAGAGTCACCTCATTTTTATCAAAAGAAGGAATGTTTTTGTACCATCTTGTAAAATATTCCATTCGGGCTCCGTATTGATAAATTTGGAAATGTGTATGTTGCTCAAGAATGAGTTTGATATCATTTTGTTATATAAAAGCTAAGAAGTTTTATTTACTCAGATCGTAATGCAATTGTTTAGGCTTCTTAGATGTAGCTTTCCATATATGATGTATCTTGGAAATTTGATCATCATTCAATTTGACTTACGTATTAAATAACGCTGACATATAGCAGTACCATGGCTAGATAAGGCAAAGAAGCAGAAAATGCTTTGCTCAAGATTGTAATGGCATTTTTAGATTCAAAATGGCAATACAGTATGGATATGTTTGATAACATGGACATATGGTGGTACCAAGGGGTCAGGTGGCACATAGATATTGGTACACTTATCTTAAGGGGAAAGATAATGGTAATGATATAGGGTCTGGTGATTCTCATGTAGAGTAAATTGTTTTGTTTAAACAACTCATTTAATCAATGATTTTAAGGAGGGTGATGAACATGTTGTGTTTGCAAGAGGGAAGTCTGTTTCTATCATTTCTTTTCTTAGGTGAGATGTACCACACTCTTAAACTTAACCTTGATTTGCAATCAAATGATATTTCTTATATTCCTCATCGTATAAGTCTATGACTGCACCTTCGTAACTTTACTAATAATATTCATATTCCTAGTAGTCCAAGAGATCATTTTTAAAGTTTTGTTAGGTTAGTTCTTGCTTAAATGCTAAGATCATATAAAGGAATAACAAGAGTTTTATGAAAGGCATACCTGTTCAACTCAAAATCACATTTAAAGTCATTTATTTAGCTCCTTTTGTTTTTTAACGTGAGACATCGTTTTTAAATGTACTCTTGACATGAATCTAAAAACAATATTTTTCCTATATTCCTTACAACAAAAATATCTAGATCTATCTCTAGAGAAATTGCACTGCAATGGTTCATGCATTGCATGTACTTTCAAGAGATTTTGTTTTAAGTTTTGTATAATTTTGATAGGTGGATTTGGCAAACAATTTAAATGCTTTCCGGTGTATTCCTTTCATTTTTATGTTTGTGATCAATCTTATCCATTTTTCCAGTACAGACCCAAGTCTGTTTTCTTCATAATGAGTGGACATCAATGGGCTTTGGATCAGGTTTTTAGTTGATATTCACAATTTGATAAAATAGTAAATGAATCCAAATGATAATGGTCCATCATTTTGTTTTTCAATCACAAATAGAAATGTTGCAGAATACAAATGAAAAAGATTATCTTTATTCTATGTAGTTAACATGCCATTCTCTTACTAAAAAAATATTTTAACGATATCAATGTATATGTTTCATTGGGAGGCTTCATGATTTTAGTCACAGATATTTACATCTTGGTTTTCACGCTTTCTAGTATGCCTTATGAGGCTTCCATGTATTTTCTCTGCTATAGTGACGCTGAGTGCCTTTTATTGATCTCCACCTTTTGCACGATACTTTATATAACATATCATTGTATGATTTGATTTATTGATTTGGATCTCGCACCCTTTTTCAATGACCATGTCTTGACAATACTATTCTAAGGACTTAACAATACTAAATACTTTCGCAAGAGTAATCACTAAAAAAAGAGGTCTCTAAGATATAAAGGAAGGCTGTTACTATTATATGATGTTTAACAAAGTATGAAACAATTTGAACTACATTATAATATTTTCACTAATTTGCGTATGCAATCGCACAAATTCAAATTGTTTTTTGATTCATCATTTGACTTGGACACTTTTTAAAAAATGGTGACTTATGACATTTACTTTATAGATGGGTTTCCACACGTTCGAATTAAAGGGATATTGAATTTCTCATCAGATTGGTATTGGGAAGAGAAGGTGCTTTTTAATGCATTATATAGTCGATACACAGCTTTTGAGTATAGGGTGTTCATAGTAAATGTGTTTAGATGTTTTTTGTTAACAATCTATATTTATATGTCAAGCAAAGGAGCTGTTTTAACAAGAGACCATGGGATAATAAAAAAGGACTGAATTGTACATATACAAGGATATTTATGCTACTTGAAACTACCATAGACTCTATTGGTTATATGTTTTTCTTTAAATTATATAAGAGTAAAGGTTTTAGCTTTCTTTTCTAACTTGTGTCACAGAACATTTTTGGACATGATATGTTGCAAGGTTTAAATTGTTTGATCCCATATCAAAACCATTAAACTCTTTTGGATTAAATCAAAGGGACAGAATTGAGATTCAAATACTTAAGAAATATTGTTGTTTTTCTGTTTGGGAAATCAAGAGTAACCACAGCATAAAGTTGAATAATCTCCCAGGAAATTGTCATATCTTGAGTTGGGTTCCCATATTTGACAGAAAATGAGACCATACTTAGTATGATGATTGGTGGTTTTCAGCATTTGGTCAGACACATTTGGCCCAGCATAAAATTGTCCATGTATTTTTTCTGTAAGGTAGATGATCTATCAACAACTCAAAAAATGTTAATTTTGGAGTCTAGTATAGCTACATTGTTGAGCTATAAATTCTTGATTTTGCAACAGAAAGTTAAGAATCATAAAGAGCAGTAATTCATGTTTTATGATCACACTCAAGTAAAGAGCTCAAGTGATATTAGAGGATATGGTGGTATGCATGATTTGGGTTATCTTGCTACTTGATTGGATTCTGGACCTTCTTCACCACCTCGTGTCATAATCAAGCTCAATGGATATTTGAGGAAAGATATTTTATTTCCTTTCACTTTGTCGGCATGATTTCGACATCTTCACCTTTTAGAATATAGTAAAATATTTTTCTTATTATAGATTTTTCTTTTTAAAGAAAAAGAATTATTGAGAGTTAGGTGCAAATGCACAATGTTGTGTAGCATTAGTGTGATAAATATGGGATAGTGCAAAGTCAGTAGTTTTGAAAGATTAGTCTAAGATTGATTCGTGACCTCAATCAACTCGGTACAAGTTGATTGTTGGTTGAACAGGCTAATTGTTGGTTCAATGGACGAGGAAGGTCTTGCCAGGTGCACAAATACCAAAGGGAAAAATGGAGCCCATCATGGGAGTACTCTTTGTAATTCTCCACCACTGCTACCTTTCCTCAAACTCCTCTCCAACCCTCAATACTCGATTAGTAGTAGTAGCATGACAAACAACACTCACGCTCTTAGCGCATATCTAGAAGAACGTGTTTTCCAAACTACACGAGAACTACTTCCCTCACGAGTCACCATGCCATGCCATGCTTGCGTCTCGGTGGTTCTCTTCCTACTCCTGGTTCCAATTACCATATCTTCATTGGAACCAACACTCCGAACTCCACTAGACAACGATTCAGCATCATGTAGTAGTGATTCGCCATTTGTCTTTGGTGATTCGCCATGATTTTACAGGATAATATAATCTCGTGAGAGATTCGCCAAAAAATTATATATACATATTATATTATTAATAAAAATCGCCTTCCATTTTTCCTATGTATCATGGGGATCTTTCGCCTAGTTTTTTATATATAAATTTAGGGGGTTCTTAAAAATTATCCACGGTTCGGATGCCCGCGTCGAAGTGAGAATATACAATCCACGAGAAGAAGAGCTGGACCCAAGGACCAAAGTAGTGGGTATTTCATTGGATATCGTTTGAAAGGTCTCGAAAGGTTATAGATTTTATTGTCCATCTCACAACACTAGGTTGTGGAGTCAAGAAATGCAAAGTTTCTTGAAAATGACTTGATCCGAGTGGGAGCGATCAAAAGCAGGAACATAGTTTACGAGAAGGATCATTCAGAATCTCAACCTTCCACCTCAAGTGAAAGATTGGTTATTAGTTCACTGACACCCATCAAGTGCTAAAGTCCCGGTGTTGAACAACCAATTGTTGAAGTTCCACAATGTCATTTGAGGAGCATTCTAGTAGATCGAGATAGTTCAAGAATTGCCAATAATTTTTGAACAACGAGTTGAACCATACTTCTCGGGAAGATGGTGGGACAACGTTAAGAAGATCTACTAGACCAAAGAGATCATGACAATTCCCGATGATTATGTTGTGTATCTCATAGAGGCGGCTACGTACATCATGTTGTCGAAAAATGATCCCCTAGCTTTTTCTACAAGCCATGAGTTGCAAAGAATCAGAATTATGGTACGATGCCATGAAGGAAGAGATGAATTCTATGACAGTGAGTAATGAAGTACTGGGATCTTGTTGAGTTTCCTAATGGTGCAAAAGCCATTGGATGTAGCTGGGTCTTTAAGACAAAGAAAGACTCATTGGGCAACAGTTGAGAGATGAAACAAGGCTAGACTCGTTGCAAAGGGATTCACTTAGAAAAGAAGGAATTGATTACAAGGAGACTTTCTCTCTGTATCTAGACGAAAGATTCCTGCGCATTATTATGGTGGCATTAGTAGCCCATTTTGACTTGGAGTTGCATCAAATGGATGTGAAAACGGCATTTCTCAATGGAGATCTAGAGGAGGAGGTTTACATAAGGAAACAACTCAGAGGATTCTCCCTCTAGTGATGGTGAGCATTTGGTTTGCAAGCTCAAGAAGTCATTATTATACGGATAAAACAAGCATCCCGCAAATGGTATTTGAAATTTCATGATGTAATTTTCTTCTTTCGGTTTTTGTAGAAAACATTGATGTGATGAATGTATATACCTTAAAAGTCGATGGGAGTAAATATGTTTTCTTGTTTTATATGTGGATGAAATTTTGCTAGCAACCAATCAGATAGGGTTCTATGCATGAAGTGAAAAGCAATTCCTCTCTAAAAAAATTTGATATGAGAGGATATGGGTGAGGCATCTTATGTCAGCTGGCATTAAGATCCATAGAGACGGATTTCGAGTGGCATCTTGGGTCCATCTCCTGGGAAACCTATATTAATAAAATTTTAGAGAGATTCCGATGAAGGGAATTGTTACACCAAGTGTTGCTCCCATTGTGAAGGGTGATAGGTTCAGTTTGAATCAATGCTAAGAACGACTTTGAAAGGGAACAAATGAAGAACATTCCATATGCTTCATGGCACATCGGAAGCCTAATGTATGCTCGAGCTTGCACTGAGACCCGACATTGCATTTTGTTGTGGGAATGTTAGGATCGATATCGGTAGTAATCCGGGTTTAGACCAGCTGGAGAGAGTCAGCAAAGAAAGTAATGAGGTACTCTCTCAAGGAACCAAAAAACTACATGCTTATATATAGACTGACTGGACAATTTGTGAAGATGATTGGCTACCTGCAGTTTCGATTTCTTTGGATGTGTTGATTCACGTCAAATCAACATCGGGATACATTTTTATGATGACGTGGGTTGTATCATGGAGGAGTGCCAAGCGAGACCTTGATTGCTTACTTCTACTATGGTGCTATAGTTCGCTCCATGTTTTGAGGCTACTTTAGATGGTGTGTGGCTTAAGAATTTCATTTTACGGGCATAAGAATTATGGATTCTATCTCTAAGCCATTGAGAATATATTGCGACAATTCAGATTCCTTTGTTTTTATGGCTAAGAACAACAAAAGTGGGAGTCGAAATAAACACATGGAGCATTAAGTATTTAGCTATAAGTGAACGTAAGTTAAACGTTAAAGAAAGTGGTCATTGAGCACATTATGCACTGTAGTTGATGATCGCTGATCCTTTGACTAAGGGCATGCACACCGTTTAAATTCAAGGATCATGTAATGAATATGGGACTTGGTTCCATTATGTAAATTCTCATTGTATGAACAATGTCATTTTTAATGGAAATTCTTAATTATTGTGATGTTTTTTTTCTCATATATTATGTGCACTTTAATTTCTTTATTTGCAGAGAATTCATCTATGTAGGACCAGTAATGTAAACATGGGGTTTAGGCTCTCATTAAGTAATTGTTGGCCACATGAATTTTAATAAGAATAAATACATAGTAATACATGGAAGATAATACTCATCATTAGAGGACTGTATCTGCCATGATTCATGTATGTATTACTTAATACAAAGTATTAATGGGTTTAGATGAGACATTAAAGGGTGGAAGTATGGACCAAGTGGGAGAATGTTACGCTCCTCATCCACATCAATTTCAGATTGCTCCCTCTCTCTCAACTCTGGGTTACCTTGGAAACAATCTAGGAGTAAATATCTCGGAAAATAAGTCGAAGTGATTTCCTTAATTTTTATGAAACTAACATGAGTAATTTCCTTAAATTATGTAAATCAACTACGATTCATTAATTTCTTGTTGGGAGCTTTCCTCAAGTGGTCCATTACTCCCACTGTAGTTCTCTACCTTGATCGATGGAGCATTTGACACATATAGCCAAAAGAAGCTAGATGGGAGCTAGGCTATTATTATCTTTTGGTCCCTAAAGTCTCACTAATTCAATCCTCTGATTTTACACCATCAAAACCCAGACGTTTGAGCTTGATGGAAGACATCTTTTTTCCCTTTTTCACGCTTGCACTCAAGATTGTCTTCGATTTTCTAGATTCAACGAATTTTCCTTTCGGTTTGACTAGTGTACTGAATCCGATTGCTGCAGAGTTGCTCGTTTAAACCTTCTTGTAGAAAATTTGTCTCGTTTATCTCTGCTTGTGAAAAACTACGCTTTTGGCTATACGAGTGATGTGGCCGTAAAGCATTTGCCTATTGTGATCTCATCTTTTTGGCAACAAAAATATTCCACCTCCGCACTGTACGATAACCTGGAAGGAAATGAGTGCATGCACACGTTAGAATGTCAATGGTCGGAGTTAATTTGTATTGATTAGATCGACCTACGAACACATGCAAGAAGAGTTGGAGAGCCAAGTATATTTTGTTTATTTCACTAGTGACATTATTGTGAAGCTTTACTTCTATGCTATACATAGCAGATCTCAAGTAGTTCTGAAGCTTTGCAAGGAGAGGGTATGCGAGTTTTAATCCCACAAATCCATATTAGTTTTGCTTCTGCACGATTTGGAAAAACACAATGAGCTGGAGGTATGTTTTACGTTTGTCTCTGGGCATTATAGTTTCATATTCCGCATATAGTTTTTCTTGGGCATTTAAGAATTGTTTTTAATTGCTTACATTGAAAACAATCAAAGAATCTTTTAGTTAAGATTTTATTAAAAAGCTTATCATTAAAAAATTGCTTAAAGCTTTTTTACATTTTGTTATGTTTTTTAGGAGTATAAAAATTGTTTATCCATGAATTTTATTTTTCACGAAAGCATAAAATTGTTTGTACAGTGAGCTTTTATTTAGTAATTAAATATAACATTTGGTATCGAGAGACAATTTTACATCTACTCAGTTTTGCAATTTATGAATATAATTGGATAAAATGTCCTATTTTTAGATTTCTCTAAATTAAAGTATATATTTAGAAATATAGTCTATTTTTTGTTTAATTTTTTATGCTTATAATATTTAGTTTAATTATATGCAATTGTGGAAAATATGCTCATATTTAGTTATGCATGAATTAATTATTTGAGATTTAATTAAAACATGTTATTATCAATGAGCATATAGAGATCTATGGTAAAATATTATGCATGAATATTGTAGTTTCATTCATGCAAATCTTTATCAATTAATTTTTTTATTATGTCTAGTGATTCATATAATTCTTAATTGATTAGAGAATAGCCACGAGCATCTCAAATCAAATAAAATTATATATTATGATTGATTAGGATCATACATAAAGAATAGACATTAATTGTAATTAATTATATTAAATATAATAAATTTTATCCCACGTGAGTTTTTTTATTATATTTTAAAGTAATTAATTAGGATAAAATATTCATAACTTACCCACAGGAGTTATGAATTAATAAGTTTTATCATAAAGTTCAAAAGGTTAATTGAATCCGTATGAATTAAAAATTTATTCCACAGTAAGATAATTTTTATGCTGCATTAGATTCAATTTTTAAAGCATGATTACATTGGTAAAACATGTAAATTGTTTATTTATGCCTCAATTTTAACATAAGCATGTGTTTTTTTAATATTATGCGGGTTGTACAACTTTGCAAATTTCTCCTGAGAATTAATCTTTCAATATCCCTCGAACTTAAGGGGAGATAACTATAGAAGTCACGGAAGGGAGAGAGTTCTCCTTCATTTTAGGGTGGATGGACATAGATTATGCTAGTAGGAAAGCATGAACCACCAGCACTCACTAATACCAGCATCTGACGGCAGGACATCATGCTTTATGAACGATGAGGAACGATCTAATCGTTTTACGCGTGATGTTCATTAAGACTAAAATTTCAGCTGGTATCATCATGGATTCTCCGTTGAATAGCATGACAAAGTCGCAGACTTGGCTGAAATCCATTGATGACTCAATTCGTCACTTCGATGACAAGGCACTTGCAAGCACCCTAACTGCATGAAGTTCTCATCCGAGGCTCACCGTGTAAGGTGTGCAAGCGAGCACATCATGCAAAATGAGGGACACACAACGTGCTCAATTAGAAGAAACTCGAGGTTGAAATATCGAGAATATTTCCTCGTGCACTACATCCCGAACACCCTTCCACACCAATATCGGACCTTTCAAAATCTCATACAACACACATAAGGATAAATGGTCAATTAATGAACTCATGACCATGTGTGTTCAAGAGGAAAGAAGAGGCTCGGTGATGGAAATGGGAGAAAGTGCAATGTCGGCAACGTGAGGAAAAGGGAAAATCTCAAGCCAATCCCCGGAAAGCGGTGAAAGGTAAAATACCTCCCCAAGCCAATATCAAGAAGGATTCTAAGTGTATTTCTCGCAGCAAAAAGTAAGGGACACATGAAGAAAGGGAATGCACTAAATCAGAAATGGCTTAAGCGGACGTAAGGTAATCCAATCTCGTTTGTTTGTTAGTGAATCTAATATGGTCAATGTCAATATTAACACATGGTGGATTGATTACTGGATCAACATCATTCACTTCGAATTCCTTAGTAGGGGTTTGCAGAAACCGAACGGCTTTCGACTAGAGGAGTGAGCAAAGCATCTTATCGGGGAAAGCAAGATGGGCTTGCATGTGGAGGCTATAGGAACATGCTATTTAACTTTAAGTAGTGGCTTTGTTTTAGAATTAGAAAAAGACTTTTTATGTACCAAGTTTCTCTAGAAACTTGATTTCGAGTTTCCAAGGCTTGTACCTTTTGGATATTCCTTTAACTTTCTCGAAACATCATCTAGATTTATTTTATAAATGCTGATTATGTTTGGGAATGGTATTTTTTTTAATGGTCTTTACCGCATTAATTTACAAAACAATGTCACTTATGATTCAATGCATGTTCATGCCCGTGGTATTAAAAAGATGTGTTATTGATGAAAATTCCTCTAAATTATGGCACCTGAGACTAGGTCATATCTCCATAGATAGAATTAAAAGATTGGTAAATGAAGGGGTACTTAATACTCTAGATTTTATCGATTTTGAGACTCTGTGTGACCGCATAAAGGGAAAGCGCAGACCAACAAGTCAAAGAAAAGGTGCCAATAGGAGTTCAAACATATTAGAGATTATACATATTGATATATGTAGTCCGTACATGGACTCACATAGTCGCAGAGATACTTCATCTCTTTATAGATGATTACTCACGATATATGTATCTCTACATGCTTCATAAAAAGATGAAGCATTAGATGCCTTTAAGATATTTAAGGCTGAAATAGAGAATCAATGCGGCAAGCGATTAAGATCGTGAGATCGGGATAGAGGTGGAGAATATTATGGTAGACACTGGACAAGATGGACAAGCACCGGGCCATTCAAGCAAATTTCTTCGAAGAGCATGGGATTGTTGCCCTCAATACACCATGCCTCGGTTCACCCCGACTGCAAATGGTGTAGCAGAAAGAAGGAAAATCGAACATTATTGGACATGGTGCGGAGTATGCTTAGCAGCTCCATCTTCCTAAATCCTTGTGGATCGAAGCACTTAAGACGCAGTGTATATATTAAACCGAGTTCCAACCAAGGAAATCTGTTCCCAAAATGCCATTTGAATTATAGGGAAGGTTGAAGCCGAGTTTACGACATATGCGCGTTTGGGGATGCCCGTCCCGAAGTGAGAATATACAATCCACAAGAGAAGAAACTGGACCCAAGGACCATTATTGGGTATTTCATTGGATATGCCGAAAGGTCTAAAGGTTTCGTGATTTTATTGTCCATCTCACAACACTAGGATTGTGGAGTCAAGAAATGCAAAGTTTCTTGAAAATGACTTGATCAAAGGGGAGCGATCAAACAAGGAACATAGTTTCGAGAAGGATCATTCGTAATCTCAACCTTCCACCTCAAGTGAAAGATTGGTTATTGTTCACAGACGACCCATCAAGTACAAAGCGGTGTTGAACAACCAATTGTTGAAGTTCCACAATGTCTTGATGACATTCTAGTAGATCGAGATAGTTCAAGAATTGCCAAGAATTTTTGAACAACGAGTTGAACCACATACTTCTCGGGAAGATGGTGGGACAACGTTAAGAAGATCTACTAGACCAAAGAGATCAACGCAGCTCCACGATGATTATGTTGTGTATCTGCAAGAGAGTCGACTCACGACATTGTGTCGAAAATGATTCTCAGCCTTTTTGCAAAAAGCCATTTACTTGGATGCAAATGGGTCTTTAAGACAAGAGAAAGACTCATTGGGCAACATTGAGAGATACAAGGCTAGACTCGTTGCAAAGGGATTCACTTAGAAAGAAGGAATTGATTACAAGGAGACTTTTCTCTCCGTATCTAAGAAAGATTCCTTGCGCATTATTATGGCATTAGTAGCCCATTTTGACTTGGAGTTGCATCAAATGGATGTGAAAAAACGGCATTTCTCAATGGAGATCTATAGGAGGAGGTTTACATGAAACAACTCTGAAGGATTCTCCTCTAGTGATGGTGAGCATTTGGTTTGCAAGCTCAAGAAGTCATTATACGGATTAAAACAAGCATCCCGCCAATGGTATTTGAAATTTAATGATGTAATTTCTTCTTTTCAGTTTTAGAAAACATTATGGATGAATGTATATACCTTAAAGTCAGTGGGAGTAAAATATGTTTTCTTGTTTTATATGTGGATGAAATTTTGCTAGCAACCAATGATATGGTTTGCTGCATGAAGTGAAACAATTTCTCTTCTAAAAAATTTGATATGAAGGATATGGGTGAGGCATCTTATGTCATTGGCATTAAGATCCACAGAGACATTTCGAGGCATCTTGGGTCCGTCTCAGGGAAACCTATATTAATAAAATTTTAGAGAGATTCCTGATGAAGGATTGTTCACCAAGTGTTGCTCCCATTGTGAAGGGTGATAGGTTCAGTTTGAATCAATGCCCGAAGAACGACTTTGAAAGGGAACAAATGAAGAACATTCCATATGCTTCACTGTCGTAAAGCCTAATGTATGCTCGTGTTTGCACAAGACCCGACATTGCATTCTTTGTGGGAATGTTAGGACGATATCGAGTAATCCAGTTTAGACCAACGGAGAGCTACAAAGAGAAAGTAATGAGGTACCTTCAAGGAACCAAAAAAACTACATGCTTATATATACGACTGGATCGGACAATTTCGGAAGTGATTGGCTACTCGATTTCCCGATTTTGTCTGGGATGTGTTGATTCACGCAAATCAACATCGGATACATTTTTATGATGGCCGCGGAGGCTGTATCGTGGAGGAGTACGCAAGCGAGACCTTGATTGCCACTTCTACTATGGAAGCCGAGTTCGTCTGCATGTTTTGAGGCTACTTTAGATGGTGTATGGCTTAAGAATTTCTCATTTCTCGGGCTAAGAATTATGGATTCTATCTCTAAGCCATTGAGAATATATTGCGTACAATTCAAATTTCATTGTTTTTATGGCTAAGAACAACAAAAGTGGGAGTCGAAATAAACACATCGACATTAAGCATTTAGCTATAAGGGAACGTGTTAAAGAAAAGAAAGTGGTCATTGAGCACATTATGCAATGGAGTTGATGATCACCCATCCTTTGACTAAGGGCATGCCACCGTTTAAATTCAAGGATCATGTAATGAATATGGGACTTGGTTCCATTATGTAAATTCTCATTGTATGAACAATGTCATTTTTTTAATGAAATTCTTAATTATTGTGATGTTTTTTTCTCATATTTATGTGCACTTTAATTTTATTTGAGAGGAATTCATCTATGTAGGACCAAGAATAAACATGGGGTTTATTCATTAAGTAATTGTTGCCACATGAATTTTTAATAAGAATAAATACATAGTAATACATGGAAGATAATACTCATCATTAGAGGACTTATCGCCATGATTCATGTATGTATTACTTAATACAAAGTATTAATGGGTTTTTTCAGATGAGACATTAAGAGTGGAAGTATGGACCAAGTGGGAGAATGTTACGCTCCCTCATCCGCTCATCGAATTTCAGGGATTGCTCCCCTTCTCTCTCACGTGAGTTATTTCGTGAAACAAGCCCGGAGTAAATATCCTGAAAAGTGACCAAGTGATTTCCCCTTAATTTTTTTTGAAACTAACTCGCAGTAATTTCCTTAAATTATGGAAATCAACCGAGCTCATTAATTTCTTGTTGGGAGCTTCGAGTGGTCCATTACTCCCACTCAGCTCTCTACCTTGATCGGTGGAGCATTTGACACATAGCCAAAAGAAGCTTGATGGGAGCTAGACTATTAAATTTGCGTTTGGTCCCCAAGCTCACTAATTCAATCCTTCGAGCTTTTACACCATCAAACCCAAAATTAGCGAGCTCGAAGACATCTTTTCCTTTCGCTTGCCTCAAGATTGTCTTCGTATTTTCTCGTAAATCGAATTTTCCCTTTCGGTTGCCATTGATCGTGAATCCGATTGCTCGGGGTTGCTCGCTTAAACCTTCTTGTTAATTTGTCTCGTTTATCTCTTGTAAAAAATCTGCTTTTGGCTATACAAAATGATGTGGCCGTAAAGCATTATGCTATTGTGATCTCATCTTTTTTGGCAACAAAAATATTCCCTCCGCATGTCCGATAAATCAAGGAATGAGTGCATGCAAGCGTTAGAATGTCAATGGGCAGAGTTAATTTGTATTGATTAGCTGACCCACTGAACGATGCAAGAAGAGTTGGAGAGCCAAGTATATTTTGTTTATTTCACTAGTGACGGTATTGTGAAGTTTACTTCTATACTTATACATAGCGTATTTTTTCCGAAGTGGTTACGAAGCTTTTTTGTAAGGAGAGGTTGCAGTGTTTTAATCTCACAAATCCATATTAGTTTTGCTTTGCGAGATTTGGAGAAAACCAATAGGTCTTTGGAGGTATGTTTTACGTTTTTACTGGGCATTATAGTTTCATATTCCGCATATAGTTTTTTATCATTTGGGCATTTAAGAATTGTTTTTAATTGCTTACATTGAAAACATTAAAGAATATTTATTAAGATTTTATTAAAAGCTTACATCTCAGTAAAAATTGCTTAAAGCTTTTTACATTTTATATGTTTTTTTACTGAGTATAAAATTTTTTTATCCATGAATTTTATTTTTCTGAGCATAAAATTGTTTATGCATGAGTTTTTATTTAGTAATTAAATACTGACATTAGCAATCAAATTGTTGTCCAGAGGTGGATCCCTTGTCCCACAAACAAGGGGATATTATGGGTATTATGTTATTGTACAAGTGTAATGTGAAAAATCAAATGAAGAACCAATTATAGAACAAATTAAATACAGATGGAAATACAGATGGAGGTGTGTCCATAGAATGGTTCAGTATCAAGACTGACTTGTCATGCTCCAAGACTACGTCAAGGACTTTCCTAAATCACTGGGGAATACAGATGGAAATACAGATGGAGGTGTGTCCATAGAATGGTTCAGTATCAAGACTGACTTGTCATGCTCCAAGACTATGTCAAGGACGGTATGAAGCAGTTACATTTTAAATGGAGGTAAAGTAACAACTCAAAGATGTGGTGGCAAAAGAACAGTGTTTGCTTGTTGTAATATCTATTTTTTAATGTTTTCCATGTCTGCATAAAGGGAGGGTGTTAGAAGTAATGCTTCCATGTCATGAATAGTTTTCATTGTGAGTCCCTAGGCATTAGTCTAAAAGCTCTTCTTTCCTAAATATAAGTTGTAGTCATGATCTAGATGTGTCGAAGTTAGTGATTTGTGTCTTATATATGTGTAACTGTTGTGATCAATACTATATTAAGTGTAATTTGTTGTGTACAACCAATCACTCTCTTATCTCTCTTCATTTTTATCTTTTAGCAATGGTATGCCATTATTTAAATAACCAATTTGATTGAAGGTTGTTTCGGAGGCTCTTGAGACAAAGAAATATGATGTAGGTATTTTCTCAACCTCTTAGAGGAAAAAGAAAATTGACGAGGGGATAATTTTTTTTCTCAAATAATATAATAATATTAATTTATTTTTAGATTTTACTTAAATTAAATATATGGAATAAGGAAATTGTTTCTATAGATATAAAGGTGTACATACATTACCCTCTACATTTAAAGTTGTAACATCTCAAGAAAAATACATATTCTTGACTATTAAAAGTACATTTATGTATAAACATGGAGTTGGAGTTACATTAGTTCTTTTCAAAATAAAATTTAAATATATTGTAAATAAAATTTAAAAAAAATGTGTGACATCATAAAACTATAAATGAATTATACAAAGTTTTAATTAAAAACATTATAAAGCATGAATAATATCACTCTTACTATGCCCATTCAATTCCTTGTCTCACTTTTCAATAGGAACTTCATAAATTGGTGTGTGTTGAATGTACGGAAATATTTAAATTTCATAAGGAAAAAGTAATAAAAAGTAAAATAATTCAGTCACTTCCTAATAAAATGAAGATGTGTAATTCATTCAATTGTTAATATAAAATTGATATGTGGCATTTAAAAAATATTAATAATAATAAAAATATTCAATATGAGTCATCAATAAAATAATTCATTGTGCAAGGTTAAGTAATATTTACATGTATTTAACCCGGATGCGGGTGGTTAATATGGCGAAAGGAATGTGTCGGACAGACGGCATTCCGGCGAGACGTAGGCCACATGGCCCTGCAAGTGTCCGATGGCATCTGAACTCGAGCATGAGGCATTTAAGACAATTAAAGATGGGCGCGGTTCACAATTCCAATAGCGAGGTTTGAGATTTCTCTACGCGGAGTAAACGAGATATGGTGATTACTCCATTAATGGAGAGGTTAATGCGTATGGATGACGCTAGACTGAGGTTCTTTCGATAACGGGATGGCGAACGAGCAAACCGTAAGCCTGCTTCCCCGTGCCTCTTGCGGTGTATTGCTCGCCCAGCAGTGCGGCTTTCCTCCGAACGCACGATCACTGAAAGAGAACCGAGGCTTCATGGGCTGCATAGAGCTCGGCGACAACATTCATATTTCTATTTGCAGAAATTGCATGCGTGAGTCGTGGGAATTGGTTTAAGAAGTCTGGCCCGAGCTTCGTCGCGCCTCCGCTCTCACATTTGGCCAACGACCAGCCTGAGCTCAGACACCTCCGGCTCTCCAACCCGAATGAAAGTATGCCTCGTCTCGGCACAGGATGAGGGGTGCCGACGAGGCTCTTCCCGAAGATTGATCGGGCGCTCCTCCCCGTCCTCCAGCACCTCGCCGGCCGGACTCTCATGCCTCTCGCTAGAACTTCTCGAGCTGCTCGTGGTCAAATCCTTCGGTCCGAGCAATGGCATACCAATCGCCAAGACACGCTCCTCGCACATTCTCAAACCAGCCACTTCTCTTTCCAAAGCGCTCAATGCCCTCGCATTACGGCCTCGGTCACCATAGGTTTTCGTGAGTCCCCTCAAGATGAGGCTCCCCGCTTTCACGAAGGGCGGGGATCGAGTCAATTTGAGCAGAATGATGAAGACATGCATGAGCGGAGACGGAGCCATCCACCGAGGAAGAAGCTAGTCATGGCGATGATATGAATATTGATATTGAGCTTAAGACGGGATGAGCAAACGAACGCGCAATTCAAGACCGTGACACCGCAAACGCCGCACTGAGCCCTCATCCGGCGCGATGGACAACGTACCCCAGCGCTTGAAAAAGGGTCATACACTCCATCGAGGACTCGTATAATATTGATGGTGAACCGAGATGAGTTTTTGGTGCGTGGTCGTGGGAGAGAGGAACTGACGAGTAGCGCCTCCATCGTTCTTGGTTTTTTGCTATAGCATCTCTGTCTTACGTATGCAAAATGTCTATGTATGTTTTTCCTGGTTTTGGTCAAAGTTTTATAGGCTTTTTCCTTGAGAAATAGACGATGCCCCTCCCGTGCGTTTTTGTCGGATCAAAACTATGCACTCGGTTTCCCTCTCGGAGGGCGGTGCATAAACTATGAATTTTTGCTCAACTGGTGCCTCGTCCCTCTGTGCCCTAGTTTCCTGGATAACTCCTGATGTAAATATTTGTGTTTCTGTTGTTTAATAGATTAAGCATATTTAGAAAAAAAAAAAATATTGACATGTATTTAAAATTATGTTAATAATAGAAAATATTTTTAATATGAACAATGTGCTCGTTAAATAAAATATTAGAATGCCCTATTTGTCTACCTCTATCGTCTAATAAAAAAAATCTTATGGTTAAATCATTTTAAAAAATTTCAAGAAGTGATATTGTTTTACATTTTAGTCATTTTTCAAGTATATTTAAAGGTCAATTTAATTTAGCATATATCAAAGATTTGTTAAATTTTCTCTCAAAATAGATATAACATAAAATCATTTCTAAACACGATGGGGAAGAGCCAAATGGGGCATACACCTAAGCTAATGTTAGGGATCTGATAGGGACCACATGGATACCACGAAGGAGCCCATTGATGAGGTGGACCCAATAAAGCTTATGTGTCGATGCCACATGACCATATGTGGATTCTACGTGGTAACGCCTCGTGGATTTCACATTGCATTGGTGACTTCGTTTGGAATTAATACTGTTACCGATGAAATAGGTAACCTGACCTCAAAACGGGAACTCTAGCTCAAAAAGACTCAAAAAACATGAAAAAACATCCCAAAAACAAAAAGTGTGTATTCCAGAACGCACTTTGTTTTTTTTGAAGGTCAAATTTCAACATTTTATAAAATTATGGTAAAAACAAAATTGTTTCTGGAAAAAAGGATTGAAAAAACACCCAAAAAACAAAAGTGTGTATTCCAGGATATGCACTTCATTTTTTTGATGTCAAATTTCAACATTTTTATAAAATTATGGTAAAAAAAACAAAAATTGTTTCTTTGAAAAAAGGATTGAAAAACACTCCTCAAAAACAAAAACCACGGGTTGATCTTTGGAATAAAATAAAATAAAATTGGGTCATACTTTTGGCATTTTTAAAAATAGAAGTAACATTTTTTAATTTTTAAAATTCAAACATTAAAAAAACCTAAAAAAAATAAATTTAAAAAATAAAAACATTTAAAAGATTAAAATTTAAAAATATATGAAGATAAAAAAAATAAAAAATAAAAACAAAATAAAAATATTAATTCAAACATTAAAAAAAACCTAAAATTTAAGGGAAAAAAAAATAAAACAATAAACAAAAAAATTTAAGATTAAAATTTAAAAAAATATAAAAAATAAAAAATAAAAATAAAAACAAAATAAAAATATTAAATTACAAGTTAAAAAAAAGGAAATTATAAAAAAATAAAATATAGAAATTAAATTTAAAAAAAGAAAAAAAGAAAATGCTTATTAAATTAAAACAAAAAAATTAAATTTAAGGAAATATATTGAAAATTTTAATAAATTTAAAAAATTTAAAATAAAAAATATTAAAAAAAAACATTATTTAAATTAAAAGTAAAAAAAATGAAAAATTAATTAAAAAAATAAAAAAAATAAAAATAAAATACAATGAAAATATTAAAATTTAAAACATATATATATATTAAAAAAAACTATAAAAAATAAAATTAAATTTAAATTATAAAAAAAGAAAATATATATATGAACTTAAATTAAAATATGTATATATATAAGATTTTATTAAATTAAAAAAATATATATAATATTAAAATAACAGATTAAATTTAAAAACAAAAATATTAAATTTTAATAAATAAACAAATAAATTTTGAAAGAAAAAATAAATTTTAAATATAAAAGAAAAAAAAAAAAACATTGTTAAAATAAAAACTTGAAAAATCAATTAAAAATGGAAAATTGAAAAAAATAAAAATAAAATAAAATAATATTAAATAAAAAAAATTAAAAAACAAATTAATTTAAAAAAATTAAGTTTAATTTAAAAAAAATCTAATTTTAAATACACAATTTTAATTGAAATATAAAAATATAAATTTTTTTTGTTATTAACAAAAAAAAATTGATAAAAAAGTAAAACATTTAAAAAACAATATTAAATTCAAATAAATTAAAAAAAAATACAAAATTTATTAAATTCTATAAAATAATAAAGAAAATTTATGAAATTAAAAAAAAAAATCAATTAAATAAAAAAAAAAAAGCAAAATTTAATAAAAATTACTAACAAAATAAATAAATAAATAAAATTAAAACAAAAAAAATAATAAAATTTCCAAAAAAAAAAAGACAAAACAAATTATGTTTTATATAAAAAAATTAAATTAAAAAAATATTTATATTTTTTGAAAAAAAAAAATATTAAAAAAAATTTAAAAAAAAAATCAATTTAAAAAAAAAATGGCGGCGGTGATGGTGGTGGGGCGGTGGTGGTGGTGGTGGGGGCGGCGCCACTCGCCCCTCCCCGCCCGGGCGGCGGTGGGCGCAGGCCGGTGGGCGGGCGGGGTGGTTGGGCAGCCCCCTGCCCGCCGACCGGCCGGCCTCCGCCGTCGCTTGGGCGGGGAGGGCAGGGTGGCACCGCGCCCACCACCACCACTGCCGCCCCACCACCACCGCCGCCATTTTTTTTTTTTTAATTTTTTTTTTCAAATTGTTTTTTTTTTAATTGTTTTTTAAAAAAAAATTTTAAACGATTTTTTAAAATTTTATTTTAATTTAAAAAAAAAAAAAAATTATTTCAATTTTTTTTTTAATTTAATTTTTTTATTTAAAATATAATTTGTTTTATTTAATTTTTTTTAATTTTGTTTTTATTTTTTTTAAATTTTATTATTTTATTTTTTTTTTGTTTTTAATTTTTAATATATATGTATATTTTTTATTTGATTTGATTTTTTTTATTTGATTTTATTTTATTTTTTAATTTTTAATATTTTTATTTTAATTTGATTTTTTTTTAATTTCAAAAAGTTTAATTTATTTTTTTAATTCAATTTTTTATCTTAAATTCAATTTGTTTATTTTTTTTTAATTTTCTTTTATTTTTATATTTAATATTATAGATTACTTATTTTTTAAAATTTAAAATTTATTTATTAAATTTATTAAATTTTAATTTAATTTAATTGTTTTTTTTTTTGTTATTTTTTAGTTTATTTACTTTTTCATTTTTAAAATCTATAAATTGTTTCATTAAAAAAAAAAAAACACTAAATTTATGTGTATTTGCTTTTTCATTATTTGCATGTGGTTTTTTTCATTTTTTTTGTTTTTTAATGATAGTTTTTTTTTTTTTTAATTTTTTAATTTGTTTTTTTTGTTAATTTTAAAATTTGTATTTTTTTTCTTATTATTATGGTCTTTTTGTATTGTATTTTTTTTTTATTTTTAATATGGTTTTTTTTAATAAGTTAGAAAAAAATGTTTTTTTATGTCGTCAATTTTTGTTTTTTTTTCTTTAAATTATGTGTTTTTTTTTCAAATTTTTTGTCATTTTCCTTTGATATAATTTTCAAATATTTTTTGTTTTTTTATTTATTTATTTTTGTTTCTAAATTTTTTATTTTTACGAGCTATTTTTTGTTTTTTTTACATTTTTTTATTGGTTTTTTTTATTGTTTTTATATATTTTTTTTAATCTAAGTTTTTGTGTTTTATTACCAACATGAAAATCACCACTCTAAAAAAAAAGGTTGATGCGACATCAATACGTTTCAAAATTAGCATGATATCACCACTCTAAAAAGTTGATGCGACATCAATACGTTTCAAAATTAGCATGAAAATCAAGACTCTAAAAAACAAGAAGTTGATGCTCGCATCAATACATTTCCAAAATTAACATGAAATTCACTAACATTTTAAAACAAATATTCATACTTCATAAATAAAAATATTAGAGTGTCAAAAATGTGCACAAAAAAAAATGGTGATTCTGCATCACCACTTTTCAAAATCGGGTGCTTTTTATGCTACCAAAAAAAAGTAGGTAACATTGCCGTTACCTATTTCATCGGTAACATTGTTAATTGCGTTAATGTGGAGGAAGGACCCTTTTTTATGACTTTTCAGAGCGAAGTGGAGGCCATGTGGGAGCCACACAACCTTACCATTTCCCAAAACTAACCATCATAACCAATGTATAATGCAACACTAAACGAGAGGTAGAAGTGGAGTGATCATGGTAATTATTAGATAAATTCTCATTTGTCGAGGTTTTCAACCAATGGGACTGCTCACTTCTTATTGAATCGACCTTTTGACCCTTCGTAATTGTTTGATCAAAGATCAAACTAAGAGGGTGGGTGAATCAGTGTAATGGAAAACTTTTCATTTCAAAAAATTTCATCAATAAATAATCATCTAGCAGTGTGTCATAACAATAAATGAAATCATTAATCAAGAATTCATCATCACATGAACACAAGTTGACACAAGCTTTTATGTGGAAACCTCATGGGAGAAAATAAAAAATATTTTTTGTCTTCTTCTTCAATTTATTTACATAGATTTGTAATCACCAACCTTGTGGAGGCACCAATCCCCAAAGTGTGCAAGCACCCACTTACAATAGGATACAACCTTATTGAGGCACCAACCTTGAATAATGTGCAAGCACCCATTAGAAATATGCTACAGCCTGATTGAGGCACCAACCTCGAAAATGTGCAAGCTTCGACTTGTTGTGAGAATCAACCTAATTAAGGAACCAAACTTGGTGGAGGAACCCACATCCTTCTTCAATTTTTTGTGGACCACTTTTAACAATATTTGATATTGGATCCATAAGATTAAACCTTTTCTAAATCAATTTATCTTATCTTCATATGTCAAAAATATATTCACATGATTATATAACCAATAACCATGACATCCCTATAATCAACATCTGTTTGTAGCTTCCCTTTATCAAGTTGAAAAATATTCCAACCAAAACCATTTTTCAAAAATCAGTTTTCACTAATTTTGACCCATAAAACATTATAAAATGTCATTATTCAACATAATGCCTCCTTCTCGCGTGCATTCTACAAATTTCGTAGAGTCCAATAGTCGTGCTACAAAATGAACGCCATCCTTTGGTTAAATGTTCAACAATTTCGAATTTCGTTTACATAAATAAAATAAAAACAATAATCCTCCTTCCACCATTTTTTCAACCCTCGACCTCACAGGGCTTACACCATTGTCGAACCAACTATGCTACCGAGTTACTCATTTGGACTCAAGATAGTATGATTATTTAACCTGGCAACTGAAGCCCTTACCCCACGTCAGGACTTCTCAACCAATACTAACCAAGTTTCATTTCCACAAGAGAGATTCTATGACAAAAGCCACATAGTTAAAAAAAAAACTGTCATGACCAATTAGAGAGCTTCAGAGCTTCCACATTAGAGCACACAGATCCAAAAAAAAAAATTCCATGACAGAGCTTCCTCGATAAAGCACAAAACAAGAACAATTTTTTTCCACGACCAATCAAAGGGATTCAAAACACATTATGATGCCATAAAAAAGCGTCTAGGTTAGAACAAACAAAGCTAAAACTTATGTTGCTATGATAGATATTCCACATTAGAGCACACATAACTAGAACAATTTGTTGGCTCGACTAATCAATGAGCTTCCATAAAAGTTTCATTGCCACAAAAGAGCTTCAACTTAAAAGAACATAAAGTAAGAACAATTTGTTTTCATGAACAATCAGAGAGCTTCCAAATAAGTTTTGTTTCCACAATGTAGCCTCTATATTAGATCACATCGATCCAAAAAATTTACGACCAAACATGTTTCGTTGCCACAACAAAGCATAAACATAAGAGCACATAGAGCCAAAAAAATTGTTTCCATGAAAAACCCTCCATGTTTTACAAAGAGCCAAAAATATTTATGACCAAACAAATTTCATTTCCACAATACAGCTTCCACATCAAATCACAGAGAGCCAGAACATTTTTCACCACGATAAATCATAACATTTCTCATGCAACCAAATTAAACATGAACCATAGGGTTTTGACCCTGTAATATTCTAAACTACATTGATTTAGACTGGGCACAAAGGCCACAACCTCACTCTATTATCAACTAAAATTCTAAATGCTCCAAGGATTATTTCAATCATAGCTATTGGGCGAGTATATTTACTTTTCCTATGTGGAACTGTGATATGTTGAGCTGAATTTTGGGGCCGATAGTTGTGTCGAAAAACTTGGTGATCATATGACCTGTCATGTGACCTTCAACGAAACAAAAATCCAATAGGGCTTAGCCCTCTTTTACCCATGTGACCATGCTATAATATCTTGGGGCTAAGGGCCATTAAGTTTCTTGTTGATGTCATTATGATGCCATGCGGTTACTTTAAGTGGGCCACATGTCATCAATGTTTATGCTCATTGGTTGAACAAAAATATCCATATTGGCATGCCACATGGCATCATGATAGGATGTTTCATCATCATCAATATCCACATCATCATGTACTTCCATCTTATCATCTTGGTCCAATCACCAAAGGCCACATGTCACTACTACTATTTTTTGATATGTGATTCATCATTTACATGCCATCAATAATAGAGGAATGCACATGGATCTTGATGGAGGGGTTGACTGAATCATTTCCATGTGTCGTGATGAGACTATGCCAACCTATAAGGGTGCCCCCCTTGTTAACCCACAACCATGTTGACATGTCATCCATAGTATATTAGAATTTCAATGCCCATATTTTATAGAAGATGCTCGAGATTTAATGGGTTAAAAATTATGTATGGTTATGAGACATCCATCATATTTTTCACCACATGACTATATATATTCCTAGAAGATGCTTGTTTTTAAACAAATGTGATGTTTTTCAATAAATTTGGTGTTTTAAGTTCTCATTACAACTACCAACTTCAAATGATCATAACTTCTCATCTATGAGGAGTTTCTCCAAGTGTGACAAACCATTAGAAATATCTCAAAGTGGAATATCCAACCATACCATCCATAGATTCATTAGGACATCTTAACTATGAAAAAACAAATTATAAGCTTCAAAAATCTTTCACATCACTTTATGAGAGCATGCAAGAGACCAAGTTATCATATGTTTCTTTAAAGACATTGTTTCTTCCTTTGGTATCCCTTTGACATCAATGACACGATTTGTCATTAATGAAAAACTATGTGCAACAATATCCCCTTTTTCATTGATGGAAACACAACCAGACATTGATGGCCACTAAAGCGTAATGGATCGAACTCCTCTTGAGATGTTGTTGGGGAATCCCCCTTACTGGCTATGAATATTATTCCTACATGATCCTACTTTTATTTTTTCAATATTTTACCTTAAACACTCAATCAAGCATTTCAAGTACTCGATCGAGCTATTGGGAACCTAAAAATACAGAGTTTTAGCTCCCCTCCCCCATATTTCTCCGCAACACCATTTTGTAGCCTAACAGACTTAGGGTAGAATTTGACCTTAGGTGGTGGAGTTCATCATGTTGTATTTGTGAAAGAATCCTCTATCCAGGGGCATATGAATTTGACACTTTCAAATTGATATGATAATTTTCATCTAATTTATTTCAAACATAATGTTTGGAATTTTTTTGGACAACTTGAAAGGGGTAGAATAATAAATAAATAACATAAAATATGCACAATGAAAATACTTCAAAAATACCACTATATTTATATACGAGTCCTATTCAAATGGGTACTCTTGGTTATGCAATTTATTTAAACAATTTAAAAAAATATTTCACGAACATGTGTCTACAAAATGTAATTGAAATATTAGTTCGCCAACTTCAAAAAATAATAAAAATATATAATTTTGCATAGAACATATTTTTTAATGTGGAAAACTTAGTTCTTTGTGTGTGTGTGTGCGGGTGTGTGTATATGTATATATATATACTTCTCTCTCACACATACATATATTTTAAAAATTACTTAGACTAAGTTATGTTACGCGGACACACAAATACCTCTTAAGTTATGCGGAATTTTGAAAGGACAAGCATTTCATTTAAAGTATCATTAGGACAATAAAATTATTCTCCACAAATTATATTCTTCAAATCAAAATTCATAATGCTTATGTAAATTTTGAGGGCTTCAATTCAATAAAAGAGAAAAATTTTGAAATTTCATCGCCACATTTGGCCCAAAAGTGTATCCCATCTTCTTTCATTCACCCTCTAGTCAACTTATATTTTGGATATTTGTATTTGAATTATAAATTAGGTGACTTAAGACCAATATATGGTATTAGAGTTTAATTTCTTACAAAGGGATATCTCTATTATAAAATGTGTAGGATATTAAACCTATATTTACTCAAGAATATTATTCTTGATTAGATTACAGATAATCCTATTAAAATGGGAGTGTTAAGACATAATTTCAATTAAAAAAGGGATGGATAGTACTACAATAATCGATATTGAGAAGTTTAATGGCCAAAAGTTTGAGTTTTGGAAGCTTAAAATGCAATATCTCGTCATAGGTTGAAAAAAATGGATCATTGCAAATCTGGAAATGCCTCCAACTAGTATTTCAATATTTGATTAGGATAAACTTGAAAGAAAAGTGAGGAGCAAGATTCAAATGTGTCTTGTAGATTCATTGTTGTTGAATATCTCAGAAGCAGAAACTACAAAGAAATTATGGGATAGTTGGGAAACGTATAATTCAAATTCACTAGTGAATAAGTTTCTTCTTTGTAAGAAACTCGACTTTTCTAGGATGAAATAGGGTTATTTGTTCATATCTCTGTTGTGAATCGCAATAAAATCGTGATTTTTTCAAAAATCACGATCTTTTCACCGAAACGATTTCGATTTTTTCACCGAAATGATTTTATCGCCGATTTTTTCAGTGATTTTTTTATTTTGAAAATCGCGATTCGACCCGAAAAAATTGCAAGCCCGTCAAACAACGACCCAATGACATGAAAATTCGATTTTTTTTGTCATTTTTGTAGACAGAGGTTAAGAAATAGAACTAAGGAGGAGGAGAACTCATCTTTAGAGGACACACAGTGGGCGAGAAAGCTTGAGAGGACACCTGATATGGAGGCCATATCTTTAGATGCGATTGATACTGCTGCTACATGGAGGGTTGAGGCTGAGTGGCCTATCATGGAGTCAACCCCTGATTGGATAGAGCAGGAGGTAGTAGAGGGGGAGGAGGACAAGGAGGAGCAACGACAGGAGGAGCAGGAGGAGGAGGTGACACTACCTACCCTTGCTACTGGTAGAGGACGTGGTCTGCCTCCTTTAGCTCCTGGTGCTTCAGGTTCTAGAGCACAACAAAGTCGATTGCCAACCCCGCTAGCTTCTTCATCTAGAGGGAAAGTTGTTACATTTTCTCGCAAGAGGGGTAGAGGAAATAAGTAGTATAGGTTATTTGGTGCATTCCTTTGTATATGAAATTATGACTCATGATATGAAATACATTATTGTATTTTTTTTTGATATTTTGAGGCTGAGTTTAGACTCAGGACTTAGTATTCATGACATGATTCACTGTTATGTGTAATGTAGCACTAGACATCATATTACACAGCTTATATATTAGTTTTTTTTTCTTATTTATGTGTCAATGCATTTATTTTATGTTTTGGATGCTTTAGATTTTAAAAAAATTGAAAAAAATGAATATTTTTGTATGTGCCGTTTTGTTCCTGATTTTTCCCGATTTTTTCCTGATTTTTACATTTTCTTCCGATTTTTTCCCCTCGCCGATTTAATCCCAATCATGATGTTCACAACATTGGTTCATATAAAACCTATATGCGTTCAATGCTGATTAGTTAGTTATTGAGGGTGGATATCAGTATTATAAAAGAAGAAAAATGTACCAGTCTATTATATTATTTTCCAAACTCATGGGATAGTACAGTTGTGGCTACATGGAGTAATAAAACCATAGTGACTCTTGATGATGTGGAGGAATCTCTATTTTCAGAGGAGATGAGGTGAAAAAATATGGAAGTATCAACTGAAGTTATATTATTGGTGATAGGTCAATTTATAGATAGAGGAAAATAAAACTTATCCAAAGGGACATCTAGGTCAAATGATGGGATTAATTTCTTCCTCATAGGAAGGACTATTTCATTAACTTCAACCAATATTAAAATGGGTTTTTCTCCAACCATTGATAGGAGAAATATTTACATTAGGAGAATAATTTATTAATAGGGTGAGGTTCACATAGTAGGAGGCATGGTCTAAGGGGGTGATTCCATTTACAAAAAGATCAAGTTCATAGGAAGGATCATGAACAATCATGGAGCATTGGTAGGTAATGACAACCCTTTGAGGTTGATGTAAAAAGGGGAGAGAATAAAAACATTAAAGGTAGAGATTTAAGTCATAGGAGGAATCTAGAGACAAATTAGATATTGAAAAAAGAAAATTAGGATAATGTAGGAAGAATATTCATATCCAGTAAGGGGGAGTCCCCAATAACATCTCAAAGGGAGTTCGATCCATTACCCTTTAGTGGCCATCAATGTCTGGTGGTGTTTCCATCAATGAAAAAGGGGGATATTTTTGCACATAGTTTTTCATTAATGACAAATTGTGTCATTTATGTCAAAGGGATACCAAAGGTAGTAGAAGAGTCTCAAAAGAAGCATATGATAACTAGGTTTCTTGCATGCCTTCATAAAGTGATGTGAAAGAGGTTTTAAGCTTATAGATTTTTTTCATAGTTAATATGTCCTAATGAATCTATGGATGGAATTATAGTCCACTTTGAGATATTTCTAATGGTGTGTCACACTTGGAGGAACTCCTCATAGATGACAAGTTATGATCATTTGAATTTGGCAGTTGCAATGAGAGCCTAAAACACCAAATTTATTGAAAATTCCCAAATTTGTTAAAAAATGAGCATCTTCTAGGAATATCTATAGTCATGTGGTGAAAAATATGATGGATGTCTCATAATCATACATAGTGTTTAACCCATTAAAGCTTGAGCATCTTCTATAAACTCTAGCCATTGAAATTATAATATACTATGGATGACATGTCAACATGCTTGTGGGTTAAGAAGGGGGCCACCCTTCTAGGTTGGTGACACATGGAAACGATTTAGTTGACCCCTCCATTAGGGGCCATGTGGAGCCCTCTATTATTCATGGCATGGAAGTGATGAATCACATATGGAAAAATAGTAGTAGTGACATGTGGCCTTTGGTGATTGGAACAATATGATAACATCGAAGTACATGATGATGTAGATATTGAGGATGATGCAACATCCTATCATGATGCAATGTGACATGCCAATATGGATATTATGTTCAACCAATGAGCATAAATATTGATGACATGTGGGCCACTTAAAATGAACCACATGGCGGGCATAGCATCATAATAACATCAACAAGAAATTGACAAATGGCCCTTAGCCCCCACATATTATAGCATGGCCGCATGGGTAAAAGAGAGTTAATACCTATTGGATTTTCGTTTCGTTGAAGGTCACATGAGAGGTCATATGATCACCAAGTTTTTCGACACAACTATTGGCCCCAAAAGTCAACTCTCCATAGCACAGGTCCACATATGAAACATAATTTTACTCTACCAAGAGCTCCGATTGAAATAATACTTGAAGAATTTAGAATTTTAGCAGATGATATAGTGAGGATGCAACCTTTGTGCCCAGTCTAAGGCAGTGTAGTTTAGAATATTATAGGGTCAAAACCATATGGGTCATGTTTATTTTGGTTGCATGAGCATTTTTATGGTTTATCGTGGCAACAAATGTTCTGGCTTTGTGCGATTTGATGTGGAATTTTTGTTGTGGAAATGAAAATTATGTGGTCAATTTTTTTTGTGGTTTTGTGCTTTGAAAAGTAGGCTTTTTCATGGCAACAATTTTTTGGCTTTGTGTGCTCTTATGTGGATGTTTTGTTGTGGCAATGAAACTTGTGTGGTCGTAAAATTTTTGGATCTATGTGATCTAACATAGAGGCTATGTTATGGAAACAAAACATATTTGGAAGTTCTTTGATTGTTCATGACCACAATTTTTTTTGACTTTATGCAATTTGAAGTTGAAGCTCTCTTGTGGCAAAGAAACTTTTATGGAAGCTCACTCATTAGTAGAGCCGAAAGTTTTTTCTAGTATTGTGTGCTCTAATGTGGAATATCTATCATAGAAACATATGTTTTAGCTTTTTTTTCTCTAACATAGATGCTTTCTTGTGGAAGCATAACTTTTTTTGAAGCTATTTGATTGGTCGTGGAAACAAATTTTTCTTGTTGTATGCCTTGTCAAGGAAGCTCTATTATGAAAAAAATATTTTGGATCTGTGTGCTCTAATTTGGAAGCTCTAAAGCTCTCTAATTGGTCATGAAAAAAAATGTTTTAACTATGTGGCTTTTGTCGTAGAAGCTCTCTTGTGGCAATGAAAATTGATTAGTATTGGTTGAGAAATCCAAATGTGGAGTAAGGGCCTCAGTTGCGAGGTTAAATAGTCATAGTATCTTGAGGCCAAATGAGGAACTCGGTAGAATAGCTAGTTAAACAATGGTGTAACCCCTGTGAGGTCGAGCATTCAAAAATTGGTCCAAGGAGGATTATTATTTTTATTTTATTTACGTAAACGAAATGCAAAATTGTTGAACATTTAACCAAAGGATGATGTCAATTTTGTAGCACAATTGTTGGACTCTAGGAAATTTGTAGAATGCATGCGAGAAGGAGGCATGATGTTGAACAATGATATTTTCTAATGTTTTTATGGGCCAAAATTAGTGAAAACTAATTTTTGAAAAAGGGTTTTGGTTGGAATATTTTTCAACTTGATAAAGGGAAGCTATAAACAGGTATTGAGAATAGGGAGGTCATGTTTATTGATTATATAATCACGTGAATATATTTTTGACATATAAAGATAATATAAATTGATTTGGAAAAGGTTTAAGTTTATGGAGCCAATATGAAATATTGTGAAAAGTGGTCCACAACAGATTGAAGAAGGATGCGGGTTCCTCCACGCAGGTTGGTTCCTCAATTAAGTCGATGCTTACAAGAAGTCGAAGCTTGCACATTTTTTAGGTAGGTGCCTCAATTAGGTTGTAGCCTATTTCAAATGGGTGCTTACACATTATTCAACGTTGGTGCCTCTATCCTATAGTAAGTGGGTGCTTGCACACTTTGGGGATCAGTGCCCCTAGATGGTTGGTCATTGCAAATCTATGTAAATAAATTGAAGAAGAATACAAAAAGGATTTGTGATTTTCTCTCACAAGGGTTTCCACGTAAAACCTTGTGTCCACTTGTGTTCATGTGATGGTGTCTTCTTAATGCATGGTTTCATTTGTTGTTATGATACACTGCAAAATGATTATTTATTGATGAAATGTTTTGAAATGAAAATTTTTCCATTACACTGATTCACCCACCCTCTTAGTTTGATCTTTGGTCAAACAATTACGGAGGGCCAAAAGGTTGATTCAATAAGAAGTAAGAAGTCCCATTAGTTGAAAACCTCGACAAATGAGAATTTATCTGATAATTACCATGATCGCTCCATTGCCATTGCTCGTTCAGTGTTATGTTGTAAATTGGTTATGATGGCTAGTTGTGGGAAATGTTAAGGTCATGTGGCTCCGATGTGGCCCCCACGTTGCTATGACAAGTCATTAAAAAGGGTCCTTCCTCCGCATTAATTCAATTCCAAACAAAGTCACTAATGCTATGTGGAATCCATGAGGCATTACCACATGGCATCCACCTATGGGCCATGTGGCATCGACACATAAGCTTAATTGGGTCCACCTCATCAATGGTTTCCTTCGTGGTATCCATGTGGCCTGTTAGATCCCTAACATTAGCTTAGGTGTATGCCCCACTTGGCTCTTCCCCATCGTGTTTTGCACTAATTTTATGTTATATATAGTTCGAGAGAAATTTTAACAAATATTTGATGCATTTTAAATTAAATTGACCTTTAAATATACTTGAAAAATGTCTAAAATGTAAAATAGTGTCACTTCTTGAAATGTTTTATAATGATTTAACCATAAGATTTTTTGTTTTGTTTCTTAATATAACATATAGATATATATAGCCATGAGGTTCTTGTCACTAAAGCATCTCTGCTATTAATAGGTCAAGGGTTCAATTCTCTCAACACTCTTGGAGTGAGGCTTCATTGTTGAGATGATACAAGTAGACGCAATTTTAGGGCATTCTAATATTTTATTTATTAAAAATCTTAAAAACATTTCTATTATTATCATAATTTTAAATACATGTCAATATTACTTAATGTTGCATAGTGAAGTATTTTATTAGGAAGTAGAATTATTTTACTTTTTATTACTTCTTCCTTATGGAATTGAAATATTTTCCTACAGAGCACACACAAATATATGAAGTTCATATTGAAAAGTGAAACCATGTTGTAATATTAATTACAGCATTTTCTACATTATAAGTTCTTGACAAGAAATTGAATGAACAAAATAGATATAACATTATTGATGTTTTATAATGTTTTTAATTAAAATTATGTATCATTTTGGTTTTTATAATGTTAGACATTAAATTTTTTTTATTTACAATATATTAATTTTTATTTTGAAAAGAACTAATGTCAACTCCAACTCGATGTTCATGCATATATGTACTTTTAATATTTAATAGTTAAAAATATGTATATTTTTAAGATATTATAGCTTTAATGTAAAAGGTAAAATATATATACCTTTATATTTATAAAGGTAAATTCCTTATTTTATATATTTAATTTAATTAAACTTTAAAAATACATTATTATTATTATATATATATATATATATATATATATACTCTTTTCCATACAAAATACCTTCAACATCACATTTCTTTGTCTCAAGAGCCTGGGAAACAACCTTCAATCAAATTACCTTCAGCATCACATTTCTTTGTCTCAAGAGCCTGGGAAAGAACCTTCAATCAAATTACCTTCAGCATCACATTTCTTTGTCTCAAGAGCCTGGGAAAGAACCTTCAATCAAATTACTTCTTTAAATAAAGGCGTATCATTGCTAAATTACTTTTTTTAAACTAATTTTTTTTTAATATAATAATGATGAGTAATAATTTATTGGAGACCGTTTGAATGGTTGATGATTCGGAAAAAATTATATTTACAGATCTCGTTCACTTTGGTTTTTAAAGAATCTTTAAAACACATCAAACTATATATAAATTGGGGTGACTTGAGAAAGAAATGAGCAACATGATTAATACTCGTCAAATTATAATGCCTTCTGAGACACTTGGAGATAAATGCTTTGTAAAATTAATGAATATGAAAATGGATAGAATTTATTCTTTAATTGTTTGTAATAACATTTATGTTTAATTTTTAAAATTCAATTTATAAATAAAGATTCGTTGGTGAATGGAATTTAGATTCACTGGTCGGTGGTATTTTTGTGATTTTTTTAATTAAAATTCAAGTTTATTAAATTAATATATTTATGTTTTTCAAGTTTATTAAATTAATATGTTTATGTTTTCAAATAGAATAATTATACAATAATTTATATAAGTATATACTAGGGCGTTGACTAGCTAGAATTACTAACAAACTTTCTATTGCGTTGACTAGCTAGAATAGTAAAATTTACACTGTATAATTTGTAAAATCTATTAAATCATAAAACTCGTTTAAAAGTATGTTTCTATAATTAAAAATCACTTATATATTATAAAATATATTTAAAAAAATATCAATTCATAATCTCATTCATATGTATGGAATCAAAAAAAAAAATCTTCTCTAAAATAATCTATATTCATTTTTAAAGATAATTATATATTAAAAGGTTAAAAGTAATATAAAGTTCAATATAGAAATTATTTTTAAATGAGTGTAAACATTTAAATGTTGACTTGGTTAATAATAAAAAACTAAAATAATAAAAATATATTGTAATTTTGTTTTTATTAATAAAATTAGGAATTTTTTTTAAATAAAATAAAATAATAAAACACATATCACATTAAAATATATAATGTATAAATATTAGCTATAAATTAAGATCCATTTTACCATAAAAATTGAAACAATAATTTGTAACAATAATAAAATTTAATTAATAAACACATAAAAATTAATACTTATAATATAATAAGATTCTTAATTACAAATATTCACCTTCATTTTGCCATACATGTTATTAACAATATAATGGCTTATAAATATCACAAGTTCACAAACCATATTCATTTTATTTTAATTTAATTTGATAACATTTTTTTAATTAAATCTGAAAACAAAATGTCTACAATTACTTTTAAGAGATATCTAAACTTTCTATTCTCATTAATACTAAATTTTTTTCATAAAAATTACAATCAAAATTTCAATAAATTAAAAATAAAAATACTTTTATATAAAAATGCCAAATTTATATAAAATAAATAATATTATTAGAAATCAACATAAATCTATCTTAATTAAAAATCTACTAAATTAAAAAAATAAAAAAAAAATTAAATCATTTAAAATATAAATGTTTCTTTGAATTTTATACTGAACAACAAAAACTTAATCTCTAAACCCTTAATAAATCTTAACTTAAAATATATTTGTACAAATCCTTAACAAATATTTACTTAAATAAATTTATACTATTTCTATAAATCTATCCTAAAAAGGTAATTTTGAACTCACCCTAAATAAATAGTTAGACATCATCACATCTTAGCCCATCGTTTCTTCCTTGGTTTTTGTAATAATAAAATATAATGATATTCTCATTTCTCTCCAAAAAGCTAAGCTATGTTAAGTTGCATGATATATAAAATTGTTTATACTAGTTTCGTTGGACTTTGAAGGTGTCCTTTAACTCCCACCCATGGCTGTTAAAAGTTTGTTTAAAATATTATTATGGTAATTTTGTTATTAACAATTCAATTAGATAACATAAATATATGAATTTTATTTTTATATTTTGTTATGAATATATAATAAGTATTTCATTTTATCAATTAAAAAGAAAATTGGGTTGTGACGAATTTCAGCTCTTGACATTTGAGATAGTTGCAAAGTTACAACGGTCTTTCCATAGATTTATAGGAAATCTGAAGAGAGGAAGGGGTTGGTTCTCATTTTTCCTAGGGAAAAGAGGAGAAGAACAGACAGAGGTTTGTAAGAGGCAGGGCATTGCTTGTGGGAATGAGTCTCGAGCTGGACTAGGAGCTAGTGGAGTACCCTAATGTGATTCCTAGAGGCTTGACTGTTTTCTAGTTGCTTTAGGAATTGAATTGTGAAGTGTCTAGTTTCTTTAGGAATTGAACCGTGAAGCAAGAGTGGTCGTTGTTGAGGAGCAGAAGCTTCGTGGGGAGAAGCATACGTGATTTCCCTTCTCAAGGTTGGGAGGACCAACTAAGTTTAAGTGGTTGTCAAGTGGAGACATATAAGTAATTTAATAAACCTTGTTACATTGTTGAATGGTTTCTGAATGAAAACTGAAATGGTGGAGATAGATAAGTAATTTTATGAACCTTGTTACATTGTTGAATGGTGTTACATCCTAACAATATTTACTTCCATTTACTCAAACCAAAATAAAATAAAAAAACTATTTTCTCTTTACTATCACTATGATTTAACATAGGAACATCAGTCCATGAGGTTAATTTCTAAGAACCTTACATTTCTTGTTTTATACATAATTATAATTTTTGCACTATAACAAATTACCCTTGGGAAAACAAATAATTAAAGAGGACTAAAGATCAATACTTTAAACAATCATTTGGTGCCCGAGTGCTTTATCTCCGGGTCTACATACATATAAATGTCTTTTCAGAAATTGATTGGTTTAACTTTACAAAGTCATTGTCTCAATGGTTCTGTGGGGATCTCCACCGTGCTTGACTTTAATGTTCTGCATACCATATTGTGTTGATTGAATTTGTGATATGGTATATATTCCTTGTCAGTACTTTAAACCACCACATTTCATATGGTAACCTTTACGAAGATTGAATCGCTGGCTTATTGCATTGAGGGTTTTCATTATTAGTTTTTAGTACCACATCTCTTCGTTAATGTGTTGATCTCCACCTGCCCCATGCTCTAACCCTTGAAAATCTCTGGTCATCTGATTCTTATCTTGGGATATTGACGATGATAACATAGAGGAAGGATGGTTTGGGTAACCACCCACCCCATCCTTCCGCCTGTGATTCATTTCTCCCATAGCTCTAGTCAGGATTCAACTTTGCAACCCTGTTCGTTCCTCATGCTAAAATTTTAGAGTTTCCTTTTTTTGATATGGTGTCGTCGACACGATGATCATGTCGTTCGATTCTCGCAGTTCTGTGGAGGTAATGCATTGTGTTTATGCAAATATTTTTTGTCCATTTCTAGATTTATCTTCTGCTATTCGTTCTTCCAAGTTTTCTTTTTCTTGTTTGCACAAATTGGCAAGATGTGAGAGTGTGTTTCTATACTTTTTTTCGCATACTTTCTCGACTTTCCAGGGTTACGGTTCTGCCTCAAAGAGAGACTTACCATCTAAGTATTTGCGCAATCCACTAGGAATTCACAGCGCTGCAGGTATGATTTGTCTATCCTATTTATGATTCAGTGTAATTTGGTTTTGTTTTTTAATGTTTTCAGTCCCGGTCGTAACCCCCACAGATTTTTTTATGGCACAGGCTTTGAAAGGGCAGAAGAAATGGACTACGAGACCCTTCCGAGAGTTACTCTGCCTCATTCACCGATAATTTTGCCTCTCCTTTCACCACTCAGAGACCCTGAGCTATATTTGTTGTTTTCTAATGATAGTAACCACTAATATTCCCCCTCTCTCTCTTGCAAGGACTGGGGTTTTTCCCTCGTGGATGATTTCGGCCTATCCGTAGTTTTATTGTTTAATGATTAAATTTTTGCAGTTGGTTTTCCACTTGGGATTTTCCCTCTTTGCTGAGTACACAGTTCTTGTTTTTATTAATTGTGAAAAGTATTTTAAATGAGATAAGGGACTTCGTTCCCCAATTTAATTACTGGTTGTATTTCTGTTCGGTACCTCGTCCATTATATGGATGTTCGGTTAGTTTTTACAGTTACTCTATATTTATCAACCAGTTCCTTTTAAATGTAATGGTTTCGGATTCATGTTGTCTCTTTCCGGTTTTCTACTATTTCAGTGAATGAATATTATAAGGGTTATCCTACATATAATGTGGACTGTCTATTTCTGTTAGTTTTCAAGACATTACCATCATGTATTTGTCTTGTTAATATCAAGCTCTTCTAAACAATTTTTGTTCAATAAATACTAGAATACAAATTTGTATTCTTCTACACATTCTAGCGTATTATTTCAATACTTGGTTATGCTCAAAAAGAACTATTTAATCATCACTATGCTTATATTTATTTCCTGGGTTAATGGAAAAAAGGGACGTGAACCCAGATCTAACCCTTGGGTTCGGGTACTAATCCCGCAGGCCAATACCCATATAATTCCTTCCTGCATAATAAGCATTTGGTTTGCATCCCCTTATTGTACTAATTACTAGTTATTATACTCATTGTTTTGTATCCTTTCATGCACTGTTTTTCACTTCAGTTTTCTGTCAATGCGTTGGATTATGCTAATATCAGGTTGTTGGTCAGAGTTCCAGTTCCACCATAAATTGTATTTACTGGTTGTTTTGGCTTACTATCTTTCCATTGTAGCCCTTCTATAGATATTTACAATGGACACTACTTATAATCTTCATAAAAAAGAACAAACTTATATTTATTTCATACATTGTTCTAACTGTAGCTTTTCTAACTGGGGTATAATTTATAATTTCAATTTACAGCAATAAATTCCTTTAATTTAAATGTTATGTTATACTAGCATTTATTCATGCTATTGAAAATATTTAGACAGTAAATTCAAGATACTTAAATACCTATCTCAAAGGTTTTGTTTCAGTAACTGTTGGTCCTCCCAACCTTGAGCGAGGCTATCACATCCTCTGCTCCCCCTTTTCTCCTCACGAGGGCCTAGGTAGTCTCCTGAGACAAGAAGTTAGACATCAGGATCAAATCCAGTCTCTACTTCTCTTGGGTATTTCCTGAGCTCCACTGGTTCCCACACTAGCTCTGGACAACTCATAGCAACATCCTCTTACTAAACCCCAACATCCTTTATGTACAGAACCCCTTCCCAACATAGGAATTTCCTCTAAATCCTTTTTGGGAATCTAACTATCAGAACTGTCTCGATCCTTTTACCCTCGGTTCTTGGAATATTTACCGATCAATTACTTCCTCCTTTTTACTCAAGGTAATTATTAAATTAATCTCTTTTTGAAAAAGACAAAATATTATGTATTAAAGTATTGTTAACGAATATCCCCATTCGTTACTCATTCATAATGTACCATAACAAGTTTATATACCTATAAGTAAATTAAAACAGACTGTCACATCTTCCCCCACTGAAATAGACACTGTCCTCGGTGTTATTTGTTCTTTGAGAACAAATCTGGATAGGCCTCATGAATATCATGCTCGTCCTCCCAAGTAGCCTCCTTCGGACCAAAGTGCTTCCACTGCACTTTAACTTGGGGGACGACTCGCTTCCGGAGTGTTATTTCTCTTCGATCTAGTATATGTTTCGGTTTTACTAGGAACTCGTCATCTAGTTCTACCTACATGCAACAATGGTCTTAACCAGTTCAAATCAGAAATCTAATTTTGATATAAATGTAATACATTGTTGACTTACATGTATACCTTGCCAATGTATCACATCTTTGGGATCGTGTACATAACGTTTCAGTAGTGACACATGAAACACGTTATGTACTAATATATGGCTTGGCAGGGCTAGTCGATAGGCCACCAATCCTATCCTTTCCAAAATCTCAAAGGGTCCACAATATCGGGGAGCCAGTTTGGAACAATCGTTCCACCTCAATGTGTTATTTTTTGGTTTAATTCTCACATAAACATGGTGCCCTACCACAAACTCCCAGAAAGTTCTTTTCCTATCAGCATAATCTTTTTTCCGGTCTTGAGATGCCTTCAACTTCGGCCTGATCTTCTTGACTTCCCGTTCCATTTCTTCTAGCATGTCCATCTAAAGCATCATCTTATTTTATGGACTACTCCAATTTATAGGAGTTTGGCATTGTCTTCCGTACAATGCTTCAAAGGGACTCATCTTAAGAGATTCTGGATATCCGTTATTATAGGCGAACTCAACCAAATGCAGATATTATTCCCATTTCGTGGGTTGTTGCATCACATACATGCGCAACATGTCCTTTAAAATTTGATTCACCGTCTCTGTTTTCCCATCTGTTTGAGGGTGGTAGGCAACGCTAAATTGTATTTGCATCCCCAAGCCAGTAAAAAGCGTCTTCCATAATGCTGATGTAAATTTTACATCACGATCAGAGATGACAATTCAAGGAATACCATGTAGCCTAACAATTTCCTTCATGAAGATATCAACAATTTGTACTGTCTTCTAAGTTTATTGTACAGGAATGAAATGAGCCACCTTGATGAGTCTATTAACTACCACCATAATTGAATCATTGTGCCTTTTACTTTGGGTAGTCCGGTGATGAAGTTGAGGGAAATGAATTCTCACTTCCATTCTGGCACTGGGATAGGCTGAAGTAATCCTATAGGATGCTGATGCTCCACCTTAATTTGCTGACACTCCAAGCACTTGGTCAAATATTATGAAATTTCCTTCGCATTCCAAGAAAGGAATAGTCCTTCCTAATTGCAGTTAACATTTTCTAATATCTTGGATGTCCTGCATAGGAACTCCTGTGATATTCATCCAAAATAATTCCTTTAAAATTATTTTGGTTAGGGATATATATCCTTTTCTGGTAGACTAGGAACTGCTTATCATTGAGTTCATACTCCGACTGTTTCCCTTGCTCTTCATCTTCTTTTTCTTGCTGCCATAAGAATTGGTATTCAGGGTCCTTCTTTGTTGCCTCCATAATCTGTTCTTGAAATTTGAATTCAATTTGGTTAAAGTAAAGCTCATAAACTCCATGCAACTTTCTGCTTAAGGCATCGGCCACCCAGTTCTCTTTACCTTCACATTTTGAATGTCAAAATCGAACTCACTTAGGAATTCGTTCCACCTTGCTTGGCGAGCATTTAGATCAGATTGTTTAAAATAGCTAGTTAAACTGCTATGATCAGTTATCAACATGAATATTTTTCCTAATTCATAATGTATCCATATCCGTAAGGCATGCAATATTGTAGTCAAATCCAAGTCATAGGCTAAGTACCTCTGCTCATAATCCTTCAGCTTCCTAGATTTTTATGTTATGACTCTTCCTTGTTGGGTTAAGACTGCTCCTACCCCCTCCTTACATGCAGTAGTGCATACTTCAAATTATTTACTCGGATCTGCTACTTTCAGAAAAAGGGAAGTAGTTAGCAGCTCCTTCAATAACTCAAAATTGATCTGAAATTCCCGAGTCCACTTAAAGACTCATCCTTTCCATTGTAATGAGGTAATGGGAAAAGCTATTTTAGAGAATCCATTAATGAAACATGGGTAGTAGCCAACCAAACCCATAAATGAATGTATTTCTGCTACATTCTTTGGAACCTTCCATTCCATGATTGTCTTAATCTTTTCTAGGTCCACAACAATCCCCTGAGTAGAAATCACGTGTCGCAAATGTTGAAAAGTGCAACTAGGTCGGTCTTCATGTTGACTATGTAATTATGTATTTATGTAAAGAATAAGACAAAGATAATAAATGTATTTCTGGTGTACTTGCTTCATGGGTTTCATGAGCAAGATTTTATTATGTAGATAGAATTCTTCTTGATTTCTATTAGGTTTTTTTCGGACTCTAGGATTAAATAGAATTAAGTGTCTCAAACATGAAGGATCTAGCCAAGGAATACGCGCTCAAATACCTTGTGGAAGAAGCTCACAACAACTCTCAAATAATGGTGAAATTCAAGCTTTAAAAGCAGTGAAGAAATACCTCATAAACGTTGGAATAAACTCTGTGAAAGTCGACCTAAATATTAGTTGAATGGTCGGCCTAAAAGATAGTATTGACACTATATAAATAGCATATGTTCTACATCCATTTGGATAAGAAAAACTACGGATCTATCAAAGAAAACATAAATTTGGATACCTCTAAAATGAATTCGGATCTGCCCAAGTCAGCATAAGTGTGGATACCTCTGAAATGAATGCGGATAAGTCTGAAACAAGTTTGCAGATGTTTTGAAAGGGCATGCGAATATATATATATATATATATATATATATATATATATATATATATATATATATATATATATATATATATATATATCTATATATATATATATATATAGCATCTACATTAGACACTTACCAGAAATAATTGCGGACATATATCTAGATTACGGTGTCAGCATACAGGAAGTATAAGTGAGGATAAGAAACAAGGTGTTGATTAACCTCATGAATTATTGTGGATCCCTGGAATAAGTGCAAGTCAATAATTAGAGTCAAATGTTGTGAACTAGGGCAGCATTCAAAGGTAAGTGCAAGAAGAACTATGAAACTAGGGCAACATTTGAATTCAGTCAAATACAAGAAGGAAGATAAGTCCAGGCATAACAGTGAACTAGGGCATCATCCGAATTCAATCAAATGCAGGAAGAAAGATTTCAGATATTCAAGAGCCGTCAGCAAATAGTTAAGGACAAGTTGAAGATAGTCAAGGATAACAAGGACTATGATAACAAGACAGAGTTAGCAGAAATTGAGACAGTGACGATAAGGAGGAGAGGCAGAAAGTGTGAATATGAAGGTCTTGGAAGCACATCTAGATTAAGGGTCGAAGTATGGGTCATGGTACTTGTCATTAAGGGTCGAAGTATGGGTCATCGTACTTGTCATGGTATATGAGCATCTACATTAGACACTTACCAAAAATAATTGCGGACAGATATCTAGATTACAGTGTCAACATACAGGAAGTATAAGTGAGGATAAGAAACAAGGTGTTGATTAACCTCATGAATTATTGCGGAGCCCTGGAATAAGTGCAAGTCAATAACTACAGTCAAATGCTGTGAACTAGGGCAACATTCAAAGGTAAGTGCAAGAAGAACTATGAAACTAGGGCAACATTTGAATTCAGTCAAATACAAGAAGGAAGATAAGTCCAGGCATAACAGTGAACTAGGGAATCATCCGAATTCAATCAAATGAAGGAAGAAAGATTTCGGATATTCAAGAGCCGTCAGCAAATAATTAAGGACAGGTTGAAGATAGTAAAGGATAACAAGGACTGTGATAACAAGACAGAGTTAGCAGAAATTGAGACAATGACGATAAGGAGGAGAGGCAGAAAGTGTGAAGATCAAGGTCTTGGAAGCACACCTAGATTAAGGGTCGAAGTATGGGTCATGGTACTTGTCATTTGAAGATCTATAAGAAGAATTATTTGTTGGTTTTCCTCTCCAAGAGGGAGAGGTTTTTCCCTGGCTCTAGGAGCCTAACTTTTGTGTCTTGCATCTTTTGATAATTGACTTGATGAAAGATTAACTATACTAAACGTAAGAGAAGACATAAGAATCACAAGTAAGTTCACACGTAATTATCAAGAACATAATTTGTATTAACCTACAGCCCTCCAAATTCTCAACATGGTATCAGAGATAAGGTGTTGAGCATAAGGGCTACTTGTCAACAAATACACTCAAAGAAGCAAAGATCAAAGTTTGGGTTGGAAAGACAAATCATTTTTCAAGGAAGACTATCTAACTACTTCAAGTGAGATCTCCTACCTCATTCAAAAGATCAACTCATTCAAGAAAGTAATCTTTTCCATCAATGATTTGCACTCATGACATTGTTTGAAGACAACCTCTACTTCAGAAGATATTATTTATAATCAAGGTTTCAAGTAAAACAACATTGAAGAAAGGAATCCCTTGAATTCATTCTCAATCATCATCAAGGAAGCTGCAAGCAAATTCACTCAAGTAATTATTCATGGCCCTATTTTTCATGATGCCTTATTTTAAAGAAAGCAACAAGCTAGTTGGGTCATCAAACTTTAGTGCATGGAAGAAGAGAACAAGCTTGAATTTAATTGAAGACGAAGTAATGGACTATATCGTAGGATCTACTATTCAACCCCCAAAAGAAGATACTCCATCCCATGCCAGGTACATGAAAGGAGAAATTAGAGCCCAAAGGATTCTCATAGAATCCATCAAAGACTCTCTCATTCCCTATGTATCAAAACTAAAGACTGCAAAACAAATATATGAGAAATTGGTGGAGCTATTCTCTGTAAGTACTACAGGAGAAGAAATCTCTTTGAGACAAGAACTATACAAAATTAAATTATCAAGGGAAGCAGGAATCACTCCATACTTTATGAGGATTTCTGAAATAATATATCAATTGCAGGAACTAGGAGAAGTGATGTTTGACACTGAGATGACTACAGTGGTGCTGAGTGCTCTACCAAAGGAATGGGGTAACTTCACTTCTAGTCTATATGGGAATAAAGAAGAAACTCCATTCCATGATTTATGATCTCTATGTAAAATAGAGGAAACAAGACTAAAGGCCAAAGCTGATACAAGAACAAGTGAATAGAATCATGCCTTTGCAACCTCATACAGGAAGAAAGGAAGATTCAGAAAATTTGGCTCTCAGAATAAAAGAAATAATATGGACAACATATGATGCTTTGGATGTAATGAACTTGGGTATTATAAAAGAGATTGTCCTAAATATGAAAGGGACAAGAGGAAAAAGGAAGAAGCCCATGTCACTAATGAAAGAGAAGAACCTAATGTTAAGAGATCCAAGAAGGAGGAAGAGAGAGATCTATACTATGATTAAGATCATCTTTCTCTTTAAGTGATCCCTGATTGATTGTATAATAGAAATCAATGTATATTAAGAAGAATCTCAATAGAAGCATGAAAGGAGCTCTCGGTGAAACAACTTTTGGAAAATATCTATACTAAAGTAAAGAAGTCGTCAGATGAAGGGTCATCATGGTGAAAGAATTATGGGATGTGATGACATATTGATGAAGTAGGCCAAAGGAATGAAGCTCTTCATTCAAGAGAAACTTCTACAGGATGACTCGGGGAAATAGGTATGATGTATGCAAACATATATGATGATATTGGATGATGTGAAGTCATGTCATATGGTTTCAGGTAATCGACCTCCATATTTAGAAGTATGATCTATGAAGAAGGATCTCTCGGTGCACTGATAGATGAAATCAACATAATATGTCCTCATGGAATATGAGGTGGTTGTATATGAACGAGAAACTGGAAAATTTGTAAGTTCCTGGGAATGAAGAATGTGCAGAGAGAAAGAGATCATGAAATGTAACAATGTTAAGAGGCAGTTATCATCTGGAGGCCAAGAATATGTGACTCGGAGATCTCCTGGGAAGATATGTAGACTCTGTCGGAAGTTTGGTAAAGAATAAGACCCTTGGAAAAAATATATCTTTAGGAGATATGTCAATATGTATGAAGGATGTCGATGCCTACAGGAAGATGTCATGGTGAAATATCATCACTAAGGTAACTTTGGTTCTAAAAGTTCATATGAATATGTTTATCTAGATGAATTTGTGCAGGGACGCTAATCATGAGAAAGGATGTATGATCCTTGGATATGATTCGAAGGAAAGAAACATGGAATAACAATGGACCAGATAAATGAAGTCTGATGAATCACTTTCTGATAGATGACTTGACTCGGGATGGAAGTGATCGATGATTTGTGCCCTACGAATCTAGAAGTTGAATATTCCTCCATATCGAAATCCATGACATTGAGAACATGAATTCTTCATGAACAGTTGGTTGTCTCACCATTTCTGCTGGAGGTCCCTGGTTAAGAGGGAGCCTAGTGATAAGTTTCTTACTTGGAAGAAACTTGGTAATTCCTGAGAATTATTTTAGGTACATTCCTTGTAAAGGAATGAGTACATTCCCTTCTGGAATAGGTCCTCCTTGGTTGAGAGGGAGAGATAGACACATCATTTTTGTCTTCACGTGGGAAGGGAGAATGGAGGATTGAGTAATCATATGGCATTAGATACTCTTTGAGAATGTGTTAGGGAATTCAAGATAAGAGTAGTTGGGGACCGATATTATTTGAGGGCTAGCTACCCAAGAGAAGAATATTCCAATAAGGTCATACTTTGGGAACACCCGGGTGGAGTATGTACCTTGGAGAGACAATGACGCTGGTGTCTATAAGTCATGTGTCTCACTAGCATTGTAGCCCATTGTCTCATTGAGAGATGTGGTTGTTAGTTAAGGCCTTGCACTAGGAAATGCTAGTTGATATGATGCTATACATATGCGATTACCAATCCGATTCTTCTTATGAGATTCTTTAGTTTGAAAGTTACCATGTACTTGTATGAATACCTCCTTATTTAAGAGGGAGTGTTGAAAAGTGTAACTAGGTCGGTCTTCATGTTGACTATGTAATTATGTATTTATGTAAAGAAGAATACAAAGATAATAAAATGTATTTTTGGCGTACTTGCTTCATGGGTTTCATGAGAAATATTTTATTATGTAGATAGACTTCTTCTTGATGTCTATTAGGTTTTTGTCATCTAGGATTAAATAGAATTAAGTGTCTCAAACATGAAGGATTTAGCCTAGGAATATGTGCTCCAAAACCTTGTGGAAGAAGCTCACAACAGCTCTCAAATAATGGTGAAAGTAAAGATCTAAAAGTAGTGAAGAAATACCTCATAAACGTTGGAATAAAATCTATGAAAGTTGGCCTAAATATTAGTTGAATGGTCAGCCTAAAATATAGTCTTGACACTATATAAATAGCATATGTTATGCGGCCATTAGGATAAGAAAAACTAGGGATCTATCCAAGACAACATAAGTGCGGTTACCTCTGAAATGAATGTGGATCTGTCCAAGTCAACATAAGTGTGGATACCTCTGAAATGAATGCGGACAATTCTAAAACAAGTTTGCAGATGTTTTGCAAGGGAACGCGAAATTTACTAGAAATCATTATGGATAGATATCTAGATTACGGTGTGAACATACAAGAAGTATAAGTGTAGATAAGAAACAAGGTTTTGATTAACCTCATGAATTATTGTGCAACCATGGAATAAGTGCAAGTCAACAAGTGTGGTCAAATGCTGTGAACTAGGGAAAAATTTGAAGGTAAGTGCAGGCAAAACTGTGAAACTAGGGCAACATTTAAATTCGGTCAAATACAGGAAGGAAGATAAGTGTAGGAAGAACAATGAACTAGGGCATCATTTGAATTCAATCAAGTGCAGGAATAAAAATTGCAGATAGTCAAGAGAAAACAAAAAATAATTAAGGATGGGTTGAAGATAGTCAAGGATAACAAGGACTGTGATAACAAGACAGAGTTAGCAAAAATTGAGATAGTGACCATAAGGAAGAGAGGCAGAAATTGTGAATATCAAGGCCTTGGAAGCACATCTAGATTAAGGGTCGAAGTCTGGGTCATGGTACTTGTCATTTGAAGATCTATAAGAAGAATTCTTTGTCGGTTTTCCTCTCCAAGAGGGAGAGCTTTTTCCCTGGCTCTAGGAGCCTAACTTTTGTGTCTTACTTCTTTTGATAATTGACTTGATGAAATATTAACTAAAATAAAAGTAAGAGAAGACATAATTAGCACAAGTAAGTTCACAAGTAATTATCAAGAAGATAATTTGTATTAACCTATAGCCCTCCAAATTCTCAACACCAAATATTGGATCTACACCTTGAAAAAGTCACACTTGCTAAATTTAGCATAAAGTTGATGTTCTCATAATATTTTCAGCACAATGCGTAGATGCTCCTTATGCTCTTCCATATTCTTGGAATAAATTAATATATCATCAATAAAGATTAAAAAAAATTATCCAAGTATGGGTGAAAAATTCCATGCATTAATCTCATAATGGTTGTTAGTGCATTAGTTAACTCGAATAGTAACACCACAAACTCATAATGTTTGTACCGAGTCTAGAAATTTGTTTTGGATATATCTTCATCCTTAATCAAAATCTGGTGATACCCTGACCTTAAGTAAATCTTAGAAAACACAATAGCTCCTTTCACTTGATCAAACAGATCATCTATGTGTGGTAAAGGATACTTGGTTTTAACGGTCAATTTGTTGAGCTGTCGATAATCCATGCACATTCGCATAGTACCATCCTTATTCTTCGCAAAAAGCACTGATTCTCCCCATGGGGAAACACTGGGTCGAATGTAACCTTTATCCATAAACTCCTGCAGGTGCATTTTTTATTCTGTTAATTTAGGCATGCTCATCTTGTATGGAGCTCGAGACACGAGTGCTTCCCCAGGTATTAATTCTATGGTAAAGTCTACACCTCTTTTTGGTGACAATTCTAGAATTTACTCAGGGAATATATCCCGAAATTCTTTCACTACAGGAATATTCTCCAGCATAAGGGTCTTGTCTTTGGAATTTGAGAATCCCACCTAGATTGCATAAAGTGGGCATCCCTTCCTTATGCATTTACTCAGTTGAGATGTTGCAATGGATCGTAATTGTAATGGCTTCTTAATGCCCTGTATTTATTGATGTGCACCATCTTTTGATTTAAAATAAAAAACTTTAACCTTCTAGTATACTAAAGAACTATGTTTCTCCAACCAATCCATTCCCAACAGGATATCATAAGATCCCAAAGGTAGAATGTTGAGTTCTACAGTTCTGTGCTGATCTCCAATACTCAACTCACAATTTGATACCTCGGCATTGACTCGTCTTCTTGCCCATGTAGCCAGTTGTACTAGCCAAGGATTCTTAAATTTATGATTATGTAATTTACAATTTTCAACTATACGGGGGTGGATATAGCTCAAACTGGCCCCATGGTCAACTAAAATAGAAACAAACTGGGTTTGTAGCTTACCTTCTAATTCTATCATAGTCGGCTGAAAGTCCACCTGCCGGTCCTCCAGAGAAAAATTGAGGCCTCTTGCAAGTTTGATGCCACTTTGTTTCTCCCTCGATGGGGGCAATTTTTGAAATAATGTGCCTCCCCACGCCCCCAGCACTGCAACAAAGGTTTATGGGACTGTCCAATATCAGGTTTGCTAGATGCTTCAATATGTCGCTCCTCTCCTGCCCACTTGGTCCTTGGTTGACTCTTTCCATTCTGTTTATTTATCAAATTTTTTGCATCATTCTTGATATTTCATGTTTTTTTATTCCTAGCACTGGTAAAGCTTTTCTGTCCTTTTCGAGTCAGACAACTTTTCCTTGTTTCTCCCTTGGATTTGGATTATTTATAGCACATCCATGCTTTCCTTATTGCTTCGTACATGGTTTTTTGGTTTACAAACTCAACCCTCTCTTTCATATGTATTAGCAAGCTACTATAAAATTACTGCACCTTTTCCCTTTCATTGCTCAAATAAGGTACATATCTTAATAATGAAGTAAATTTTGTAATAAATTCATCCATAGACATCTGCCCCAATTTTAGATCATGGAATTCTTGGGATTTTTCATCTTATAATCGTTCATTCATATACTTATCTTTGAAATACTACTGAAACTCATCCCAAGTTACATTCTGATCTTCAACCCCATGCACATTCTTCACTTCTTCCCACCACAATGTGGCTTTCTCCCATAGCTGGTAAATGGCTAAACGAGCTTTAAGTTTGCTATTATATTCGTACACCTGAAAGTACTTGTTCATGTTTATTATCCAAGCTTCTGCCATTTCTTTAGCCTCTCCATCGAAGGTAGGAGGATTGATCTTCTAGAATTCACCCTGTAACTCCACTTTTTGCTTCTTCAGTTCTTGTTGTTCTGAAATATTCCCAGATTCTACTTCATTCTAGGTTCAACTTTTATTACTTCGTTATGTTTGGTTGCCTTCGGGATTATCATGCATTGGTTGCCGATGTTCTCCTTCTCCCTGAGTATCACTCTGAGGGCTGGGTTGTGCAGTGGGATGATTTTGTCTATCAAAAAGGATTTTAATATCATTTCCTGCTCCCTCCACTAGTAAAAAATGATGAAATTAATGACTAGGTGATTAAAAATTTTAGTCACCGCAATTTTTTCCAGTTAATTACTACTAAATTTGAGCAATTTTAAGTGACCGAACTAAAAATGACTAACTTAAATGACTAATTTAGTCTTGGAATAAAATATACAACTAGATAATAAGTGACTAAAATAAAAGTGACTAACTTAGACAACTAATTTAGTCCAGGGATAAAATATATGACTAGATAATAAGGTACTAAATAAAAAGTGGCTAACTTAAATGACTAATTTAGTCTAGGATTAAAATATATGACTAGATAATAAGTGAAACAATTAATAATGATTAATGTAAATGACTACTATAGTCCAAAAATAAAAATATGGCCAAATAAAAAGTACAAGAAGTATATGAATTAGTCATTTACGTCAGTAATTTTTAATTGTGTCACTCCATATATGGAAAATTGCAATTTTGCCACCGAAGTGTTACATTTCACTATAGGTGTCTCTGAATCCATTTGCAGTATTAAAATTTAGAGACAAATGGGTCTCTGAATTTATAGTGTTAAAATTGTGAATACCCTTTTGTCTCTAAAGTTTAACAGTGCAGATGGATTCATCTACAATTAACATAATTGCATGTATCATCTATCAACTTTACAAAAATGCCTTCATTATAATTTTAGTACAGGTAATTTTAATTAGATAGCCAAATTTATATTTATATTTATTATATTTAATATTTGTCCATAAAGTTTAATTTTTAAGCTTCATCGATTTATGTTAGAAGTGTGAGTTGTTTTAAATCTAAGGTTTCTTCATATTTACATTTAAAAACTAGATAAATATAACATTTCTTATGTTAAACATGTGAGTTCACTAGTTAAATCTAGTATTAAATCATCATATCTACATTTAATAAATACTAAATAGATAAACCTACAATAAATACTAAATATATAAACCTACAATATGCATTTATATACCTATTTAGTAAATAGGTATGAACATTTGTTAATTTAAGTATGAAACTAAATTAATTTTTTAATGATGTATGAACCTTTGTTTTTTTGTAAGTCAGTGTTATATTCATGTAGGAAAAAAGGAGTACATATAGATAGTTACAAAGAAGGTGGTCTCACCTCGACTAGGCTTGTTGACAAAAAATTGCACCAGATTCAAAACAATGCAAAAGAGGGACTAGGGACATTATCCATAAACGGTTGGGCTAGAGGCACCAAAACACATAAAAAACATAAAAAACACCAAATAGCATACTAATCTTCCAACGTGATGGATGCAGGGTTGTCAGGGGTTGTTCCTAGATGCAGTGGAGGATAAAAGTCACACTGACTGTGCCCTTCAAAGTGCGCCAACCAAGTCTCTAGCTTTTCTACTTTCTCAGTGAGTTGATTTTGGCCTTGCCAAACAACTACCAGTCTCTCCTGGACTTGGAACTGTAAATGGTGCATTCAGTGCAATGTTTTCATCTTCTATGCATGCTCCTCACGACAAAATCTCTCAGTTGTGTCCACTCTTTCCATCAAGTTGTTGATAAGTGCATGACTGTTCTCTAGGCAACAATGTTGGATAAACTGCCCCTCATTTACCTCAAATCAATCAAACCCGCGATTCCCCTTGCTACCACAGCCTCCTCCGCCCCAATGACTCTACTTTTGAACCCTCAAACCTCCACCTCTGTTATCCTCCTGCTTACCTCCTCCACCATCCCCATGTGCACCCACACTAGTGACTCACGCACGCCCTGCAGTTTTTACACCCTGGCGTGGGGCCGCCATTGTCTGCCACCCCCATAGGGCCATGGATGACAAGGGAGGGAGAACACCCACACCACACCAGGGGCTTCATAATTTGCCAAGGTTGAGGAACCCCTTAGTATGCAGAGCCGAGAGACCACACCCCCCACTATAGAAAACAAACAACACCAATGAAGGAGCCAAATGTCATCTCCAACCACCACAAGCTGGAAGCACATAGACACCTCCCACTACCAGATAAAGACTTCCACCACCAGCAAAACCAAATACCATCACTCACCAAACCAACACAGGAAATTGAACAACAAACGATGAAAAAGTAGTCGACGCTTGAGCATAAATCCCCCTAGGGAAGTGACCAGTCTCCAAATTCTCCACATAGAGACCACACACCAATCCACCAAACACCGTAACACCCACGCTAGAGGGCATGGAATTTTGAAAAGAATATAGTTTTCTGCCACCACCCTCGAGGTTTCCTAGACTGCAAATTCTAGCTTCCTCTCTTATAATGAAAAAACAGGCTCACAGAAAGACAAGAAAAATGGAAACGAGTGATCGCACTTCCCTTCAAATTCCTATCCTCAACCCAGACACAGTCAATGGCTAAGAAACCGAGAAGTAGGGGCCGATTGAACACACCACACCAGCAAATTCCCATGACAAGCACACACAAGCAACTCCCTCCGTAAACCTTCCTGCGACTTTTACACTTACTCTTAAAAGGCCACCATTAGGACCAACACCAAACCATATTTAAGAGTCTAATGTTGGGCTCCCTCATATTCCCTTGCCTTATCCTTTCACCAACCTCTGAACTCCAATGCACAAATATTTTTCACACGAATTTCCAACGTGAAGCTAGTAACTCTCAACCCATAACCCATTAACCCCTCACCCCTAAAATCCTTAAATGTTAAATCCCCTAACCCTTAAGCCCCATAATACCTAATCCCTTAACCACTAACTCATTATTCACCTAACCCCTAAGTACGCCTAATTCCCCTAACCCATAAGCCCCCAATCCCTAATCCCTTAACCACTAAATCATTATTCCTGTAACCCCTAACCCTAAGCCCTCAATCCCTAACCCCTTAACCACTAACTCATTATTCCCCTAAGCCCAATCCCTAATCCCTTAATCACTAACTCATTATTCCCCTAGCCCATAAATGCGCCTAAATCCCCTAACCCCTAACCCCCCAATCCTTAACCCCTTAACCACTAACTCATTATTCCCCTAACCCTTAACCCTAAGCCCTTATTCCCCGAAGCCCTAAGCCCCTAATCCCTAATCCCTTAACAACTAATTCATTATTACCCTAAACCTTATAACAGTCCTTAAAACTCGTTGGGATTATCCATTCCAAATGAGAGCAGGTCTAGTTGGGACCTACAATCAGGTTAATTCCCCCTTGTTGGCAAGATTAAAATGGTTAATCTTCGATATACAAAATGTAAATCAAATATTTCATTAAAAGGAGGGAACCATACCCTCTCTGCCAGGCTATGCCTATCGGTCGATTGGCCTCTTCTTGCTCTCACATGAATGTAGTCTTGCTTGACTGGTACATAAGAAGATTTCACATTATCAACTGTTTGTTTGGGACAACTTTCAGTTGTTTAATCACTGTTACATTCTTCAAGCTTATCCTTTAAATCATCCTAGTCTTTTCTACTCTCTCCAACTTTGTAGTGCTTTCCATTCATCTTAGTCTCATATGTTTCCATGGCCTATTAAGGGACAAGGTCAACAACATCAAGATGTTTTTGCAACAAACAAGGGCATTTCTAAGACACAATTAGGTGGAGGCGCAAGAGTATAATCACCAACTTTCTCATGAATGTGGGACACTTGAACTTAATATTTTCTGTAGCGGTCATGAGGTTCAGTGTGGTTATTGAGACTTCATCAGATGTCCATTCTCCAGACTTAAATTTTGTGACAAGACTGTGGCTGAGTTTGAAACTGGATATTGAACATACATTTGTTTTAATTGCAATAGACATTTTCATCAATAAATGTAAAACAATGGCTAAAAAATACTAGAAATTAATAAATAGAGAAGAAATGGGAACAAGCAACAGTGCCTACAAAATTGTTACATTGAGACACAAAGAATAAAGAACTATTGTGCAAAAACAGAGACCAATGAAACTATCATCATAACCCCTAAGCCCCTGAACACTAATTCCCAACCCCTAACCCATTTAACCCCTAAACCCTAAACCTCTAAACCCTTAACCCCTAACCCCTAAACCCTTAACCCTGACCCATTTAAACCCCTAAACCCCTAACCCATTTAACCCTCTAAACCCTAAACATATAAACCCTTAAACCCTAATTCCCGACCCCTAAACCATCTAGCCCCATAAACCCCTAAAACCCTAACCCATTTAACCCCATTACCCCTAGCCCGTAAAATCCTTAATTGCTAAATCCCCTAACCCCCTAAACCTCTAAAACCCTAACCCATTTAAACCCTAAACCTATAACCCCTAAACCCTTAACCCATAACCCCTAAACCCTTAACCCCTAACCCATTAAACCCCCTAATGCAACAAGCAAATTCCAAGCCAAACTGCATTACCTTTTTCCTCACAATGATGTTATTCATTGAAAAAAGTTATTCAAACCAAAAAAAATTCCATGGCATAGGGTAGGGATTAACTCAAAATCGATGGCCTTTTGGGTGCTAATATGTTTTGGTTGATCATACCACGCTTGCCATGTGTTGATTTAGAGAGAAACCAATATAAGTAATGAGATTATGCCCAAAAAATAGAAGGACCCATAAATGTGACTCTATGTCTACCATGAGAATGAAGGAAACCCTTTAAAATATACAATAAGAAAACATGTGGAATTGAAATGTTAATTAAGGATAACATAAAAATGCGGTTGTAGAGAATTTGATGAAAGACGCAGAAAAAAAATACTATAGTGATGAGACATCCTTGTCAGTCTTTTGGGAAAGAAAAAGTTTACGAAGCTCAAAACAACTCTTGGAGTCATGTTCAATGATTGACCATAAACTTAGGGGTGTCAGAGTGGCTAATAATCATAGTTTATGGTGGATGATATTCACCATACATAACATTTTTCGTTTAGGTCATTTGTTTGGTGGTCAATGTTGGTGAATCTCTATATTATATCATGGTACCATATATTTCATTTTTAAAGGAAAAATCTATTGAACATGAAATAAGTTGCATCTCGTGTAAATGTTTAATGTCGTGATGTTGTGAATGGTTTTCACATTATATGTATCATATAATTGTAATCACTTCTTCCAAGTCTACTTTAAGAAATAAAGGAGAAGGTGCAGGGCCTTACCATAAGAAGGACTTTTCACTAACTCGTCTCCTCATATCATTCAAACATTAGCCCATAAATCAAACACATGACCTAATTTCTCTAGTATGGAAACCCTTGGATGAATATGATAATGAACTCCTCCCATCCACTAGTTCTAACCCAACTATTGAATGTCTTTGGTTGGCATGTGTAAATGCCTTTAATGGATCCATGGATATGTATGAAATCCAATTTTGCATTGAAATGATACAAACACCCAAATTAACACGAGGTATAGAAATTTAAACCTTACAACTCTCTCATCCAATATTAAATACTTCACTAATTAGTTAAGGGGTAATCTACTTAACTGTATATTAAATATTAAAAGCACTCACATTAACACAAGAAAATAATAATAGTATTTAATATAAATTTATAATATAGGTAGATACTAAATTGGCATGTGAGACCCCCTTGTTCGTGGGACAATTGATGCCCTTCATGCAATGATTTAACTATTTAATCCATGGAGGTATGTATACCTTAATTTCCCTTGGATTAAAACTTGTGGCATTTAAAGGGGAAACACTTTAACACAATTCTAACAAGTAAACCAAACTTAATTTGTATATGTATCAAAGTCAGTCTAAGAGTTGCATGACATGCTTAATTTTGCACGAAATCAACAGAACTCTTGAAGGGTTGATCACAATAGGCATGTATGGTCAATTCTGATTATCATAGGTATGTTAGTTTGGTGAGTCCCAATCCAAAAATTGCACACATTGTTACTATTGTTAAAGGTATTTCAAGTTGGTTTACTTGTTCAACATCATGCACATTTCGTTGTGTTCATTAAAGGCATTTTAGTTCATTGACAAAACCAATAGTTTGTCAAGTTGGTCAGCTTAGCGAGTTGTGTGTCATGTCAATCATCTTAATGAACAACATGTCATGTCGATTAGTTTATTTATTGACATGTGCATTCCATTATCATTGTGAGTGAACATCTATTTTTTATTAACACTATCTCGGAGATTAACCCTATCAACATGCATGTTTAACTACAACAGCGAGAGGTATGTTAGGCTGGTTAACCCCATCAACAACATTTATGTTCAATTACGAATGTTGAGGCATACCACATTGGTCACCCAATTACCAACATATACCTTTTGGTTATCACTAGTAGAAGCGCGTTAGGTTGGTCAACTTGATCAACTACATGTATGGTTGGTTACAAGTAGTAAAGCCTCATTTGAATGTTCAATGAAATAAATAGTGTGCAAATATTATTACCATTATTGAAGACACGTTTTGTTGGTTAACTTAGTTAACATCACATACATTCAATATGATTGTTTGAGGCATCCAAGGACACTCAACCCATTTAAAGTAGTGCATAACATTGATGGGGGCTTTCTTATTGCTTGGTGGGTGAAAATAGTGTGTTATTATTCCCCCACAAGTGTTCAATATTTCCATGTGACATGTTCACCCCTCATGGGCCGAATTTCCTTCTTAAGGGGGTTGTTTATTTAAGATAGGGTTAGGTCCAAGTCTAGAGTGACTTTCGTAGAATAGATACCACTTAGTTGTGACTGTTGAGTTAAAGTGGTTCTTTCATAGCTTTTGAGATGCTTTTACCACATTCAGATATATAAAATCAATTAATTTCCACTTGCTTGTGTTCATCAAAACAATTTCAATCCAAAAAACAAATGTATGTGAAAGCAAGTTAAATAGCCCAATGCTCATTGACCCACACCACCAACGTTACTATATTGATCTCCTTGCTTGTATTTGTTCGGGTTCAACCTCATCCCTCCTAACATAATTCATTTACTCCACCATTACGTACACATGCATACTTTTAAAAAACATGGAAAACTTGACCATTGTCATACCTTACAAAATAATTTCAGAAACATTGTTACATTTGCACCACAACATAGACATATGTGCAATTTGTATCAATATTTCATAAATTACTATATAGTTCTCTTAATTGCAATATTATACCACCTTGATGCCCCTTAAACCCTATGAAGATCTTTGTATTGATTTCATGACCCTCTCCATTTTTCAATTTCCTTAAATTAATCTTATAACACCCTCCATTAAAATCATTACCTACACTTACATGTATTCATTAACTCTAGAACTCAACAAATATTAAAACTACAACAATAATATAATTATAATACTATATAAATGAGATATCTTCATATGTAAAAGTAATGATATATTAAGGCTGATATGTTTCATTGCTTCCTTGAGAACCTTTTCCCTACTAGAGTGGACCAACAAGGACTCAAGAGGCTCTAGTGACCCTCATTGCGAGGAAATCCTCGCATAAAAGATGCAGAAACTTCCAAACATTGGGGGAATCCTTCCCACTCTCTCAAATTTCGCCAAAAGGTAAAAAGGCGGGAACAAGTGCATTAGGAGGAAAAATTTCCCAATCCACAGATAGAAGGCTGAAAAAATGAAAATAAATTAATAAAAAAGGGCGGAAATTTTTTTTTACTCTTATTACTGAAAAGGGTTTCAAATTTTCGCTCAGGATTTCCATACATATTCTAGGATCTCTCCTCTACAGCTGAGCCGAGACATGGGCAAGAGCTGTAGGAGTTCATCAGACAACCTGGCTTTCTCCGAGGAAGAATGACCACAGAATGAAGAATCGAGCCCCCGAAGAGAAGAGGAGAACCAGGAAGAACTTGAAGTAGTAACTCGTCGGATGGTAGAAAACGATCAAGACAATCAGCCGACAGATGCATATATCCCAGAAGACGATAAAAATTCTTCTAGCAGCAACGAGGCCGAATGCTTTTGGCAGCGACAGGGCCTAAACCGATTGCGAGGTAATTTTGTCAAACTCTATTTCTTTATGAAATCAACATCTTTCTTATTTGGTCTCACATTGTCATCCCACTTGTTCTGCACATGATCTCGGTGCATTTAAGTTTTAATATTCAGCGTTTTGTGATTATATTTGCAGTTATTTAATTTATAGCGTTACCAATTTCATTGGGTTTTTGTAAATTAAATCAATACCTAGACATGTTTTAGTCATTTAATATACTCATAACTTTGACCCAAAAATTAATACAATATAAATTTACTGTGGAATTCAGTGGAAGTAAAATATTTTACACATAAGCCCTTCCAACATTCATTTCTTCTGCAAATTTTGGACACTGACTACCATTTCACTTCTGGGCATTTTTGTGGTATTGATGTTTGGCCCAACGGATACTAGTCGAAGTCCCTTCCTTCACCTTTTTGGCCCCAGCAGACGTATCGTATTTCATCTTCTTGTTATAATCTGCTAATCTGGTCATGACCACAGACTTGTTCTGCTTTATTCTCTCCTGGTCATTGAATGAATAATCCCACTACTCTACCCATGTAAGCCCAAATGAATTTTTGCGCTCATTAGAAGCCATTAATGTGATCAAATGCTTCACACCACGCTTCAATATTTCAAAGAAAAAATTAAACTGATGTTCACAAGAAGTGTAACAAAGTAACTAAAACTATGAACAAGTTGGACCAAGTTCGTTGGGTTTTAAATGATATGTTTTATTTTGAATTTTTTGTTAGTTTTCTCATGTACGCCTGTTTTGTAACAAAAAACAATTGCAGTTAATCTGAAGACTTTGTATTCTACATTTTTAGTCAAAAGGAAACAAAGTTCTCCCTCCTGTGCAATTGAAATTTTGTAGAATTATAAATAATAAAAAACTGGAGTACCTATCCCACAGATAACACACAATGTTATTTAATATATTTTTAAGGAAGGAGAAACTCACCGCGGCTTGTAAATGTAGCTCATATCATTGGGGCTTCTGAATTTTTAATAGTTCTTGATTGAAGGACAATTTCCAATTAGGTTCCTTTTTATTTGGACCCCATCTTCAATTTTTTTGAAATTGTCGCTTCCATTACTGCAAATTATGGTTATATAGTTGATTTGTCAAAACAATTAGGACAAACACTTTTGTGTTGCTGCAGGTGTTTCCCTTGCTACCTCAGTAGTTTAAGACATCATCAATGGAAAGTACCGGAACTTCATACTTGCAAACTTGAAGACAGTTTATGTAGCCTAATTTGATAACACAGCATAATCAAAATATACAGTGTGCTAAAATCTGTTCTGAAAAATTTATTGATGGTGAATAAAAAATGACTATATTTATGAACAATGTTTGTAACCTAGACATTGTTTATACTCAGGCAGGACTATAATCTCATTGCAGCAGGTTTTCTTAGGTTCAAGTCTAGGATTGAATATATACTTAGGCCTTGATAGGAATGCCTTTTTTGGCGCTTCCTAGAATGTGCTTGTAGGTTTTTTGTTATTGGGCTTGAGGAAGCAAGTTAAAGTTGTTATGATATTTAACGAGTTATTAACTTTTGTCCTTGTAATTGATCCTCTAATTTTTTTTTTTCCCTTTAGATGTCTAAATACCACACCAAGTTTTAAATTGGACGTCAGTCTTGCAGTGACTGTGTTCCAAAGTGCATTGTGGTTTTAGGATTTGTTTGAACCAAAAATTCAGTGTGGCTAACTATGAAAAATATAAACTTGTATTGCTGCCAAGAAGAAGTACACAGTCTGTTTGTTTGTCAGGCTAATTTTCTAACAGATGTAGATATTGGGAGAACTGTTTTGTAACAAAATAATAGAATGGCTATTGACCTGTTAAAAATTGTGAATTTAATGCCTACAATATTCTTATGAAGGGATTAGCAATTTTATATCCTAAATACATGTCAAAGATACATTTTGATTTCATCATTTTCAAGTCATGTGATTTTTCTTGTCTACTTTTACATTTCAATGACCATGCATAAATTGATCTTGTATTGCAGATAGGTTCAACTGTAAAATTATAAGGAATATTTCAACCATGTTTTCATAGTTGGCTTCAGATTGCAATGCAGTGCAAAAATAAATATGCTTTTCTCTTGAACTTCTTTGACAGTCGCCTATTTTTAGTCATATGATTGAAACTTTATCCTTATCTGATAAAAATCTATAAAATTTTCTCATCGTCCAGGTATAAGAGAATGGAGATATGCACTACATGAATGCCTAAAGTAAATGATGTTAGTGATGTGGCTGGAGGGATTTTGGAAAAGTTTCCAAAGCGCCTTAATTTTGTTCCTCCTAGAGTTCTCAGTGGTTCATTATGAGGTGTTACAACTAAGTGATATAATGTTGATACACAATTGTGGAAGAAGCACGTGGAGACCTACAAAAGAATCAACAAATATATTGGAGAGATTAGATATCGCAATGTTATGGACATGAATGCAGGTCTTGGTGGCTTTGCAGCAGCACTTACATCGAACAAATATTGGGTTATGAATGTTGTCCCAACCATTGCAAAAGGCAATACACTTGGTGTGATATATGATAGAGGCCTTATTGGAATTTATCATGACTGGTATGGTTTCCCTTCATTTCTTTTTCATTTTTGCAAGATTTTAATTTTTGTAAGGATTATTTTTCTGGTGCAGTTTTAGTAGTTTCACCAGTTTTTCTTTGTAAACCTAGTTCCATGACATTTGAAGAATTATTGTCCATATTTCGCTTAGCTTTTTGTTTTTGTATTTGGACACCCAACAATTTTTGTTAGACTTTTGATTGGGGAATTTAAATTTTTTTGGAATAGGAATTGAAATTCATGCTTTGAAAAGCTTGGAAAAAGAGTCAATTCTTTGCATGAGTTTGTCATGTTTAGAGGATTATATAAAAAGTTATGAATATTTAATGTGTGGGATGAGTTAGTGCATGTGAGGATGAATCAACCAGGTTGGCTCAGATGGTAGGTTGTAGAATGTGGATCTTGGCAATAGGATGAACTTTCTGAAATGGATGAAAGGAATGGACATTAAGTAAAATAGCCAAATAAAAATATGTAAGTTGCACTTGTCAAGTACTTCACACGTATAGCCAATTGTTTTGAACTTTAATGAGATTTTCTATCATAGATCAAAATACTAGGTTCATTGTTCATTCTCATTGGTGAAGATGAAGAATTCAGAAGCTCGATAAACATTATTAAAATTCTGACCAAAATTAGCTCTTATTATCAAGAAAATGACGTCTGCAGATTGTTAACTATGATGATAGGCCTTGTCAATTTTACAAGAATTTCTACCCATCATGTAAGAAATGAGTTTTTAAAAATTGTTTGTGCTTATTTTTATAATCTTAGCTTGGTCACGGGGTAATAAGCATGTCAAATGTAGGAAAAATAACTAATTTCTATTCAACCAAAAGTACCTGAGCAATTTAAAATGCCAAAAATACTATTCCTGAAACTAGGAAAACAAATGTAGTATACAATATTGCAAAATTTTTACTAAACATAACTCTATTGTTAAAATGAACCTCCAATATACGAAGACAGATGGATTTTCTTAAGAAGATATGGACGTTGCAATTTTCCAGAGTTAAATATTTCAAAGAGTAACTGCAACTAAACATTCCTCTCATGAGGCTTTTGGGCCTATTTATAATTTCATCTCCCTCTTAATCCTTTGTTCTTTGTAATTGGGATCAATGACTTTACATGCATTTTTTTTTAACCTTTTTAAACCTTCCAAGATTCTTATTGCTACTTGTAGGTTGATTTTATAATCTCACTGTCCATTAAGATTCTTATTTCTGCTTCTAGGTCACTTCCTTTTTATAACTTAACATTTGTTGTGGCAATAAATGCCCCAAAAATTGCGACAACCCTGAATTTCAATGACTAACATAAAGTACTAATGACTAACATAAAACAAGGTCATTGTCACTTGTGGGTTGATTTCAGAATCTCACTACTTAATAAGATTCTTATTGCTATGTGTAGATATTTTTTTTAAACCTTTTGTTGTGAGTAGGATATTCTATTTATATATTCAAAATTAGGTTATATACATGTTGAGAGTTTTCTAGAGCTTTGGTTGAACCCTTGAATCTTTTCAGAATATGCCTTATTCATAAAGCTAACATGCATTCAAACAAATAAATATACCAAACAATTTTTCGAGCTATCAGTTTACTAGTGTCAGTGTTTAGAAGGATACATAATGTTCCATGAGCTCATTGCATGGGTAGGCCCAATGCTCCCTGCATAAAAGTAGTGAATCTCAAACTCATACCTAGATGTACTGTGATCAACTATTTATCATTAAAAACTACAATAGCCTAAGGAGAATTCATGTGACCTTGGCTAAGTGTTGTTAACGTCAATTTCTTTATTGTTGTTTAGCCATGTGTATGTGACATGTCTATATATTAAGCAAGCATTACTAGTGTGTAGGCCACACATTTGTTCTTTCAGGGAGATATATTTATCATCCAACATTTGCAGGATATCTAGAATGTGCTCTAGCAGGAGGTTTCTTTCTCAGCCTTGTGATCCATACTATTGGAAATCATTTCCCTAGTGTGCTAGTGCAACTCCACTCTTTTTTTATATTGGGTAATTCGAATCCTAGAAATGCCTGTGTAGGATTAACATCTTTATCTATCTATCCACATGCTAACTATTAGTGGTGCACCTTTCTTGGTGATACATAATGTTCCATGAGCTGGTTGCATGGGCAGGCCCAATGCTCCCTACATAAAAGTAGTGAATTTCAAACTCATGCTTAGATGTACCATGATCAACTATTTGTCATTAAAAGCTACAATAGCCTCAGGAGAATTCATGTGACATTGGCTAAGTGTTTTTAACATCAATCTCTTTGCTTTTTCTTAGTCATGTGTATGTGACATGTCTATAGATTGAGAAATCTTTACTAGTGTGTAGGCCACACATTTGTTATTTCAAGGAGATATATTTATCATCCAACATTTGGAGGATATATAGAATGTGCTCTAGCAGGAGGTTTCTTGCTTAGTCTTGTGATCCATACTATTGGAAATCATTTCCCTAGTGTGCTAGTGCATGTCCACTCTTTTGTTATATTGGGTAATTTGACTCCTAGAAATTCCTATGTGTAGGATTAGCATTTTTATCTCTCTATCCACTGGCTAACTATTAGTGGCACACATTTCTTGGTGGATCCTGCCTTCAAGCTCATACAATTGTTCCATGGTGGTTGAGTTGTGTCTATAATCAAGGCCTTCTACCAAATGCGTGGTATCCACGAGTTGTTTATTAGTTCATGCGAGTGCTTAGGCTTTTTCCCTTTCTACTTTCATTGGGGCTTTGTGATGAAGATTGTAACTAGCTTTTGTAACTAGGTTTGGTCTTCATAATTGCATTTGAGTCATAATGAAATATATTTATCAAAAGAAAGAAAGATAAATTTATTATTAAATAAATTGACTTATTAAAGCATGGGTTTCATGCTTGGATCAATTTTTTTTAGGTCGGGTCTCCATTGAATACCTTGTCCATGTCATATTGTAAAGAACCCTTCTTGGGAATTATTTGTCAGGAAAGAAAATTATTTTATTTTGGGCCCTTTGAGACTACCTTGAGTTGGGAGAGAGATCCATATCTGGCTCTCCATTATTATAAATATCTGGTCTCCTTGGGTCATTATGGTCGAAGGAAATATTGAGACTTTAGTTCCAACATTTCTGGATCAAACAGAGGAACATTTTTATCTTGGCCATAAACATCAGTGTTGCTGACAAGGGGCTGTTTTTTATGGGAAATTAAAGCTACCCAAATATAATTTGTAGTTAGGAAAACAACCTCCTTTGAAGATAAATTATCATAACTATGAACAATAAGATAAAAACCTGGAAATGATTCTACTCACTATGTAAATCAACTATGGTTTTGTGGACGTCCTCTTGTATTCCTGGATATTGGTTAGTTCTTCCAATATGATAAGACTATTCATCTTCAATAAGGATGCCTTCAACAAATGGAATTGACCTTTCTGCCTTTTTCTCATATGGTTCACAAAACAACTTGATGATATGATCAACGTTCTTTTCTTCCTCATTAGAATCCATGTCATATGTAGGATGGATGTCAAAGCAGAAAATATAGGATCTTGCATTGTTCTATTCGAACTTAATAGGTAATGTTTATTGGAGATGCACATAATTATGGGTTCCAAAGTTTCTACCATATTCAAAATCACATATAGGAGTGTTGGTCTCTTGAACCTTAGGGGATCTTCAAGATTTCCCTTCATTAATGAATTTATTATTACTCTCATTCTGAGAGAAACTAGAACTATAGTTTCGTTCATTATCTCCATCTGTGCTCAAGATTTTGTCATATGTTGGTTGAATTTCAGTTTTCCAGTGTATAAAAAAGGCATGGCATGATACCCCTGTCATCACGTGCTAAGTCTTCTCGGGTGACTGCAAGATTGGTAGAAAGTTGTTTCCTACCTTCCTGTTGATATTCCTCCTCTGCATTCAGGAACTTTTCTCACACTGTCAATCATTTGGAAATATGGATTGTTTTTAAGGGTGAATCAAATGAAGAGAAATGTCCAAGTGTAGAAATCCAGCTGAGCATACCGAAATTTTTTTAGGAAACTGTTATTTGTCTTCTTCAACAGGGTGGTCATTAACACTACCTCAAAATGAGTACTGGCTAGAACGAAGCATCCCATTGTTTGCACTTCATAACCTGTCTTAGGAATAGACCTCTCTTTATCTCTACCACCCTCATCATTGACATCAAAATGCAGTGTAGGTGTTATATTTATGGTTTGATCAAACTCAGAATGCAATTTTGAGCTGCCAAATGTGTTTCCAGGAATGCCCATAGCTTTATTACCCTCACTTAGCCTTCTACATGATCTATTTATATAAATGTTTATAAGGATGTCCTATTATTGTATTCTTCTTTGCTTCATTTTACCCTAGATTTAGCTTTGGCATTTTCTAGGAGTTGTGTTTGCACTCCCACATTGTACTTGTACTAGTTGTACCTTTCAGTCCCGTTGACCTATTTATTGTCATTCATTGGATATATAAAATTATCTTATCATATCTTATCTCACTTTTTGCTGATCAAAATACACTTCTCTAACCTGAGAAGTGTGTTCAAGTTTCAAAGCATCTCCAAATATATTATGATTGGATGTGTTTAGGGCTTCCTCATATCTGCTACATGATTGTTTGTCTAGTCAAAAGTGAGCAAAATGTTGCTCATCCATATCATCATAGTCTGAGAACTGCAGGTGGTCTATACACTGGTGAAAAAATGGAAAGCATGGCCTTAATCATCAAAGGCTTCTAAATCTATGCAGTGGTATTTATAGCAATCATTTTTTACCTGAATTTTCTCTGAAATTTGAAATAGATGCCTCTTCATTGACAAAGATCCATATTGTTGTAGTGTTAGATTTCTCACTATCTACAGTAATGCTGGTGTTAGAAGCTGCTAATAGTTGATCTCCTTGTGAATCTGGGATGTATTTTTTCAGATAACCCCATTCCTCTGTTATGTCTAGTTCTAACAATCCTTTGGACACAATTATGTTGAAAGGATCTTGGTGAGGTTTCAATAGCCCATATTTCAAATGGAACCATGCTTGCCAATACCATTATAGGAGACCTAGCTCAACAAAATCCTTGTGAAACATTGATTGTTGTGGTGTCACTTTACAGTAATTAATTTTTCCTTTCTTGTGGACCATCTCATACCATTACTTGTGGCCCCTCTTAAAAAAATTATTTTGGTACACTGATTATGTTTGGCTAAAATTTGGATAACCTCTTTTATGGACCCAATGGTCCTATGACAAACACCCGTAGCATGTCAACCATGAGGAAGTATAGAAAATCGTTGAGTCTTTCACCTAGTCAACTATAAAAATGGAAACCAATATGTCTTCCCTCACATTTCACATATCCCCCATTTTCAAACAATGGCCCTTTTTTGAGAAGATTTTCCATACAATGGTAGTTGATTATTTCTCTACTGGTTGCTTTGGAACCTTTGAGCATGTAGGAATTTCAATTCTCTTGAAAACTCGTGTGGAATTCCAAGAAATCCATGGCGATAGGTCCTAGTGTTCTTCCCAATTCATCATCCAATGAAATATCACAGCCACACATTTCAATGGAAAACACGTGACTTCCTTCTGAGGAAAGACATACTGGTTTCCATTTTGCTAATTTAGGGTACAATTCCTTGTAAGCAAGGAGGAACAGGTGATAATAATAATAGGTGACAAGTGGCATGTGGGAATGTATCATGGTGTATTTGTAAACATCTAATTGTAACTCCTATGTTTAGGAGACAAACAACCACCAATGACTCCATTGATTTCTCCATCAATTGACTCCATTATATTTTTTATTTTATGTACAACAATATATCTGCATTTGTGCCATTCCTCTTTTGTATTCTTCCTTTAATTTTTTAAATGCCACTTATATTACTTACAATTATGCAATTAGTTAAACTTTTTATCATCATCTTATTTTCATAAGTCTTCTCATCTTTGTTTGTAAGAACATATGAGATATTGGGCAAAATATTGCCATCTTTTAGTAACAGTTTGATCTATTTTCAACTTATTAGCACAAGATAATGTGCATCTTTGTTACATCCAAGGTAATGTGATTTGGGATGAGTTTAGGTTGGTAACTTAAGTTCCTTTTCCAATTGAAGGAAGAAAAGGTTATTTTGGTTGCCATTATCAATGACCATATATGCTAGTTTGTGCTTGATTTGGCAGTTCTATGTACAATGAGCTTCCTTGTTGTTGGCAAGGCTATCTTTATGCATTAGCATCAAGTGTGAGTCAATGTAGCTAGGATTTTTGACATCAACCTCTAAGTCTCCAACCTCTCAATAACTCTTATAAAGGAAGTATTTTTCCTTTTGGAGCTCTTTTGGCCTAAATGCTTGACATTTCTCATTGGAATGGGAAAGCTTCCTATGATAGGTGCCATATTTCTTCTTCCCAAAGTGGGTAGAGGATATGGAATTGGTTTATTCTTTGTTCTACGGTCTACCCAATATTTTCGAGTTAAGTAATTAGTAGAAATAAAATGAGGACGAAATTCCCTTCATCCACAACTTCTTGAACCACCATTTATTTGTTGATGTTTCTAGGTTTTGCATTGCAAGATAATACCCCAAATTAGTTAAATAATGTCCACTTTTGGTGTTATAGGACCAATTTATTTCATCATTGGAATCACTTAAACGAATGTGGGCCTTGCTTTCTTTCATGTCCCAAATCCTGTGCTTGGACCCATCCCTATCTCCAAATTTTCATTCAATTGACAACAAAATTTCTATGAAGTGTGCATTGACGTGTCTCTGGAATTTGAAAAATAAGTGTCTCTAGCAGGAAGACATTGTCCCCAATCACAACTATTGCATCTGTGCCAATTTTGACCCATGGGCTTGAACCCAACCTCCATGCTAGGTATTGTCCAACCTCCATTGGTTTGATACATTTTGGTATTTTTTTGGCGATTTCAAATCCAATTCGAACTTGATAATTTTGAGGATTAGGCTTTAAGAGGTGGTGCATTTTTATGTTTTTTTTTTTTGGTTTTTATGCATTGGGTTGCCTAAGTTTCAAATGGATTGGTTTGGAATTGGATCATAAGTGGTTAGATCTTGTCCAAATAAGTTGGTGGTTTAACCACAAAAAATAGTGGTCTTTTCAAGGTCTTCATGAGAGTAAATATAGAAATGAAATATGACTACAGAAAAATGAAAATCAACAAGCATAAAGACACTCAAAATACTAGACATAACTCTTAGAATAGCACCAAGTTGAGTGATAGGAGCCCTTAAAAATTTTGAGGTGAATAAATTGCTATAGACTTTAGTAAATGGTTGTAGATGATAAAGTAACTTGCTGTTATGCATATCTAGATCTGAGAAATGTAGTAAGACGTGGAAAATAATAAGCTAAACCACCCCATGGGGGCCACCCACAAGTGTAGAGGCACTTTTAAGTGCTATATCTATGGGTAGAGAAGCTAGGGAAATGAATAGATAATAACAAAAACCATCCCATCATTGAGAGTATAAGAGTAAAGATAATGATAATACAACTGATTAATCTACAGTTGAGGTCAAATCCCCATAGGGTCAAAACCAAATTTTACTTTTATGTACACTTCTTTTTTTTCCAGCAAGTTCAAATTTTTTTATCACTTCAAATGATGATAAAATATAACGTGGAAGTGAAGAAAAGAAAAAGGATCATGAATACATAACTTTTTTATCAAACCCTTGAATGAGGGTTTCACTTACATAGTAATTAGTACAACAACATTTGTTGTTAAATATATATGGCGACATGAAATTAGAAAATAATATTTTAGGGGAAAATGGCACAGATATTTTATTAAGAATTATAGTTGTTACATCCAGGAGCCAAAAATTAGTCAAATAAGAGTTGCTTGCCTAAAAAAAAAATAACAGTTAATACTCCTTGACCACAACTTAAAGACTGCCCACATCTTACCTACAAATGGCAATGTTGGGCAACAATTACATAGTTAAACTTGATCTAAATAATAAATACATAAATTTCTTCCAAATTGAACAAAGTGTTCATCTCATGAAACATTTCCTAACCGTGTCACTTCTTAAGTAGGAAGGGATTGTTAGATAGATAACATCCCACAGTTATACATGCTTCTCGAACCATCCATTTGCTCCCAAATGGAGCATTATTCCAATGAACACAAGAAACAAAAAAATTAAACATTAAAACAGAGAATAATATTAATGGCTTTAAAAGATAGATTCAAAGTTGTAACATGTCATACAATAACCAATTTTTACACCTCTTACAACATAATATTTTGGAGCACGTATGATTTTTTTTGGAAAGTAGGGAAACACATTCCCAGTGGTTATTCTTGGTCAATATGTCATGTTCAAGATAGTCGAGGTCTTTCTATGGGATGCCTGGCCACCATTAGTTTTTCTGGGTAGCAAGATCTTCTCTTTGTGATCTGTATATGGTGTACCCAAGCTCAGAACCATTGGTTAAGGAAAGGTAAGGATGCGAAGGGTCCTCTCTAAGGCACTAAAGCCAAACAGGAGGTAGTGAGGTTGTTCTCAACCAAACAGGAGATCAATAGGTTACTACGTGGTTTTTAGGGCCCAGTTTGAAGCATCTAGGGCATCACCTATATGCGGCCTTCGTCATAAGTGTATTTAAGGCCACAGAAGATGTCTCTTTCAGGGGTCTATGATCACATGAAGCTTTTAAACCACTCCCCAACAATTATAAGTCTCCAATTACAGGCCAACAATTACTAAACAACCCAAGCAGGCCTCCAGAACCTATAGTTTGTTGACATGATGTAGCAACATAATAAACTCTCTAACTGTAGGTGAAATTTGGATCAAAAGGGGACTGTCATAAGATCTAACCAACCATTTGACTAGGTTAAGAGACTACTCCAACCACAAATTGAAACTCCACTAAGAAAGGGTTGTCACAAGCTCTTCCTAACAACAAACAAGTTTGGAGGCAACACAGTTAGACAGTGAGTTGTTAATTAGTATATTACGAACTAAAATTGGATATTTCTAGTGTCGGTTACAGTTGGAATACTGATCTATTGAATATTGACATTACAGTTAGAATTATATTGGTGGATAATTGCTTTTATAGGTCTACTGCTCCTTAGGCAGTTAACCCTAACTTGTGGTGGTTTGCTAAAGAAACATATGACTGTTAAATATCTCTTATATCATTAGTGAATTATATAGAAGGGTACTTACCGTTATATGAGTTGATAAATGTGTGATGTTGTTACGATTATTTTCATGATTGGAAAATCCTAGATAAGGATTGAACCTGGCCAAGGCCAAAAATTACCTAGGGACATTGCATACTTCCATTAGAGAAATAGTAAAAAATGCATTTCAATCTACTTGGATCATAAGATATAACCAAACATGTTGTATTGTCAAATCCATGAGAGGTTGGGTTAGGATGATGCCTACAAAAGGCAGAAAGGAGTTGCAGCAAGGTAGACTTCAGTAGGTGTGTGTTTCTATTGAAGATGATCTCCATAATGTGTCCCTCTATGGCAAGGATGCATGGTAGGACATAATGGTTTAGAGGGAGGTGAAGTAGAGGGGAATATATTTCCAAGGGTGTCTGAGTTTTTTTCAGGCTACAGTGGATTCATAAGGGATATGAGGGCTCAAAATTATATATTGACCTTTTAGAGGTATTGAGGGTGAAATCTAGTAGAGGTGTAACTCCTTCAAGGCATTGGCAGTAGTGAAATGTTACTATTTATAGGTTTAGCTGTTGATACATTTAAGCCTCGTGGCTTGGTACCCAATTTCCAGTGTATGCTATAATTGCAATCCATGTATATCATAACACAGGTAAGGACAAGCCCACGCAAGAAGAGAATGCAATACAACTGAGAAGTGAGATATTCTACCTTGAAGGCATGAATCATTAGGTATGTAGTTGAAATGAGAGATAGCACAGGAGATATTTTTCCTCTGAGATCCTTACATTGACTATGAAATTTTTTATTAAACATTGAGGTTTCATAGTGACATGATTTTGCATAGGAGTCTAGCTTTTATTTGTATGTCAAAATAAGAGGCAGCTTGAAATTTTTAACTGGAATTGAGTTCATCGAAGTCTGGCCTAATCCAACAAGAGGACTAGTATTTACTTGATTCTTATACTCTGAAAAAAAAGGAGTATTGTTGTAGTACCACTATAAGAATGAAATGCTAAAATTGCCTGCAGTCCTGAAGCAGTCATTCGGACCTCCTTAAGGACAAAAGGTTTTGTTTGATCTTGGATTGTTCATTTTGTATGCCTGTCACTTCAAGTGGGTATGCTCTAAAATATTTCGACCTTTGGAGAATTAAAAGTACTATTGTGGTTTGGGATTCATTGGATATACAAAGGTGTATTAAATATTCTAAGGGCTCAGTCTACAGGCATTTCTTGACAAATATTTGACACCTGGCTATATGAGTCATAACTATACGTTGATGATAATTGATTCCTATGGGAGTTTCAAGAATGACTTTAGCTCGTGTTGATCCAATTTTCAAAGATTGAAAGCCATTCTTATCTAATTTTTAATGGAAGATTACAGATCTAGGTACGAAGGTTCTTCTACCCGAGTTTGAGGATTTATTTAATCACTCTCTTCTGCCCTAGAACAAAACAAGCTGTCTTGTGGATTGTTCACTTGAAACAACCTCAATACAAACTGAGATTTACCTGGACTGAATTCTCTTAAATTTGATTTAAAGTTCTGAACCAAATTACAGTTTTATGTTGTTTAAGGTTCTCATAAGAAGTTTTTGGAAAGTTGTGGCCTCTCCTCTACTCTTTGAACAAGACTATTGAACATAAGTATGATAAATATTTTTTATCAGAACTAGGACCTAAAGAACAAAAGTGTCATTGGCGTAACTCACTTAAGTTTCATGCATGGATATTTTACTATTTGAAAGGCTAGTTTTCTAAGTATACATCTGATGTAGAATGAGTTCAAACTTCCAAGATGACTTCTCTAGTCAAAGGGTTTACAATAGAAGTATTGAACAAGACTCAGTTCCCAGTAATACCATCTCAAATATTAGCTCTCCAAGGACTTGAATTGTGAGCAGTAACCTATTGTGACATAATGACAAAGCAGAAAACATACATCTTCAGGACATCAAAGGTACATCAACTTAGTTTGATTTCTATATTTTCTCATTTGAAGGAATTGTCATCAGTTGAAGTAAGTGTGTTGTCACCTACAAAAGAAAAACCTTCATTATCATCAATTTCTTCATTGGATGGTAGAATGAATTTATTGCAACAATTGAGATAGTGTAAGGCTGGGTATAGGTCAGATTAGCGACATCCAATTCACAGATCCTTTCAAGAATAGAAGTTTCACATTTCTTCACATTACAAGACATTCGTCCTATAAAAGGTATAAAAGCTACGATATTGAACAACGTTCAAAACCCATCATGACCATCATGATCTAGTAAAGGACATCTCCTTCATAATTTGTAGGGTGTCTGAAGCAGATCATTTGATTCTGAAAAGCGCAACATGCAAAGTAGTGATAACAACACCTTTAGGCATCATGGGTATTGTTACAATAAGAGAATGAAGATTGTGTAAGTCTATAATGGAAACACCCTTATTCAAGATTGACTATGAATCAAGCATTCTTGATCCTTAAAGAAAATGAGAGGCAGAAACACCTTATGATTTGAAGCAATATTTGTTGTGGCTACTTAGCAGAGGAGTTCACAATGATTGTACTATATAACTTGGAAGTGGATTTTGCATAATGAAAACTTTCTTCATGAACAAATTTTTATAACAATAGATGAATTTTAAACATGATTATGACCTCCAGGAATAATATGTGGTCCTGGTAAATCTAACCATCTGTCATTATAGTAAGAGTATGTGATAAGTAATTGGATAAATCATAAAAGTTCTCGGGGACAATTCACTCTATGATGATTACGTCTACTAAAATCATGAGTGCTTGGTTACAGAGTTTATACTCTGAATAGAGAATAGGATTGTGTCATACATTTCGGTATTGCATTTTACAAAGTAATTGAGATAGTTTTTTACAACACACGAGCTTTTCAAATTCCAAATCCACTCTTTCTTTATTGAATTTTACTGAACTTGACAGGATTACAGTAAAATTTCATTATCCTATTGGCCATCTCATGTGGATGCCACATATGACTTCAAATATGGTTTTCATTCAGTTCAGGTATTCCTAAGCATGCCTATTTTATGAGTAGTATGCCTCTCTTTAAATGCTTCTTTCTTTTGAAGATACAACTTAGTGATTTATGTGTTATAACTAAATTTCTATAAAATGTGGGGAGGTGGTAGATCTTCATCACGGGAAACAATTGGAAGAGTAGCAGCTGGGGCTGTGGCAAAGAAGATACTTGAGCTAAAATCTAGGACTGAGGTACAGTCAAACTACTTTCAGTATTGCAATTTTCAGAAATGTGTTGAGGCTTCTCTTATACCATTTTTCCTCTCTAGATGAACTAGACATTTTTAATTTCTGGGAACATTATTTCTCTACTACCTTAAATATATATTGTTGATCTTTAAATTTCCAGAAAATAATATAGTGTGGAATACCTCATTTAATTGCAGAAATTTAAAATTATTGAAAGGAGTGTTGTGAATGCTATGTCAAAATATTTTCTCTGTTGGTATCTATGTGAAAATGGCTACAGATAATCATTAAAGGACTCATGATAGGCACGTGGTAAAAAATATCATTTATGCATACTGCTATTTCTAGGATGCAGGAATTTATATTTTGTAGTTATTCATAGGATTCGAGCAGAATAATTGTTTCAAGAATTGAAATTATGCCAAAGGATCCGAACTCATGAATTTTACCATGCCCAATTTTAGGCATGTGGCTTGGGAAATAATAAATATTAAGTTGGCTATCGTTGACACTTAAATTACAAGATTTAAAAATTAAGACATGTAAGTGCTCTAAAGCCATTAGCTTATAGCCATCCTCTAGTTAACCAACAAAATTAGCAATGGAATATTAGTGGAAGTCATGAAAACTAATGAAAATGCATGTTATCAAAATGTCCAATCTGATAGTATGTGTTAGAATTTCTTTGAAACCACCATCCTAGAAATTTACCACCTATCAGATTACAAATCTACTAAATAAAGATACAATTGGGATGTTAATTTATCCTAAAACCAACTATCTAAGCAAACAAATCAGATCTAGTTACTTGTTGGAATTATTAACTCAAAAAAATTTGGGATGTAAAGGGGTAGTCAATCAACTAGCAAAAGAGAAAACCAAACCTGGAGTGAATATGCAAAACTTTTGGATGCACAGGAGTAGTCAATTAGATAGTAAAAGACCATAGTCACTGACAACCTCCTTCAACAAACTGTATGAGGCATCTTCAAATACCAAACTACACTAGCTCATAAATTTTCCCTATTAAGTAGCACTATCTACTCAATTCATATACCACACACTTCACAGTCTGTGTTGGAATTTTGAAAAGCTTTTGTTTTTGAAAAAATAATAACCACACTAAATATGAATCTTCCTTTCCTTCAAAAGGCTCCCATCTACAATGTGAATGAAAGGCATTCTACCAAGTAACAAGGATAACAACTTTAGAGTACAAAAATTATTGACAAGTACTAAGGCTGTGATTGCAACCATTGATTGATCAATTGTAGCAAATAAGGGGACATCTAATGCATGCCATCCCCTACCAAATAATACATCAAAATTTGTTAAACCGTATTGTCTAGGAAGCTTTATCTTTTCACCTATTGAATGTTTTGAAAAATGATCTTCAATGTTTGTATCTCCTTCTTGCATTTTCGAATGGCTAGTGCTATTCCCAACCCTTGAAATTTTGTCGCCACCACTTCTTTTTAGCAGCCATAGTGTCATTTGTTGTAACTGAAGCATTGTAAGCATGCTCACAACTATTACTACAACCATTTCCTAGTTTCAATATTTTGTGCAAGGAATACAATAAAATATTACCATCCAAACCTCCTCGACAATTCTATACTAAAGATAGAAATAAGATGTTGAGATCCCCTTTCTACTCCAAGAAAAATCATGAAAATATTTTAGAAAAAGACTACAATAATGCTCTCAATCAACCAACTCCATGATACAAGTCGATGATAACATGATAATAGAGTTGGTTTTGCAAAAATCCTCAAAAAATGGCACCACAAAGTACGGTTCCTCATCCAATTGGTTGACCATGTATCTACCTTCACGAACAATGAATCAATCCTCCTTAGAAGCATGTGTGGCCTCCTCCAAAGTGGATTCCTTCTTCAAACCTTGAATGAATGCACAAAGACCATGCAAAACTCCAATAAAGTGGCACTTGTGGCATCATGAGTAGAACTTTCCATCAATATTCAATGTAGAAGGCTCCATTTGGAAAATTCCATGGTAGAAGTACAATCTACAAAGGAGAAGACAAAGTAATTACCAATGAGTGGAAATCCTCATCATAATAGCTTGGAAATGTGTGCAAGGTGACTTCCTCTCATATAAGGTGTCCTCCCCATTGACTAAAAAATTCCTCAAAGGGGTAGTGACCCTTAAAATATTTGTTGAAATTGTGAGTGCCTTATAATCATATGTCTGGCCAACATATCAATTGTTTTCCTTGATGACCAGATCCAAAAAAGGTGTTTGAATTATCGTTGGATATGTAAGTGAGACTTGAACGCACTGAAATAGATCTAAGAGAAAGTCATATATTCTTCACATAGGTAGAAAAATTGATCACGCAACACTCTGAATGCATGTGTGACTGGTACTATATTTCATGTTACCTTATTTTTTCTAAATGTTGAGTATAGTTTGTTGGCAATTATCAGCTATTCACTATTGGCTTGGGCTCTTCAAGTGTGTAAAAAAACATCAAACTGTTCTCAAATATTTGCTACAGGTTGTATAAATTTGTTGATTTGTAAGCAGTGATGTGTTTAGCTAGAAAAAACCCTCGTACACTATTTTAATTTCCACATCTGATGAAGTCAAATTAGTATTGGGCTGCTTCATGTTGTTTTGGATTTCTTAGCCTACATGAACTTGGTCTTGCTTTTATTTTTTTTACTTCGAATTTTTTCATGAAATTTTCTTTTGTTATTTTTTTTAGAACTCATTAGGCTCTAGAAGATGTGAATCAATATTCTCCTGCCATGCTTGAGACTTAGTTTTGTCTATAGAAAATTTCCAAAATTTGTCCAATACTCTCTTTTCACAGCATGCAGAAACTTATTTATCTAGTCCATTTAGTTCAATGACTTACTTATCTAGTGGACCATTCTATGTTATGGGTGAAGGAGTCACACTTCTCAATTTTGAGAGAGATTAATTTTACACCTGGGCAACCAGACATGCTTCCTTAGTAGGTAGGTTGGTCATGAATTCCTATTCGAGAAATTGGACTTTATGTAATTATCCCGTGGCATACCTATTATCTGTTACATAATTTTACACAACTGAATCGAGCTTCACGACTTCTACTACTTTGTCTATAACATGCCTTGGCATGTCCTTTACTAAATTTTATATCTGCAACTCTCCAACACCTTTAGACCTTCCTACTTTCTCCAAGTCGCTAGACAGTGTGGGTATTCTAATTGATGTTACAAGAGAGGTACATTAGCAACCATTTTCATTTTGGATGTTGAAATTGCTGAATATATGCCTTGTGGAAACAAGGCTTCAAGTAGAAGGCCTTATTATCCCATCGTTCATGTCTGCATCTTGTATTTTACTTGCTTAAGGAGACGGTACATTACAAAGGCCTTGTTTCAACTTTATACATTTAGCATCATCATCATTGGATGCAGAAATAGTTCCTATCAAGAATCTTGTGCATTCAATGGACCACTATTTATGATTTGACCATGGGTGCTTTCCTTCATAGTTTATATGCCATATTCCCTAGATGCATTGTTGAATGTACAACTAAAGAGTTGCTCAATGCTAAGTGTTTTTTCTCAAACATTTAAAAATACAAGCAACAAAGAAATATTTGTGAATACAAAAACACTTTTCTCAATTTTAAAACTTCCATGGTTGTTTTCTTATATTGACATCGAATCTGATATCATCAAGAAGAAAAAGTGCAGAATTATGAGTATGTTGCCTAAGGTAGGGATCAAAGCAATGAGTGAAAACTTTTTTTAGGTTTTGGACTTAGCACTAGAAGATCAGATTGTTGATGTCCAAGATGAAGATGTTACATCTATGCCAATTATTGCATTCAATTCTAGCTATGATGTTATTACAACCATGTGTAGAAGATTGGAGGTATTTGTTGAAGACAAATCTGACAAAGTTTGTGAAATTTTAGCTCATGATATTGGATACATTGCATGTTTATCTGCTACTCCTTTAGAAACCGATTATGCAACCAACTTTCCGTGTCAAATCCACAAAAATGTTGGTTTGAAAGTGAATTTGGGAAACATAGATGTTCTTATATCAAGATTCTTTTACGCTCAGTGTGATAAACAAATTTCAACTAAATCAAGAAAAAGTGACATTGATGTAACTTTATATCAGATATAAAGGAAATACATTCTTAATAATACAACTGTTAGAGTTTGCTTTCAGTATTTGTCAGTCTCTATTTTCTCGACTTCTTTTTAGTGAATCATTAGAGCAAGTTCATGTTGCTACTGTGGGAAGAATTTCTTGTCTTCTATGCCATGCAATCAAAAGTGGCCTCGGAACAAAACCTTTGTGGATAAAATACCTGGATATAGTTCCACTTTATGAGAAGAAGGTTGTGTTGAGTCCCAAATTTGCATCTTTTCCATACCTTTTTCACTCACTTAAACCTCCCAAATTTTCAATATCATGTGCAAAAGAGCATCTAACATGGTTTTTAATTATATTTTTGTGTTTGCTATATGATCTAGATTTTGTTCATTCAGCTGCGGAATCTTGCCACTTTCCGCAGCTGCTGCAACTTTCCGCAGCTATTTTGTGAAACTCTATGCTACAGGTGTCTACAAGGGAAACGAGCCACATGGGCAGGTCAGGAATGACGTGGACATGGTTCGTGTCCTATTAGTTCAAGCAAACTCATCCAAAGAAGCCGCGGTCAAAGGCGTCCACATGGAAGTCAACCATGGAGTTTCATGTCGGCCGGACTCTGTTTCGTGTCACATAAAGATCCATACGGCCGTTTCTAAGCCTGCGGAGGTTAAATCGACATCTGTACAGGGTTCTAGAGTCGAATTCAAGCATCCACCTTTCGTAGATTTACTTTCCAACACGACCATGCTCCTATATCCGTGGACGTAGTGGTCTACGTGCTCTCCACTAGCATGAACTTTAAGAAACAGTTATAGTTTGTTGTTATATATATTGCGTTTGCATACGCATATGAAGTTAGTCGATATTAGTGAATGTAGTCTCTGTTATCTTTTGATTAGTCTGCTCTGTAGTGATTACGCTGCACTTGTGCCGTAACATTACCATTCTGTAATGACTGCTTTTTAATATGAGAAGACTCTGTTTTTCAACGTAATTCGTATTTGAGGACCGTTGCCAAGGCTGTGTAGAGGGCCTCTGCTCAGCTAAGGTTTTGTGTATATTTCTCATTTAGTTTCTTTAGAAATCATTGTATCATAATCCATTCATATGTTCATACTTTGCAGTTGTTTCATTTCTGTTTATACACTTCCATAATTTCCATTTCATTTCTGTCTTTCATGCTTTATGATTGTTAATCACTGATCAGTGTTTATGTTTAAAGTTTTAGATAGGCAGCCCGGGCATTTTCATAGCTTTTTGACTAATGACATGGAACTAACATTGTTCTGCTGCTAATTTACGCATATAAAGTGAGTCGATATTAGTGAATGTAGTCTCTGTTATCTTTTGATTAGTCTGCTCTGTAGTGATTACACTGCACTTGTGCCGTAACATTACCATTCTGTAATGACTGCTTTTTAATATGAGAAGACTCTGTTTTTCAACTTAATTCGTATTTGAGGACCATTGCCAAGGCTGTGTAGAGGGCCCCTGCTCAGCTAAGGTTTTGTGTATTAGTGTATATTTCTCATTTCGTTTCTTTAGAAATCATTGTATCATAATCCATTCATATGTTCATACTTTGCAGTTGTTTCATTTCTGTTTATACATTTCCATAATTTCCATTTCATTTCTGTCTTTCATGATTTATGATTGTTAATCAATGATCAGTGTTTATGTTTTTCAGGTTTTAGATAGGCAGCCCGGGCATTTTCATAGCTTTTTGACTAATGACATGGAACTAACATTGTTCTGCTGCTAGTTTTCTTTTCATAGCTTTTGTTTAATTTCAGTATTGCTTTGTACATTTCAGTTTTGTTTATCTACTTCAGTAGTTAAAATTTAGATATACTAATCTGCTCATAGCATCTTCAGTTGCCTCCGAAAGCCACAGCTGGACTGATGGTGAGGGATTGCATTATGAAATGTGTAGTTTAGTATTAGTTTCTTTTCTGCAAATTTAGATATATTAAGCTTCTCATAGCATCTTCAGTTGCCTCCGAAAGCCACAGCTGGACTGATGGTGAGGGACTGCATTATGAAATGTGTAGTTTAGTATTAGTTTCTTTTCTGCAAATTTAGATATATTAAGTCATGCATGACATCTTCAGTTGCCTCCGAAAGCCACAGCTGGACTGATGGTGAGGGATTGAATCATGAGTGTATGGTTTAGTATTAGTTTACTTTCTACAAATTAAATATCAGTTACACAAGTTGTTTATGATTACTTCCGAAAATCATAGCTGGACTAATGATGAAGGGTCAGAAGATAAATTGATGTAATCTGATTTAGATTTATTTTGTTGCAATTTTGAATTTCCTTAAGCATAGTTTCTTTTGTGTTTAGTTGGCAGTAAGAATAGTTTGGTTTTCATGTTCACTAGTTTACTGTTTTGATTCATTAGATTAGCAGCACCTTTTCATTTCAGCAGTACACTTTTACTTTCTTTCAAGTCTTGTCATTGTAATTTTCAATTTTCTTTTAAAAGTTTCAAGTTGGTAAATCATTATAGGGGATATCACTTCCTTGAACAAACATAACCAAACTTTTTTTCATCTTAGAATTTCCATTTCACCTTAGAAAAACCAAAAACGACAAAAAGTTAAGAAACAGGTTATCTTGCACATATAGTGCGCCGCACTTCATCAGCTTACGATTCCCGGATTGACAAATTAAATTCAGCAATTTAGGACACACTAAATTGACCAAACATTTTGGTGCCGTTGCCGGGGAAGTGTAACTAGGTAGCCAATTTCTTAAAAAAAAAAAAAAACACATAAAATCATAAAAGAAGGGAAAACTTGATAACTTCTTGAAGTATGCTCTCCTCTTGCACCTAGTGTGATCTGGAGGATCAGAAAAGAGAGTTATTGGTTTAGTAATTTCTTAAGTATGCTCTCTTCTTGCACCTAGTGTGATCTGGAAGATCAGAAAGAGAATTATTAGCCCAACTTTTGCTAAAAAAAAAAAAATGACATGCATAGAGCAAGAGATTCTAGGGGAAGGTTTATAGCTAAAGCCAAGAGTTCGATTTTCACAACTCCATCTTCTTCAAGGCATAGACCAGATTCACCACCATCTACCCTTAGCCTTAAGATTTTTGGAAGTCAAGGACCAGCTGAATTAGAGGATTCTCCTATACCACCTACTAAAACCCACTTAGAAAACAAAGAGACTTTCTCTCATCCTTCCTTGGTAGAAGAAATAGAGGACTATAAGGACTCTAAAGAAACTATCATGGCAGAGGAAGTAATAAATAGAGGTGGAGGTAGAAGAGGAGGAAACAATGGAGATAACAATGGTGAAGGAAATAATGGTAGAAATAGGGATTTGTTGGGATTTCCTATAGTTGATGAGGAAACTCATGCAACAATGAAAAATATCTCACCATCTGTTCTCCCTAACTTTTATGGATTGCGAAGTGAGGATCCTGAAACATTTCTGTTTGAGTTTGAAGTAGTGTGCCGAACTTATGACTATATGGAAGATTCTCAAAAACTCAAACTGTTTCCTTCAACATTGAAGGGATCTTCTTTGAAATGGTTCATGGGATTAGCCACTCAATCTATCAGGACTTGGAATGATATGAAACAAACATTTTTGGATAGATACTTGGACTATTGTATGCCCACCAATCACAAGGATGAGGTATTCAAAATGATGCAAAAAGAAGATGAAAATTTGGAAGACTTAATTGAAAGATTTTAATACAACTTGAAAAGAGCAAAGATGAGCAACTTAGATAATGAAACCTTGAAAGCCCTCCTATTAAAAGCCATTAGAGATGAATGGATAGACATTTTAAACATGATGGGGAAAGGAGATATTTCTCAACTTCCATTTCGTGATATAACAAAACTATGTATCCATCTCTCAAGGGGAAAATCTAAAACAGGAAAAGGGCCTAGGGATTCTTCTCTTATTAGGGCTAACAAATCTGCAACTGGATCAGTAAGTAGGGCAGAGATTGGTAACATGCTTGATGAGTTTAAAACTGATATTCTAGGGAGCCTTAGTGAACAACTAGACACCCTTAAAATCCAAAACAAGCAGAAGGCAGAAACAGATGCTTTAGCCATCTTTTGTCCGAAATGTAGGAAGAAACATGCTTTAAGGGAATGTCCCTTGATGCAAAAGTTGTAGAAACATGTATGATTTGCTCAGAAAATCATGAGATCAAGGATTGTCCTTCAATTCCTGGACTCAAAGCTGTTTTTCAAGAAGAACCAAATTCAGTAGAATCTCTCTGTTTTGTCGCAAGGAGACCTTGGCAGGGACAACAAACTCAAGGGTTTAACAACCCTATGAATTTCCAAACCCCACCAAATTGGAATCCTTGGCAAAAACCTTGGCCCCAACATCAAAACTCATATCAGCCATGGGTACAAGGGATGCAAAATCCTTATGGGAGATTTTCTCAATTTTATCAATATCCTCCATCTTTTCAAAGTCAACAAATTCCACAACTTCCAAGCCCAAATCCACAACTTTCATTGCCATTTCCACAACAACAACCTTCTCAAAAAAATACAAATCCTCAACTCATGCTCCCATACCAACAAAAGACAAATCAACTTCCAGCTCAGCCATTGCCAAATCCTAACAATAAGAATCCTCAAACTACTTATATGGTATAAGGACAACAATTTCCTACCTATATGATTGTTCCTCTCAACGATGTACAACTCAGATCTGGTAGAGTTTTAGAAAAACCTTCTATAGATATTCAAGAGCAAGATACCTCTGAGGAGGACTCTCTTCAAGTTAATAAAGGTTCTGAGGAAGAATTTCTTCAAAATTCAAGCATGCAAAAAGAAAAAGAAAAGTTAACACCCACAACTCCTATAGTTGAGCAACCAACATCTTCATCTACACCTCCTTTTCCTGAAAGACTACAAATTGACAAGGGGGTGGAAAAACAAATCTTGTTGCCTAACTATGATTTTCTAGATGAATTGAAGAATGTTTGCATCAAGATTCCCTTGTTACAAGCCATTCGAGAGATTCCTATTCTAGCAAAAACAATAAAGGAGTTGAGTTTCAAAAGACCAGGAAGGAAACTAAAAGACACAAGAAGAATCCACCTGGTAGGAAAAATTGCAGATATCATGATGGGAAAAATTACTATGCAGAAGTATGTAGATCCAGGAAGTCCAATTGTCAAGACACATATAAATGGGATAGAAATTCCAAACACATTGATTGACTTAGGGGCTGCTATCAACATTATGAGTAGATAGACTATGGAACAGTTAAAACTTCCTAACCTTATTTTTACACCTACTTTATTGCAACTTGCAGATCGATCAGTTATTAAACCAGATGGTGTATTAGAAGATATTTCAGTCTCCTTAGATTCTTGGGAATATCCAGTAGATTTTATGATTTTGACTCCCAAGAATAATCTAGGAGGACATCCAATTATCTTAGGAAGACCTTGGCTAGCCACAACTGATGCTTTTATTAGTTGTAGATCTGGAGACATGTACATTTCAAATGGTAATTCGACAAAGAAATTCAATTTGTATCCTCCAGCAAGAGCAATCACAGAAATAAGAGACAATGAATGGGTCGATGATGAGAACACTATACAACCTGTCTTTACCATTTCTGAAATCAGTGAGGATAGTCAAATTCTGAATACATTAGAAAATTTTGAGATATCTTCAGAATATGACCCCACACAATTTCAGTTGGAATCTGACATAGAATATTTATCATCAAGACAAATGTCTCTTTACTCTGTGGAAGAGTTTGGTAATTCTGCTATTGAGATTTTTCCAGAAAAGACATTGAATATCAACAAACATCTGGAGAAGTCACAACAAGAAGAACTAACCAGAATCTTGCAAAAACATTCTACCGCATTTGCATGGGAGTATACTGACATGAAGGGTATTGATCCTAAGACTTGCATCCATCATATCTATATTGAGGAAAACAGTAGACCAATCAGACAACCTCAAAGAAGGATGAATCCAAATCTTAGGGAGATAGTGAAAGAAGAGCCCCAAAAACTTCTCAATGTAAACTTCATTTATCCAATTTCAGATAGCCGATGGGTTTCTCCTTTGGTTATAGTACCTAAAAAGAATGGTAAATGGAGGGTATGCATTGATTACATGGAATTGAACAAAGCAACTTTGAAGGATCACTTTCCTTTGCCCTTTATTGATCAGGTATTAGATACATTAGCAGGCAAAAAGTACTTTTCATTTTTGGATGGTTTTAGTGGCTATAATCAAATTCAGGTAGCACCTGAAGATCAAGATAAGACCACATTTACTTGTCCATGGGGGAATTTTTCCTATCGAGTGCTTCCTTTTGGGTTATGTAATGCACCCGCAACATTCCAAAGAGCAGTACTAGGAATTTTTTCTGATCTAATCCATGATTGTGTAGAGGTTTATATGGATGATTTTACAGTTTGTGGTAATTCATTTGAAGAGGCATTAGAAATTTTGGAAAAAGTTCTTATAAGATGTAAAGAAACAAACCTTTCATTAAGCCATGAAAAATGCTTTATGATGTTTACTGAAGGGATTGTTTTAGGACATCATATTTCAGGAGATGGGATTAAGGTTGATAGATCAAAAGTTGAAGTCATCTCCGAGTTGCCTATTCCAAATTGTCAAAGAGATGTTAGAAGTTTTCTAGGATTTACTGGTTACTATAGAAGATTTATAGAAAAATTCACTAAAATAGCATCTCCACTCTTCAAATTGCTTACAAAAGATTGTGAATTTAAATGGGATCCTGATTGTCAATCAACTTTTGAAACTTTGAAAACAAGAATATCTGAAGCACCTATCTTGAGAGGACCAAATTGGAAACTTCCTTTTCATATTTCTACAGATGCTTCAGATACAGCTCTTGGAGCTGTGTTGGGTCAAAAAGATTTAATTCCTTATGCCATTTATTACACCAGTAAAAATTTGACTCCCACAGAGTTGAACTATACTGTGACTGAAAAAAGAGTTTTTAGCTGTTGTTCATGCAATTAATAAGTTTAGACATTACATAACAGGCTATGAAACTTTTATTCATACTGACCATTCTGCAATTAGATATTTAATGAACAAACCTGTTACTAATGAAAAAGTGACAAGATGGCTCTTACTTTTGCAAGAATTCAATATTATTGTGTTGGATAGACCAGGAAAATAGAATACAGTAGCTGATTTCTTGTCTAGAATTCAGAATACTAAAGAAGATTCTCCTGTAGAGGATAAGTTTCCTGATGAATACTTGTTTGCAGTAACTATTAAGACCCCTAGGTATGCAGATATTGCTAACTATTTGGTTACAGGGAAACTACCTTCACATTTATTTCCAAGAGAAAAACGAAAAATTATTCAGGAGAGTTCAAAATATTCATGGATTTCTAATGAATTTTTTAAAACAGGGCCAGATCTTGTGATCAGAAGATGTGTCAGGGAAGATGAAATGCCTGATATTCTTAAGGCATGTCATGATGAACCATGCGGCGGACACTTTGCGGACAAAAGGACGGCCTATAAAATCCTTTCCTTGGGATATTATTGGCCTTCACTCTTCAAAGATGCAAAACAATATGTCAAAAGGTGTGATAGCTGCCAAAGAGTAGGGAAACCTACCCTTTCAAATGAAATGCCATTGCAAACACAGGTACTCATTGAACCCTTTGAAAATGGGCTTTAGATTTCATTGGACCTATTAATCCACCATCTAAGCAAAAGAAGTATATATTGGTTTGCACTGATTATGTTACTAAATGGGTAGAAGCTAAAGCATTAGTATCTGCTACTGAAAATTCAATTGTTCATTTTCTTTATGAGGATATTTTTACTCGCTTTGGTGTTCCAAGAGAAATTGTGACAGATCAGGGGAGCCAATTCACATCCAATTTGGTGGAAAAGTTGATGGAAGAATACAAAATCAAGCACAGAAGATCTATTCCTTACCATCCACAAGAAAATGGTCAAGTGGAGTCCACAAACAAAGTTCTTGAAAGTATCATCACCAAAACTGTTCATCTACATAGAAGAGATTGGGCAGAAAGGCTTCCAGAAGCCTTGTGGGCCTATAGAACTACATGGAAGAATACAACAGGACATTCTCCCTATGAACTTGTTTATGGGAAAGAAGTCTTGCTCCCCATTGAGTTCCAAGTCAAGACCTTCAAGATAGCAGTTCAGTTGGGGATGGACTTATTAGAAGCCCAAAAGCATAGAATGGAGCAGTTGAATGAGCTAGATGAGATCAGACAAGAGGCAATTCTAAGAACTGATCTATTTCAATATCAAAGAGCTAAATGGCATGACAAGTACATCAAAGAGAAGAAGTTTCAAGAAGGAGATTGGGCATTGTTATTTGATTCCAAGTTTAAAGATTTTCAAGGAAAATTTCAGACTCATTGGCTTGGGCCATATGAGATCGACAAGATCTTTAGCAATGGAGCGGTAAGAATCAAGACCATTGATGAGTTTCAAACTCCTCTTATTGTGAATGGCCATAGATTGAAAGTTTATCATAAGCCACTCTCAAAAGAGGATTTTGTCAAAATGTTTCAAGAAAGTTCTGCAATCAGGCTGCTACAGAAGAATTCTTCTTCTCCACCAGCCTAGCTTTTGTTCTTTTCAGTTAAAAAATAAAATAAAAATAAAAATGGTATAAGCCTGAAAACCAATCATTGATTGGCAGTCTTATACAGAAAATATAGGGTGAAAATCAGGGACACCTGACACTCTATATTTTCCAAAAAAAATCTATCTCTTATTTCACAAGCTTTGTCACCACCCATTCCACTTCATTCCACTTCATTCCATTTCATTTCATTTCATTCCACTTCATTCACTTCATTTCATTCCATTCCATCAATAAAAAAAATCATTTTCATGACCATTTCCATCTGTTCATTTGTCATTTGTTCATTTCCATTCATCAAAGTAATAGATGTGTCAGTTTCCGCAGCTGACATCTGTTTCCGCAGCTGACTCCAGTTTCCGCAGCCAGAAGCAGATTCCGCAGCTACTACTATGTTTTCAAAGAGAATGTACAGTCAGATTTTATTTCCATAATTATGAAATAAAATGCAGGTGAGAGGATCAAAAATGAAGACATGGAGCATTCAAGACACCAATGGAGATCAATCAGTTGAAGACTAAGGGCAAAAGGCAAAGATTCCAAAGGTATGAATAAAATTTATTTCAAATAGTATTGAAAAACACATTTTTATATAGTTTTGAACCATGAGCTCTATCCATTACGCGCAATGATTATATTGACAGTTCCGTAACCTTTCATGATCTCCATATTATCCTCTTGCATTTATTCACAAACGGTTTCATCATTAAACCCCGATTTTCACTCATGATCCAATATCCCACCGGTGATAATGAAGCGTATTTGATTTGACCAAGGACTCTTACAAGCCGCATCAAGTCACAACCGTTGATTGAAACGTGTTCACATTTATTCCGTAGCCACCAAAATTCAAAATGCGGCTGAATGTGTTATATTCTATCAATCTACTCAGTCCTATCTTTGTTATGTTTTCGAAACCCCACTCTGTTCTGTTTTACTCCGTTTCGTTCCTTTTGCTCATTCTCATTCCCGTATATCTACCCACAGTCTCACTCCATTCCGTTTATGGTGCTCATTCCCATTTTATGATACATCCCCACAGCCATTGTGCTCGTTCCTGAGCATTCAACCATTCTACTTCCATTTGAAACCCTCACGAAGGCAAATTTGTGAAAAACAGAGAAGTGAAATGGGTAAATTGCTAAGGGCAGAGCCGGAAGGACCAAATTTTATAGAGGGATATCCGCAAGCAAAGGAGATATTGAAGAAAGCAAAATGGCTGCGTTTTATTCAGAAATTCAGAGGTTACCACAAAGAAGTTACGAAAGCATTTGCAAGGTCGTTTGATGGCTCGGAAGCAGAAATTGGAGACCTCAAGTTTTCGGTCAATGAAGCATCAATAGCAACAACCACGGAACTTCTTCAGGAGGGAGAGCGTTGGTTCAAAAATAAAAGCATCAGTGATGAGGCATGGAGAACAATCTTACGAAACCAAGGTATGGACATAACTGTTTTTAAGAGAGGAATTCCTGTGCATGCATTGAAGGAAGAATGGGCCACTTTACTGCTAATTGTTCATAAATTCATTACATGTGAAGGCCGTTTTGGGTCCATGTACATGTACCATACCAGGTTATTAATGAATTTTCTAGAAAACCAAACTCTCAATCTCCCATATTTTCTATTCAATAGCTTGAAGAAAATGGTTGTGACTGTTCAAAAACACTTAGGAGATGTAGAGCCTCATCTATATCACCACGGCCTTATAAAAATTTTGATTGAAAAGGAGTTAAAGGAAAGAAAAGACACATGGGAACAATTTCTAGTTAGAAATTTCTTTGAGGAACCTCAGGAAATTCCTGAAGGTAGTTCAATAAGAAGGAGTAGAAGAAAAAGAATACATGTTGAAACCCAAATTACTCCTACTCAGGAAATTCCTGCAGCTAGCACAGCAAGAAGAAGTAGGAGGAAAAGAACAATTGAGGAAATCCAAAACACTCCTACTACTACTATGGAAAGAACTGATAGGGAAGAGAGACTGGTAAAAAGGAAGAAGAAGGAAATCAAAGGGAAAGAAACCATTGAGGCTGTACATAAAACTCCTTCTTCTAAAGAAGAAGATCATCAAATACTATCAGAAAGATTAGTTTATCTTCAAAAACAGTCATCCATGCCCAAGAAGGCAGAGAAAGGAAAACAAAAACAAAAGGATAGTGTACCACAGCGTGTGAGGAGAAGCAGCAGACTAAAGGGAAAATTGAGAAAAACGCAAATTAAAGGTCCTTATTTCATTGATTTGGGTGAGGAGACATCTGAACAGTCCCCAACTGACCATAGTCCATCTCAGTCAGTTAGTGAACCTGGTTCATTCCATTCCCAATCAGACAATGAGCATACTCCATCTTATTCTCAACAAAATATTGATGTAAGCCCTCCTCGGCCAGATTTTGAACATAACTCTCCTTCACAGCATTTTGGGGACAGCCCAATAAAAATGACACCTGAAATAGACCCCAAGCAGCAGGAGGTATATGACTATATAGAATCTTTGGAAAAGGCAGCCACAGGTCCAAGTACTTCTTCCATTCAGCCTCATACATTGCAGGATGTTTTAGTTCAATCATTAAAACAGGAAATTTTTGAGCTGGAGCTTTTAAATAGGCACATCAAAAATGAAAATGAAACATTGAAAGAACAAGGCAAGCTGGACAAGATCATCCATGATAATACTATGTTACATTTGGGAATATGGAAAAAGAAGAATAAGAAATTGAAAAGGAAATGCCAGAAATTGAGCAGAGCACTTGTGAATATCAAATTTAGGTGCTTAATGAAGAAACCCAGAATGATGGCAGTACCAAAGAAGAAGAGAAGGGGATTGGATGTGCTGGCTGAAGTATCAAGGCACATGAACCGAACAAAGAGTATCAAAATTTTGGTTGCATGAGGACATGCAACACCTTCACAGTGGGGGTATGTTGAGTCCCAAATTTGCATCTTTTCCATACACTTTTCCATACCTTTTTCACTCACCTAAACCTCCCAAATTGTCAATATCATGTGCAAAAGGGTATCTAACATGGTTTTTAATTATATTTTGTGTTTTCTATTTGATCTAGATTTTGTTCATTCAGCTGCGGAATCTTGCCACTTTCCGCAGCTGCTGCAACTTTCCGCAGCTATTTTGTGGAACTCTATGCTACAGGTGTCTACAAGGAAAACGAGCCACATGGGCAGGTCAGGAATGACGTGGACATGGTTCGTGTCCTATTGGTTCAAGCAAACTCATCCAAAGAAGCCGCGGTCAAAGGCGTCCACATGGAAGTCAACCATGGAGTTTCATGTCAGCCGGACTCTGTTTCGTGTCACATGAAGACCCATACGGCCGTTTCTAAGCCTGCGGAGGTTAAATCGACATCTGTACAGGGTTCTAGAGTTGAATTCAAGCATCCACCTCTCGTAGATTTACTTTCCAACACGGCCATGCTCCTATATCCATGGACGTAGTGGTCTACGTGCTCTCCACTAGCATGAACTTTAGGAAACAGTTATAGTTTGTTGTTATATATATTGCGTTTGCATACGCATATGAGTTAGTCGATATTAGTGAATGTAGTCTCTATTATCTTTTGATTAGTCTGCTCTGTAGTGATTACATTGCACTTGTGCCGTAACATTACCATTCTGTAATGACTGCTTTTTAATATGAGAAGACTCTGTTTTTCAACTTAATTCGTATTTGAGGACCGTTGCCAAGGCTGTGTAGAGGGCCCCTGCTCAGCTAAGGTTTTGTGTATTAGTGTATATTTCTCATTTCGTTTCTTTAGAAATCATTGTATCATAATTCATTCATATGTTCATACTTTGCAGTTGTTTCATTTCTGTTTATACACTTCCATAATTTCCATTTCATTTTTGTCTTTCATGCTTTATGATTGTTAATCACTGATCAGTGTTTATGTTTCATGTTTTAGATAGGCAGCTCGGGCATTTTCATAGCTTTTTGACTAATGACATGGAACTAACATTGTTCTGCTGCTAATTTGCTTTTCATAGCTTTTGTTTAATTTCAGTATTGTTTTGTTCATTCTTGCATGGTTATTCCGCTTAGTTAATTAGATAGCATTAACTGGCTATAGTATCTTCAATGAGCCTCAGGCCAAGCTGGATCGATGGTGAGGGATTGCATTATGAAATGTGTAGTTTAGTATTAGCTTTCATAAATTTAGATAAATTAAGTCATTGTAGAAGATCTTCAAGTTGCTCGAAGTTGGCACTGGATCGGGATAGTAGGGATTGCATTATGAAATGTGTAGTTTAGTATTAGTGTCTTTTCTGCAAATTTAGATATATTAAATCATGCATGACATCTTCAGTTGCCTCCGAAAGCCACAGCTGGACTGATGGTGAGGGATTGAATCATGAGTGTATGGTTTAGTATTAGTTTACTTTTTGCAAATTAAATATCAGTTACTCAAGTTGTTTATGATTACTTCCGAAAATCATAGCTGGACTAATGATGAAGGGTCAGAAGATAAATTGATGTAATCTGTTTTAGATTTATTTTGTTGCAATTTTGAATTTCCTTAAGCATAGTTTCTTTTGTGTTTAGTTGGCAGCAAGAATAGTTTGGTTTTCATGCTCACTAGTTTACTGTTTTGATTTATTAGATTAGTAGCACCTTTTCATTTCAGCAGTACATTTTCATTTTCTTTCAAGTTTTGTCATTGTAAATTTCAATTTGCTTTTTAAAGTTTCAAGTTGGTAAATCATTATAGGGGATATCACTTCCTTGAACAAACATAACCAAACTTGTTTTCATCTTAGAATTTCCATTTCACCTTAGAAAAACCAAAAACGACAAAAAGTTAAGAAACAGGTTATCTTGCACATATAGTGCGCCGCACTTCATCAACTTACGATTCCCGGATTGACAAATTAAATGCAGCAATTTAGGACACACTAAATTGACCAAACAGGTTGTGAGGAGATAATTTTTTTTGAAAACCCGTTAATTCATTGAGAATAATGTAATGGATATTTTGTTTGAAGATGATGACGCATGCAAAAAAACAAAAGGAGAAAATATGCTTGGAATATTGAAACATGCTTTGGAAGCCACTGAGGATCTGGATGTATTTGAGACTTTGTTGGAAACGGTAGAAGAAATTATGAAAATGGTGATGTCCATGAGTTATTTGGTTTTTCTCATTTGTTATTGATTGGTCAACTTAACAATTCAAACAGTAGGGTAAAATAACTTATTTGCTAGGTTAATACATAAATCTACTAGTTTTAAATATAAGGGAGGAATCAGATCAACCCTTTTCAAGTTTGATGGAATTAGAGATGATTTGTTTGAATACTTGAAAGAAAGGTTTTTCACACACCTATTTATGAGAATTGAATTTGGAGAGGTCATTTTGGGTATACCAAGTGTAGATATTGTTCAGTAGATGGTCCCTGTGGTTCTTCCAAAGCTTGTAGTTTTACAATAGAATAATTTCCTTACATTAGCTACTTTGCATGAGTTGGAAACATAATTCAGATACTAATTTTTTCCAGTTTTGTTGTTGGAATGGTGTCACAAGGCTCTATCATTTGTGTTTCTTCAATCAGATAGAAAGGAACTAGTTACTATAATGCAATTCTATGAAGACTAGACATGATCTAATACTAGAGATATTTTTACGTGAGTGTTGCTAGTTCTGCTTGAGGAGTTTTTACATTTCCTTAGGGATGCACACAATGGAAATACTGATGAAAGGCTATCAAAGGTTCTAGATATGATTTAAGAGGTGGCTAGTCTTGTCCTTTGTATCGAGGGATGATATTCTAGGATTTTTAAGGAATTACTGGTTTCCATTTTTCTAATTTAGGGAACAATTCCTTGTAAGCAAGGAGGAAGAGGTGAGAGTAATACTAAGTGACAAGTGGCAAGTGGGAATGTATCATAGTGTATTTGTAAAATTCTAATTGTAACTCACATGTTTAGGATATAAGCAACCACCAAAGACCCCATTGATTTCTCCATCAATTACTCCATTAATTAACTTCATTATATTTTGGATTTTGTGCACTACAATATATCTGCATTTGTGGCATTCATATCTTGTAGGCTTCCTTTTCTTTTTTAAATGCCACTTATATTACTTTAAGGAAAAGGAGAAATTAGGAAAAGGAGAAACTAGTTACACTTGTGATATGTGTATGCACATATTTTCTCAAGCTCCACACAGAAGAAGGTTTGAGAACTACGGGAAAATATTTATGATGTTACTTGTTTACAAATTTGAGAAAGCCTCAAGGGTTACAATCAAAATCTAGAAATTGTGTTTCCTACGGTGGAATGTGAGACATTCTTGGATTTGTATAGCTCTTCAATGCTTGTTTAGGATCTAGGTAAGTGTGAATGAATAAAATATTTTTGTCATCATTCTATATTGGATTCCCATTCTCTCTAAGTTATCAAAGGCAAGTTAAAACCTGATTAGACTAAGGTACAACATATTCCATTGCCAAACTTTAACCTTACAGGGAAGTGCACTATACTTTTTTGATACTTCCACACATTTTGAGGGAATTCCAATAGAAATGTTGATGTTGTTGAATCTGTGATTTGGTTAGTTTTGGAAAAGTTCATTTGTCAAATATGTTGGTTTCATGAAGTAATATTTCCAACCAAGAGGATAAAGACTTGGCATGTATAGGACATAGTGGTGTTATTTCTTGCCTGTATTTGTGATTTATTAGTAGTCCACCACTAATAACTTCATTACGTAGTTCTCTGTTTAGTAGTATATTACAATAGTGACTTGTTAAAGGAAAATGATTCTAGTTTTTTTGAACGTCGTAAACTTGAAGGAAATTTAGCTTTGAATTAGAAAAATGGAATATATTCTGAAAAATATTTTTTTTGATCAAATATAGGCCCGTTACTTTGATCATTTAACGATCCCGACAATAAACAATGATTTTGGACACGATGAATTACATAACTCTCCAACTCAAAAAAAAGTTAGCATATTCGGTTTTGTGTGCATCAAATAAAAATGAATAACATTAAGTTTTCTTTGAATATTTATAGAACCATTTTAGAGATTCTAAATGGAAATTGCGTGCGCTAATATTTCTCAATTAATTACAGGGAAAACAAGGGGCATACATAATTTGTTGGCTTATGGGAGTGGATTCCTTTTCCCTTGGAATAGTATGTTGATAATTGAATATTACTATATTGAAGCTATATTCCTAGTTAGTATCATAATTTACAAAGTCTTGTCTTATTATTTTTTAGTTTCTTGTTGTAATCGTGTGTAGACATTTTTTGGTCTACCCATTAGATTTTTCTAGCCCGGTTTATTGTTGAAGTGTCACTTCTTCTTAGAGATAACTAGAGGAAACGATACAAATACAAAAGTGGAGCATGAGACATTATTAGTAGAAATTTCTAGCTCTGTTGTGTTTATTTGTGAAATTTTATTTTCTTTGTTAATACAGGTCAATAAATACATAGTGGCCACTATTTCCCAACCAAAGAAAAATTGTTCGATTTTATTGCTTTTATGGGGGAAAATGAAATTAAAAATATTGCTGATGTTGAGGTATATATCATATAAATCCTTTATAGTCTACTTTAGTTTATATTCCAGTGTTCATCGACTTTCATATCTTATACTCTGCATTGTAGCTTTTTTTGTTTTGTTTTTGCAGAAAATGGACTCATTATTGATGGAAAGAAGCAAGGATTGAAGAAAGAGGGGAACGATAACACTAGAGTGAAAAAGAGAGATAAGTGTCTTGGTCCGGTGGTACCCATGGAGCCAATATCACACTGTAAGACACATAGATAAGGGCGAGTGGTCAAGTTTTCGAGTTGGTGAATTCACTTGCAATTACTTAGCAAGATAATGATAATCTTTAGAAGTGATGAACAATATTTTATACGTAAATTGTACTCCAACCAATATTAAGTGGAAAGATATTACCTTCTTGACATTTTATATAATGTAATTCATGGATGGAATAATTTATAGTTGCACTTGATATTACTTGGTATTGTAATTAACATATGTAACTTTGTGTTTCATATTAGATGAACATGTAAATTGTATGACATTTTTTTAAAATTTAGTTGCAAAATCATACTAATTAATTTATGTTGATTAATAATGAACACATAAAATCAATATAAAATTGTTAAAATAGTAGTTTATATTGATTAATGATGAACAAAAATAAAATGAATATACGACTAAATTAGTCATTTATAATGACTATTAATGAAAGTAAATGAAATGAATATAAACTACTAAATTAGTCATTTATATAATGAATAAATGACCATACATAAATGATAAATTTGTATTTGCAAATGATGACTAAATTTTGCATATACGACTATTAGTAGCTAGTTTACAATATCTTATAACTTGGGCTAAAATTTAGTCATATTTCTTTGGTTATTAATTGGTTTCAAGCAGTGACTAAAATTTGCATATATGACTATTAGTAGCTAATTCTGATTATCTTATAACATGACCAAAATTTTGGCATATTTCTTTGGTCATTAATGAGTTTTCTTGGGTGATGATATAGTCATATATTTTGTTGTATATTTGGTCATTAATTGTGACAATTAATGACCAAATCAAATATTAAATCAATGATTAAATAAATGACCAAATCAATGACCAAATTGATCACCAAATCAATGGCTAAATTAATGATAAAATCAATGACTAAATTAATAACTAAATCAATGACCAAATATACAACTAGACAACAAAATTGAGATAACCAATTAATGACTAAGCTAAAAACGGCCAAAAGTTGGTCGCATTATAAGGTACTGTAAATTAGCTACTATTGGTCACCGACCGAAAAATAGTCGTTTATATGCAAATTTTAGTCATTTTTTTGTAACTAATTAGCCATTTTCTACTACTACTCATTAACCTTTCATTATCACTGTGAACCTTGAGCATCTCTATTTGAAGTTGTTGCATAGTATCAAGAAATCTATTTGTATGTCTTTGATGCTCTTCCAACATTCTTCGTGTTTGCTGGTGCTGGTCTACGCTTAACTGCACCGAAATTTTGGGGTTGACTTGAGGATTAGTCATAGGATTGGTTTCCCCTATATTTCTGGGTGTCTGACAACTAGATCCTCTCCTCATGGTAGCTTAACGCAAATATTTTCCTGTACTATCCACAATTTCCCAACATTAAACTTAATAATAAAATAAAATAAATGTTATTGTGTTGGCCCATCTAGCCCTAGCATGTAACTTACGCTCTGATACCACTTGTAGCATCCTTACAGTAATTACTTCTATTTTCTCAAACAAAAAATTAAAAAAAAAAAAAAATTATTTTCTCTTTTTTTTTTTTTAACTAGAACGGTTATATTATTAAAAAGAGTGCTGATGTGGCAGAGCCTATGCGACGGTATACAAGATTCTCATTCGGAAGCGGCGATTCGCCAAGTTTTCCAAGAGCCTTTTAAGGGATAATGGTTGTGTGCGGAGCTTCGGCATTTGAACTTATCATTCCTTCGTAGACGGACTTCCTATGTTGACGTTATCGACACCACGATTTAGATCTGCGAGAATGTGGAATACTTTCCGGGGATGTCCCTCGATGTTACGTACTCGGGCAAGATGTTTATTGAGCACTTGGGATTATTTAGGTTCTTCTTATTTGACTATTGCTTTTATTATCACCTCGGAGTCTCCAAAGGCTTGCAATTTCATGGATTTGCATTTTTGACAATTTGACATGCTTTCCATAAACTTAATATTTACCTTGATTGTTGGATTTCAGTCCTAAGCCCGACTGAAATATTCTTTAGTTCCATTAGATGATGAATGCTACATTTGATCTTCTAGGGTTGCCCTTTGAGGCACCATCGAGAAGACGACGAGAGCTTACCTTGAGATTTCCACCATTGGTGGTATCCTCGAGAATGCGGATGCATGATTTTTCCATATGAAACGGTGCGGAGATTTGTTAGGAGAATTGATCATGCCGGTGAAAGGAGCCAACCACATCCTTTCTTCGGGCCAAAGATGATCCTCTTTGGTCTGTGAGTGTATCAAGGTCTCTAGAAGAAGAGATTTGGCTTTGTTCGCCACTTTGTGACTGTCATTTTCTTTGTTGTTGAAGATGTTTCGTTTCCCGGCCAGCGATTTTCAATAAACATATTTGGAATTAATTGTCCACACCTTTTGCCATGTGGATTTCTTGACAATGTTGTAGGGGTAAGCAACATTCCATGAGAGAAACATGGATTCAATCGTGCGGTGAGTGAATGAGCACATTCGGTAGAGCGAAAAGAGATGCCAAACCTCCTTCGAAGTCACACTCCGGAAGAGATGACTGTAGTTTCCAGCTGTTTGCTTTACAATGAGCACGGCGGTGGGGGCACCATAATATTCTCTTGCAAGATTTTCTCTGTCAGTTGTTTGTTTTGGAAACGAGGATCCAAAAAGAAAAATTTTATTTTTGGGAATGCGGGAATTGTCCCAAATTAATTTCCAAACGGCCCAGGGATGGTCGGATCTTTCCTACTTTGAAGTTCGGTATCCAAGCTTTCTTGTATAGGCCCAGGATTTCCCCCGGCCCCAATGGTTTGCATCATCCTAGAGATACCTTTGGGGCATAGTCGATGATAGCTCTTTTAGTAATTTGTGAGTGTAAGTGCGTAGGTGGCATGGGGATGTTCCATTGAGTCCGGTTGCCATTGGTGTCCCGGAGACGAGAGATATCAATCATTTCCTTATTCCTTGCGCTTTGAGCCAATCTCTGGTCTACAAAATGATTGGATTCTGTTAAGAGGAGGGTGGCCAGTCTTCTCAAATACGGTATTTTCCCCATTTCAGGGACCACTGTGTAATTTGTGAAATGAAAAAGGAATACCTCTGTTGCGGAAGTTTCCACACTTGCGAGAAGCTTTGGGGTGTCGAGCTGGTGTATCGGGACGGGAAATTGATTCTCGCGGTGTTAGTCCGAAAATTTGGTGGCGGGTGTTGAGGATTCGTGGTTAGCACCGCAGAGAAGTTTGCCACCCGAGTGCGAATTTGCGTTACGGGGGTCTCGTATGCGCAAACCTCCTTCCCGGAATGGGCCGTCTCACGGTATCCCAATTGATCGAGATGAAATTTTCTTTGGTTGCAGCGGCCTCCTTTCCACGAAATTCTGAATGAGCGAAGCAATGCGGTACACGGACTCGGCTTTGGGGGCGAGCATCGGTGCTGCCTGGTAAGTGGGTGGCAACGGAAAGAACCGCCTGACAGGTAGTTTTCCCCCGAGCAAGAGCCGAGGAAACCTCCCCCATGCATTAATTTTCTTCTTGAACTTCGCTATGACATCTTCCCGGAGTTGGTTTCGATTGGATCTAAGCGTGATTATCAATCCCGAATGTGACTTGTCCCATTACGTAAACCAATGAAGCGAGATCGTTGGCAATTTTGTTAATGGTGAATTGATCGGTGTTCCAGCCATAAACAACACTTTTCTTCCTCAGGTCAGCCGCTCCCGAGATATCTTTAACGAGAACTTAAGGAGAGTATTTACGAAGGAGCTTTCCTCGTGAGATGCGCCCCCAGAAAGCGAGAATCGAGTCGTCGGCAAATAAGGCATGATTCATGGTTCAATGCCATTTGCGATTCTTATTCGGGAGCTGCTACCATTGCTTTTGTCTTTGGTGAGTTTTACCTTGGGAGTGCCATGAGAATATATAGGAAGGAGAGAGGGCATACTGTCTCGGCCCTACGGGTAGCTTGAGAAAGAAGCTCATGGGTACGCCGTGTCAAATGGGGCAATCGAGGTCTTTTTCTGTCGAGCTTTGATCAAATTTATGAACTCTTGGCCAAACCCAAAGGCGAGAGAGCACCACGTACAAGAAGGATGCGGTAACTCTGTCAAAAGCATTACACATATCTAGTTTAATGAGCATACCTTGTTCTTTGCGGGGGCGTATTTGGAGTGCGAGCTTCTTGGACTTAAATGACATTGTCCGGAATATGACGACCTTGCACGAATCCACCTTGGTGGAGAGATCCAGCTTTTCCTGAGAGAGGTTTAAGCCTATTTAACGAGGTTTGGCCATAATCTTATAGGAGGCATTACATAGAGATTGGCCTATATCTTTCAAAAAGATCCGGGGTTTGCTTCCTTGGTCATGGAAGCGAGGAATGTGGAATTGATTCCACACTACCTTTGCCTACTCAGATCCCTTGGATCATTTTAAGCTCGTCAATTTAATTAGCTCCCGGCAAATTTTGTAAAAATGTATTGAGAATCCCGTCGGGGCAGGAGCTTTATCTTTGCTCCATTGACCACACAATCTTATGGATTTCTTCTCAGTACAGGTCAAAGAGCGATTCCCCATTGTCTTGAGTTGACCAACCCGGAATACTTGAAAGGAATTCGATAATGTCTTCCTCACTCCCGTTTCCTTCAGCGGTGGTAGATTACGGAAGTGTCCTTTCTTTGCTGACCTTGATTTGCTCGAATCCCATGAGACTGACCATTTGCTAAATGTGTTCATTGATATGATTTTTTGAAAGTACGACCTGTCTCTTTGTATCGTCTGTGATGTTTAATCTCCAAACTTTCGCAAAAGGCTGTAGAGACTTCAACATATCTGCTCTTCATTTCGAAAGAGTGATAAACTCTCCTTTGCTCATTGTTTTTACGCTAGTAGATGTTTGTTGGAGAAATGTCTTTTTTTCCATATCAAATTGCAATTCTTTCGGTACGTAGGACGGCCTCTTTTTTTCTGCAGGAAGTGGGCGTTTTATTGGCTTTTTTAATCCGATCTTTTAGTGCCCTTTTTGTGCCCTTTATCTTCTGCTCCCATACGTAGCTAGGAAACCGAAGTGATCTCTGTAGTCCGGGCGACATGCGTTTCGTGGAATCCTTCTATTCACCTTAAAGAGGTTAATAGGAAGGGCAGTGGGCCTAGATCTTCTTCCTCTTTAATGCACAATGAAATTGGTTTATGATCGGTCTTAGTTTTGGAAGAATCTTAGATAGCACAGATGCATTTGTCCAGCATAATGGTAACTGCGAAAAGGAACACATCGATCTAGGCAGAGATGTGGTCTCTCACTGTCTATTATTGGTCCGGTATAAGCACCTTTGACGGACTTGAAGTCAATGAGGTCCCCTTTGTGTAATAAGGTCTTCGACAATGGGAAGGAAGGGTCCCTTGTGAGAGCTCCCTCTCTTCTCCTTCGGATCCCGGCTGATGTTCGGATCCCCACCTAAATTAAGTTTTGCGGTTGGTGAAGCTCTAGAAAGGGTAGAAGTGACTTCCGACACTCTTTCTTTTTCCTCATAATGTGCGGAACATATAAGTTGATCGATGCCGGAAGCGTGTTGCTTGCCTTGTGTCTAAGTTCGGTAAAGATCCAATGTTGAGATTCATGGAGTTTCTTTCTAGTGAAAAAAATTTGTGACCGAGAAGGTGCCTATTCCCCACTAGCATTTCCTCTTGCACGGTGTCTTTCTGAGTCCAAATTTCCACTTGTTGTTACTTATGTTCAGGAGATGCTCCCCCTCTCTTTTGTCCTCCTTGTGACATTAGGACGTCTACGGATTCCGTTTTCGGTAGGTCTTTGATAGCTTCTGCTTTGTTGGGATTCCCAAAGCTACGAGTTCCGAGAGACTATACGCATCATTTAAGGCCCGGAGGAGATAGGTCCACCCCCCTTGGGGTCACGCAATCCCAGTGTTCCTTCCTAGAGTCATCTCAATGGTGGATGGCGCTTACAGGGTTTTTTGCCTTTCGGATTCCTCTTCCCTAGTTTCTCTATTTGAGATTTCCTACACGACTCTCTTGGATGGCCTTTCAAAGGTCTCATCATCCAGGGATCCCATAGTTTACATGTTCTTCTTTTTGAACTTGTTATAATATCTGCATAAGAAGGGGAGGGAGGTGTTACCTTGAGATGGGATTAAGATAATACACCTTGCAGGTTTGTGTTGTTATTCGCGGGGATGATCCATCGAGTACGCCACGGAGGGGAGTACGGTTGTGGGGTTAGAGATTCGAAAAGGGATTCTTGTCTTGCTTCTATCTTGCTTTGTCTCTTGCTTCCTGTTGCTTGGTTTTCTACATTTTCTTGTCCAGCTTTGTTCTCACGCTCCTTTGCCCTTGTTTTTATTATTTTGTCGGGTGTTTGTTGTCTTCTTGGCTTGGTTCCAATGCTCACCTTTTTTCTTTCTCTGCTAGCTCTTCATGCAATACACGGCAAAGTGCCGTGTTCATGGCAATATACACTTGAAAGGTAGGCATTCGTAGTCAAGCTCCTGACGAATGGGACCGATGCACTTTCTGGGCGGGGTTCGGTGGCTTCGGGCGACCCCGACTTGAGGTCAACCGACACAAATGCGAGCGCGGGGAATGCGATCCTTCCTTGGCGCACGATGTACTTCCCTAGGGCGTTGCCAATCGGCTGAGAGATCTGGTTCCAGCGGTGGAGGAAGGTGGGGGAGTCTCACCCATGCGCCGCTTGCGGTGGGCACATCTTGAGCGGGGTCGAAGTACGACCACTTGTTCGAATAGAGACCTCGAGGCCCATAAAGTATGGCCGTTTGGTCAGACTTACGTCTTCCACATTATCAAAAACGAAGACAAAGCCTTTCCCCACGAAATGACTCTTGATGTTCTCCTTTACCAAGGGAATCCGGGTTCCTATTTACCCGGAGTCTTCGACGACCTTCGGGGAGGGGGCCAAAGCCCCGGTGGGCGCGGTAGGGCCCCCTCTCTTGCCCGGTTAGGAGCAGATCTGCATGTTTCCTCCACGGGCAAAGAAACCGTGGGAATGCGGCCGGTTCTTCACAAATTTCTGCGGATCTGAAGGGGGCCGAGGTGCCCGGAGACCGACGCGAGAGAGATGAAAGCGAGGGCTCGGGGAGGGGAGGGGAGGCCGCAGGACCTCCACCGGGGTCCATGGAGGGGAGGCGGGCACCGACCGGGCGCTGCTAGGGCAGCAGCAGGTCGAGCATGAGCGCGCGCAGCGAGTTTTTAATGTGCAGAAAATTTTGAACGAGAGTTTGATCACAGGTAGAACCTTTGATCCAATAGATAAAAAACCTTATTTTCTCTTTACTATCACTATGTTTTAACATAGGAACATTAGTCCATGAGGTTAATTTCTAAGAACCTTACATTTCTTCTTTTATACATAATTATAATTTATGCACTATAACAAATTACCCTTGGGAAAACATATAATTAAAGTGGACTAAAGATGAATACTTTAAACAATCATTTGGTGCCCGAGTGCTTTAACTCCAGGTCTACATACATATAGATGTATTTTCATAAATTGATTGGTTTAACCTTACAAATTCATTGTCTCAATGGTTCCATGGGGATCTCCATCGTGCTTGATTTTAGTGTTCTGTGTAGCATATTGTGTTGATTGAATTTGTGATATGGTATATAGTCCTTGTCAGTACTTTAAACCACCATATTTCATATGGTAACCTTTACGAAGATTGAATCGCTGGCTTATTGTCTTGAGGGTTTTCATTATTAGTTTTTATTGCCGCATCTCTAGGTTAATGTGTTGATCTCCACTTATACCATGCTCTGACCCTTGGAAATCTCTGGCCACCTGATTCTTATCTTTGGAGATCAATGGTGATAACACATGGGGAGGATGGTTAGGGTACTTTTACATCCTTCGCTTTATTGATATTTCTCTCTCGTCCACGTAGTCGAGGATTCGGCTACCGCAGCCTTGTTCGTTCCTCATGCTAAATTTTTAGGGTTTCCTTTTTTTGATATGATGTCACCGACGGGATGATCATGTCATGTGATTATCGCAGTTATGTGGAGGTAATGCACTGCATTTATGCAAATCTTAGCTATCCATTTCTAGATTTATCTTCTGTTATTCATTCTTCCAAGTTTTTTTTTTCTTATTTTTACAGATTGGCAGTATGCGTGAGAATGTGTTTCTTTGCTATTTTTCGCAAACCTTCTCGACTTTCTAGGGTTTTGGTTCCACCTCAAAGAGATACTTACCATCTAAGTATCTGCGCAGTCCACTAGGCTTTCACAACGCTGCAGGTATGATTTTTCTGTCTTATTTATGATTCAGTGTTATTTGGTTTTGTTTTTGAATATCTTATGTCCTAGTCGTAACCGCCACAACTTACGCTGTGGCATAGGCTTTGAATGGTCGGAAGAAATGGACTACGGGACCCTTCCGAGAGTTACTATACCTCATTCACTGGTAATTTCGCCTCTCCTTTCACCACTTAGAGACCCTGAGCTATATTGGTTGTTTTCTCATGATAGTAACCACTACTATTCCCCCTCTGTCTCTTGCAGGTACTGGGGTTTTTCCCTCGTGGACGATTTTGGCCTAACCGTAGTTTTATTATTTAATTATTAAATTTTTTCACAATACAAGAAAAAAACACATTGGTGAGGGTCATGCTTGTGATGGACCTTTAAGGTCCATCACCAATGTCACATATGGTGACGGTCCTTAAAAAACCGTCACTGTAAGTGTATATAGTGATGGTCCTTTATGGTCCGTCACCAAAGACATTTTCAATGACACTTTTGGTGAGGGTCGTTAAAGGCCCATCACTAATTCTCTCCTTGGTGACACTTCTAGTGACGAACTTTTAATGACCCTCACCAATGCTCTTTTTGTTACTTTTGGTGACGGTCAAAAAATGTCCGTCATCATTGATCATTAAAATACCGTCACTGTAAGTGTATATAGTGATGGTCCTTTATGGTCCGTCACCAAAGAAATTTTCAATGACACTTTTGGTGAGGGTCGTTAAAGGCCCATCACTAATTCTCTCTTTGGTGACACTTCTAGTGATGAACTTTTAATGACCCTCACCAATGCTCTTTTTGTTACTTTTGGTGACAGTCAAAAAATGCCCGTCATCATTGATCATTCCAATGAGTTTTTGATGACACTATGTGCCTGTTATTATTTTTTTTGTCAAAATATAACGTTTTAATACCATTATTGTGGAGTATTTTTTATAATATTTCCAAGGCCATAGTGGTTAGGGTCAATCAATATTTTTAGAAGTAATTAGTGTGTATCATTTCCCTCAAGTAATGACTAGTCGAATAGAGATTTCCTATGAGTCAACACATGATTCATATTAAGTTTATTATCTAGCAAATTCCCTTTAGATAAAGTTCCACTATTGTGTGTAGGAAATATATTATTTAATACATAATCAAGCTTTGAAAATTCTATTAATGAGAAAGACCTAACAATCCTCAACAATCTGGGCACACCTTAAATTAATGCTTTGGCACACACTAACATTTCTTAGCACCCCACATGTCTTGGAACATCATTGTACCTAGAACATCTTGTGATGACACCGACGCCCAAGCACATGGTGGCATGCGCTATCACAACATGGAACTCTCATAGCATGTGTTGGCATGCTACATATAGTCCCTAGCATGCCCTGGAACACCTTGGTTGAATGCATTGACATACATTAGCACTTGGCACACAATGCCACTTGGCATGTATTGGGACCTATTATTAGTGTGCCTAGCATGCCCCTTTTAAAAAAGATAAAGTCTTGACTTATTAACCCTCTTATTGGTTCTTCCTTTTGTTTCCTTGACACATATTGACATACCCTAGCACCCTATGCCACATCCTTAGCACCTAGCATGTATTGACATATCTTGGCACTATTAATTTTCACATGATATAATTAGCACACCCTGGAACTCCCAAGCACACTTTGGGAATTCTTGACATGCCTTGATATTCCCTAGCATGTCTTAACAATGCTTAGCATACCTTGTCACTCCCTCCTTGGCATGACAACTAACACTCATTAACACTAGTCTCTGGCACAAGTTCCTCATATTCATTAACTTCCATGAATTTTTACATAGTGCTCCCTTAATGTTTTTTCCTAGTAATCCTTAACACTCATCAACATGCATTATCACTCTCTAGCACACCTTAGCACTCTTCAACATTCCCTTCCACTTCATAACATGCATAACACTAGTCCGTGACACATATTGGCACTTGGCATGTGTTGGTGCTTGGAAATTCTTAGCATGATTGGAATACATTGAGATGCCTTAGTATGATTTGACATGGTTTAATATTAAATTTATTTGTGATGATTAATTATTGGAAAGTAGATGAGAAGCAGAAAAGGAATACTTGGCACTTAGAATGCACTAAGACTTTTCACTTGGCACCTATTGCCCCCTAGTGTTGGTGTGCCTAGCATGCCCCTCTTGGAAAAGGTAAATTGATGACTTATTAACCCTCTTATGTGTTCATTTCCTTGTAGTTTAACTTTTTTCTCCCTTTTTTTGTCTTGACAGTCCCTGACACGCATTGAAACACCCTTGCACATCTTGGCATGCCTTATCACTTGGCACATCTTAGCATGTTTGACATGTATTCCCACTATCTGGCACATCAAGGGGGTGAAGAGAGATGTAGTCCTAAAGTAGGTTGAGTACGAGGGCCAAGTAAGGGTTGCTAAAGGGAGGTCATGTTCATCCTCCAAGAGCAAGATCATCATGTGAGGGTTCAAAAGAATGTTGCATACCTTAATGATCGGTTTGTGCTAGGAAGTAGGATGGCATATTTTTGGTTCTTTTCTGGCAGATTGAGCTCAAGAGAGGTTTCTCATGAGAATATGGGCATGTGATTTCAATGGTGTCTTTGTGTGAAGGCTGCATCAAATTCTGAAATGTTGAAATTTGCAACAAGAAATAGTGAGATTTGAAACCAGAAAGGAAAAAAAAAAATGCACCCATACTGGTGAGGAATTTTGATGCACCAGGAGTGAGGAATGTGGGGCGTCTAATTTTTTTTTCCCTTAGATAAATTGGACAATAAATTGTAGTTTCATCTCATAACAACTTGTGTTAGTTAATTAAGTCATGATGACCAAGTTAGCTCAAGAAATTCAAGTACTTGAGTGTCTAAGATGAGACATCTAGAGGGATTCTAATATTTTTGGGGTCTAGTTGAAGTTGATGCATTAGTGGGGTGAAAGTGTAATTAGCTCAATTAAATGAGTTAAAATTAGTTTAAGTAGTTCTAACTGAGTGATGAGCTAGTGAGAGGTCCAGTGAATTAAATTAGATTTAATTTACAATGAGTGATCAATCATATAATTGAAAATTTGCTATTAATAGTTGCATTCATGTCAGTTTCGAGGAATACCTAGCTGAGACATAGGTTAAAGGGAACATAACTATCAATTGTATTCAGAGAAAATTTCCCATGTGCAATTATAAAGTCATTGGGATGCCATGATGGATTGCGCAATCAAGGAAGACTAATTTTCCTAATTAATAAAAAGTTAATTCCCTAGGAATTGCATGAGCAAGGTAGGTTGAAGTAAGGATGAGAATTGGCTAAGTACTAGACTGAGTTTGCCTAGATCAATGGGATACAATTGACAAAGTGCTGGAGAATCTCACGAGAGATTAAGCATTAATTTATTGTTTCATGATTCATTGACTTAATACACAATAGAGATAAAGGGGTTTTGAGAAGTTTCTTTCCACAAATACATCATGTTGTTGTGAGATTGATAATCTATTTCTCTTACTTATATGTGATTGTGAGATCGTGTTTTGTTTCCGCAAATTGTAGGAAGGATTCAATATCTTGTTTTAGTAGATTACAAGATCAGATTGAATCTCGTTGGTTAGATTTTCTACACGGTATCAGAGCAATAATTTTTTGGGCGGTGAGTTTGCAGAGAATATCTGAATATATTGGTGTAAAATTTTCAAAAACAAATATATTATTTGGATTCCTTGCGAAAATCTACCAAAATGGAAAATAAAAATAAAAATCGGTTGAATCAGAGCTCGAATGAGGGAGATATCATCGATTTAAAATAAACTCTTTTTTAGAAACTTTTTGTAACATCGGGACAATTACACTATGCGCAAGTCAAGAACCTATATATACTTGAGGTACCAGATGCATACAAAGCTTTTAGGAGAAAGGTAGAAGTTAGAGACTTGGTGGTTTAGAGGGAGCATAAATTACCTCTCAACATGCATCCTCATGAGAAGCAGATTGGAGACCAAGTGGAAGCATCCACTCAAGTAGAGACCTCCATGAGGGGGAAATTTCGAGCGGGATGGGAAGAGGGAGTAGCCATACCTAGAGGTGTATGGTGTGGTGATGTGTAGACATAATCCCAAGATAAGAAATTTGGGCAAGGTCCATTGAGATGGCGTGTCTCATGGATCGAACCTGGCTATGAGGAGCCCACATTACAATAGTATTAGGAAGGATCAGTTAGATTGATGTAGTCAGATGTTAGCAAGACAGAAATCAGAGTGACAGATGTCAAATACTGGAGCACAAATCAGAGTTAGCAATAGTTCAAAGGGCACGGATGCAGATGTCAGCAGCAACGCAGAGAATCTAGTACTAGACAGGTGCAGTAGCTAGCAGTAGTCATAAGAATCTGATGATAGATGCATTATACTGATTCAGTTATTCAGAGGCTATTCAGTTTCAGGATTTGCAGGTGCAAACAACACTAGAGAAGTGTAGCTTGTAGAACATTCCAAAAGTACCAGATGGGGATAGATTGAATTCCTTTCTTGTTGAGAGGGAGTGTTCAAATTTGCAACAAGAAATAGTGAAATTGGCAACTAGAAAGGATAAAAAAAAATGCACCCACACTGGTGAGGAATTTTGATGTACCAGGAGTGAAGAATGTGAGGCATCTAATTTATTTTTCCCTTAAATAAATTGGACAATAAATTGTAATTTCATCTCATAACAACTTGTATCAGTTAACTAAGTCATGATGATTGAGTTAGCCCAAGAAATTCAATTTAAGGTGTTCGAGGTGGATATTGGTGGCCACCCGCCTATTCCACTTGGGCCCTTTCCATTGTCGCTTTCAGTTTTTCAGTTTCCTTAATTATAGCAAAATTTACTATTTTTGTCAGTTTTTTGGGTCCTGAACTTCCAGAGCCGTTTTGAGGCCCCAAACGACATTTTTTGGGCATGAAAGGTTTCATGATTTCATAGAAATCGCACTAGCAGTTGTAGTCCTCAGAGAGATCTTTCTAATGAGGTATCATGTGCGTCAAACGAAGATAATATGACCAAGTTACGACCCCGGGAATTTGGCTGCCCAACTAACCCCAACGGGGCCCATAAAATCTTGGTGTTACATCTCCTCAGGTTAGGGTTTTGGTTGTTTAGGGTTTTATCTTATTTTTAAATAATAAAAAGACCCTTCATCCTTATTGTAACACAGTTCAAAGGAACATAACTATCAATTGTATTTATAGAAAATTTCCCATGTGCAATTATAAAGTCATTGGGATGCCATGATGGATTGCGCAATCAAGGAAGGTTGATTTTCCTAATTAATATGGAGATAATTCCATAGGAATTGTGTGAGCAAGGCAAGCTGAAGGAAGGCTGATAATTGGCTAAGTATTAGACCGATTTTTCCTAGATCAGCAAGAGACAATTGGCAGAGTGCTAGAGAATCTCAAGAGAGATTAAGCATTGTATTGTTTCATGATTCCTTGACTTAATACAAAATAGAGGTCGAGGGTTTTGAGTAGTTTCTTCCCCAGATACATCTAGTGTTGTGCGTTTGATAACTTGTTTCTCTTACTTATATGTGATTATGCGATCGTGTTTTATTTCCAAAATTTGTAGGAAGGATTTAGTATCTTGTTCTAGTACATTACAAGATCAGATTGAATTCTGTTGGTTAGATTTTCTACATGAAATAGAAGAGAGGGTTGATACCATCTTGCCTTGTGGTGGTTAGTAGGCCACAAGGTCTATGATAAAGACCAACATAAATGGAGGAGGGCTTGCACTGTAATTTAGAGCCATAACAGAAGTCGACGCAGGCGTAATATTGACTGAGTTAACCCTAGTTTGAGGGTCGACATTGAGATCTGAAGTTCATGTCAAGATTCAGTCAAAGAAATTCCCAGAATCTATGGATCCATATGAGCTAGGTCGAGTCTCTTATGGAGGCAAAAGTCGTGTTTTTTCTATGTGTGAATAGGGTTTGTTATACAACAATTAGAAGTACATAGTTATAATGCCATAGTTAGGATAGTTTCCTAGCATGTTTAGTTCATAAGGTATGCCCTTAAGACTGTGACAAATTTGCGTAGAAGAAGACGGGTTGTGACCCTTAGAGTGAGGTTTATTTATAATGCAATAAAGACCGTAGATCTGGAAGATGGTTTGCAAATTCAGTATGTGTGGAGACAACAGATCCAAAGGAGGGTGGAACCTGAGTAGACGATTGAGCATGTAGAAGAAATGTGCCATATGAAGAATGGATTGACATGCAGAGGAGTTGATTTTGGTGGATTTTCCATAGAGTTTTAGACAAATATCTGAAGAAACCTATGAAAAATTAGTAAATGGACTATTAGTGGCTGATTCGTGACCCTAGTTCAGTCATCTATAGATTGTTAGAAGTATGATAAGAGGAGTATTTCATATTTGTTCATAGATTGGACAACAAATTAGATCAAATTGTCGATACACAAGAACAATGATCTTGAGAGGACTCAAACCATTGTTAGGTGGTAGATTTGAAGAGCCCTAGATGAAGACAATATTGTGGGCCCTAGATCAGTAAAAAGTATTGACTGTGGTTGGGTAGATTGATGGTAGTCCAAGTATAGTTGGAGGGTTGTTAGGTTACTGTCAAAGAAGAGCCCTGACTCTTGTTCTGGTGAAGGACAACAAAATTGGTAGAAGGGTAGGTGTATAGGGCCTAAGGATGTGCAGAATTTGAAGGACTAAAGTAACAGTCAAGTGGGCCAACCAACTAGCCCTAGTTCACTATATTGTAGAGGATTGATTCAGAGAGAAGAAGGGTAGCCTCCATAGCCTTGGACTTCTCATCTTGGAGTTGTAGTATGGAAAAAGTGGGCATACCAAAGAGTTGTTCACAAATGGAATTGCGAACAACTTGTTACCACTCAAACTAGTAGTGGAATTAAAAGGGGTTCCTAAGAGGGCAACTGCCAGGACGAGGGAAATGATGGAGGCTTAGCCCATTGTCACCACAGCTAAGGCTCCTTGCTCTTCACGGACTTTCACCGATGGGTGGAGTCCCGGTAGTTTAGGAAGTCACTTGAAGAGTATAGGTCAATGAATAGGTGGGAAGTGACCCTCGAAACCATTTCCCTAAGATAAAATAAAGAGTGGGACTTGCTTTCCTTTTAAGCAAGGGAATTTATCTTCTAGGGAGAGAGGAGGGGGATTGAAGGGTTGAGGGAGAAGAAAAAGACTTATGAAGGAATTTCTCAATCCCTAAAATCCTTTGGGAACTTGGATTCCCAAATGGTCCTTGATGAAAGGCCTTTGACACCAAATGGGACCACATAGGGCCAAGTGGACCCAGCCCAGGTTCAGGGATGGAATTTAGTAACCAATGATGTTCCTATCCTAGACAAGGTGATGGGAAAGGATCAGACAAGTGTTTTTACTTCGATAGGTCAAATTGATCCTACTAGGTTCTATCCTTGGGAACACCTAGGCAAAACTTGATCCTAGAGCTAGGGCTT
>CM076573.1:709987295-710222446 GCA_034641835.2 Pinus albicaulis | reverse complement strand
AATAGAAAAAGGGACACTCTAACTAGCAGTTGTAAAGAACTGTTAGTTTGACTAACAAAAAGAATAAAAAAGATGTAAACTAGGACATTCAATGTTCAAATCTCCCATGGGTTAAACCAACATAAAAATTTATTTGAACTTATTGGGTAGCTTAATTGGCTAGGGTCTTGTCATGAAGTATTATGTAAACCAAGAGATCCAATGTTCACTTTCTGTTGTTTTTGGGTCACAAGAATTTAAAAATAATTAGAATAGTAAGTTTACATTGTGTAAACTGTAAAACTTGTTAAATCCAAAAATATATTTTTAAATGATAAGAAATTACAAGTTTATTCCACTTATATATTAGAAAATATATTTAAAAAAGTATCAATTCATACCCTCATTTGTAGTTATCATTCATACTTATAGAATCAAAAATTTGAAAAAAAAAAAAATCTTCCCTAAAATAACTTGCATTGATTTCTAATATATATATATATATATATATATATATTAAAAAATAATATAATAATGAAAGTAATATGAATTAATATAAAAATTATCTTTTAAATGAGTGTAAACATTTAAATGTTGCTTCAATTAATAATAAAAAGCTAAAAATAATAAAAATCAATTTATGATACTGTAATTTTAATTTTATTAATTAAATCACGAACCTTTTTTTGATAAAATAAAATAATAATATACATATCACATTAAAATATCTAATATATAAATAGTATCTATAAATTAAGATCCATTTTACCATCAAAATTAAAATAATCATTCTATAACCATAATATAATTTAATTAATAAGCACATAAAATTTAATACTTATAATATAACAAGATTCTTAATTACACATATTCTCTTTCATTTTACCATAAATACTATTAACTTGTAAATAGGCTTGTTACAATACCAAGAGCCAATATAATGGCTTATGAATACCATATCTCCACAAACCATAATTCATTTCACAATCAAAATATTTTATTTTGATTTAATTTATAACATTTTTTTAATTAAATATAAAAGCAAAAAGTTTACAATTACTTTTGAAAGGTATCTAAATCCTCTATGTTTATTAATGCTAAAAATATTTCATAGAAACTACAGTGAAAGTTTCAATAAAAATAAAAATAAGAGTATTTTTTTATAAGGATGTAAAATTTATATAAAATAAATAATATTATTGAAAACCAACATAAATCTATCTTAATTAAGAATCTATTAAATTAGGAGGAATTAAATCTTTTATAATATAAACATTTCTTTAAATTTTACAGTAAAAAAATATATCTTTACAAAAACTTGATCTCTAAACCTTTAATAAATTTTGACTTAAAATAAATTTATACTCATTCAATAAATCCACATAATTTTGAACTCACACTAAATAGATAATTAGATATCATCACATCTGGGCCCATCTTCTTCTTTGGTTTTTGTAATAATAAAATATAAAGAAATCCCCATTTCTTCTTTGATTTTTGTAATTATAAAATATAAAATTTCCCCATTTCTTCCTTGGTTTTTTATATAACATACATAATTAATACAAAAATTAAAAAAAATTACATCTTTTACCTCATCTTTACCGAATTCCATGCTATTAAATATGACCAAGGTTATAATATCACTGAACATAAAATGTTGCACAATATTATTCAGACAGGTAAATGCATTCACCCAACTAATATTATTTTCTTTTCACGTGGATTTTCATTTTATTATAATAGAGAGATGTCCTAAATGGTCTTTGGGTTCCTCGACACCCATACTTTGTAACTATCCCATGGTTGTGCTTTCACATATATTACAGTTGATTAGGATATAATTATTTAGGTCTTATCCCACATCATTGATACCCAGGTGGAATAGTACCAGGGATTTTGGATTATGTAATTATTACTTATGATGCTACTATAATGTCGTAGGCGATGATTTGGTTGGTAAAGATATGAAATACTGTACAAATCTTTTTGCGTTTAAGTTACGAGGTTGATGGGTGACATTTGTCATCCTTAGGGCTGTCGGATTTGCGATTTGAGATCTATGGTTGAGATCATTCGATACTCGTTTAGGGTATTGATCACCCTCCCAACCCTACCTAACTTCTTCATTCAACTTCTTGCTCGGCCGACGATGCTGCTCTGCAACCTTTCAGCTGCTCATGCTTTGTCGACTTGCAACTGGTTCACAGCTCGAGAAGACACATGTTTTAGCTCTCCATGGCAGGTATACGATACAGTCCCTCATTCTTGTTCTTTGTTAGGTGAGACAATGACATGTCCTTCACCTTATTCAAGTGTTCTTGTTTTCTTTTCTTATAGGTGAGCTTGGTGGCTTACCTCTCTTCTGGTTCTTTGTGTTTTATCTCGGGTTTATTGGGTCACTTGAGTTATTATGTATGCATTTGGCTGTGGAGAACTCCGACCATGGCTCACATTTCTCCAGTCCTCACTGTCGACTTACAGGCTTCGACTTTCTCACTTTCTCAGCCGACAAGCCGTCCTATTAACCCATAATTCCAGTTTTGATTTCATTTACCAGTTACTCTAACAATCAACTTAGGGTTAAGTTTTCTTCTTTTATCTTTCTTGTTGTGTTACGCATGTACAGGGTTTCATTCAAAGCATACTGCAGCTTTACGACAAGGTAAAATTTCCGCTTACGCCTTCCATAGGTTCTTCGATAATTATCCTTTGTTCTACTATTAGAGTATGCATATTTCTGATACATTGGGGTTATGGCTTTATGCAGGTAATTGCATATTGTGTTAGACTTGCAAATTTTATGAATTCCTCTTTGGTTTTCAAAGTTTTCGACTTCATAAAGCCAACCCTGTCATTCCACTCACAGGTACCATGATTCATCGATTTGGGGTTTTTAATTCCAAATAAATGTCTTCCCGATTCAGTTCTCTGGGGTTTTCTGCAATATCATAGCTTGTCAGATTATCATAGCACTTGTTGTCGTTTGCTTCAAGTTTTTTCATTCATTTAGTTAAATCATTTCGAGGGCTACACCCTGGTTGAACATATTTTATGTATATAGGAATTTCTTGTATAATTAATGTTTTCATTTGTTTATAATTTTTCTCGTCGAATTCTCGGCCCAACCCAAAAGGGTCGTTTCAGTGGGACATGATTATAAAGAACTATTTGTTGTGATTCTCTTATTTGAACAATCTTCTTGATATTTTGAGAAGTAGAACTATTCTTTTGTTCAGTTCTCTATTAATGAAGAGGTCTCTTCTTTGAATATGGTTCATAATTTTAGTTATTCATATTTTATTTATTAGTACTATCTTCGGATACCTCTGTGTGTTTATGGTATTCTCTATTGCCCTGTAATGCTTATTTTTCCTTCTCGGCCTGTAAATTATTTTTTTTTTGTTTGTTCCAGTTTTAGAGTATGATTGTTTCTGTATTAAATATATTTACCATGGACGTTGTTCTCTTGGTATTACTACCTACGCTACTTCTGTTATTTCATATATATATATATATATATATATATATATATATATATATAAATATTCATTTTTCGGTCATGAGTATCGTAATGTCCATAAAAAATTGATACTGTTTAATTTTAGTTATATTAGTTATTTAACAGTATAGATTTGATCCAGTTTAGTAGAGATTTTGATCTCTGGACCATCTAAGTCTTTGAGTTATTTCTGTAACTCATTCTGTCCGAGTATATCACAGGATAGTAAGGAAAAACAAGATGTTTTGGTGCAGGGTTTCGATTCTGGATTTTAAACTAACAATTTTTCTATTAATAGGTTTGGTAATTATCTCTAGTTGTACTTTTCATGATACCATATTAAACCTATTATTTCTTAGACTCAAGACAACAACTTCATCTTTCTACAAATATTTCCTTTGTAAATGTCCATTTGTTTGTATAAATATAAATATATAAATTCTACCAAACATAGCTTGTCTGCTGTAGACCTGAATGCTTATAAATAGAAGAAAAAAGTAAGAATACGGGAATTTATTTCATATTAAATCATCATTTTCATATTCAGAGAATTATTCTATACTAAACATAATTCTTTCTAGAAAAACGTTTCTAGTTCTTACTTCTCCGCCAGTCTGACTACTTATCTCACTTTAGGATTTGCTGATCATATCCTCCCTACCATTAGAGAGGCGATTACGTCGTCATCTCCCCCTGTGCTCCACACCTGAGTAGAGTTGTTTAGCAGTAATCCTAGGGGAGACCTTTGGACCTCTAGACCAGTACTCTTCCTTTCCAGGATTCAAGAATGCTGAGTTTTCCACTGATCACCATTAGCTATGGAAATTAACTCTCGTCCTTTCCTTTTCTTTCAGAATATTTTTGTTTTCAGTCACAAAACCCCTTTTCCTCACTAGGATGCACCCTTTATCCCCAGAGGAAAGGTAACTATTTTTAACTGTTTTTTTCAACTACTCTTAGATCTTGGAATACTTTATTATCAGTGTTTTATGGAACCACAATCCATAATTAATTTTATTTCAAAATAGATAAAATTCATGCTCATTTCATTTAATCAGATTTCAAGAAATAAATGTTTAATATTATTTTAAATAAATTAACAAAATGGTTTTGAATTTAATCCAGTTATCACATCTTCCCCCTCTATAAGTAAACACTGTCCTCGGTGTTTTATTCCAACTCAGCAAATAATTCTGGGTATCCCTCATGCACAAATCCTTCATCTTCCCAAGTAGCCTTATCTGAGCTGAAGTGTTTCCATTCCACTTAAACCTGGGTGATGGATCGCCTCTGGAGTGTGATTTCTCTTTGATCGAGTATATGTTGAGGTTCTATCAAAAATTTTCCTTCTGGTTCGACCTGCATCCAATAAGACTGAAATTAATATTTCATAAAACTTTTTGTATTTTGAGATTGGATTTTCAACCTTACCCTACCTAAATGTTTTGCTAATGTATTACATGCTTCGGGTCATGCACATATCGTTTCAGTATTGATACATGAAACACATCATGCACCTGGATATGACTGGGTGATGCCAACCGATAGGGCACAGTTCCCACTCTTTCCAGAATCTGGAAAGATCCACAGAACCTAAGAGCCAACTTGGCACAAGATTTCTACCATAGTGCACTTTTCTTGGGTTTAATTCTCACGTAGACATGATTGTCCACTTCAAATCACTGGTAGGTTCTCTTGTTATCCGCATACACCTTCTGTCGGTCTTGATTAGCGTTCAGGTTTTGTCTAATATTTCTCACTTCTGACTTCATTTCAACCAACATCTCTGGTCCAAGAATTAATTTAGTTTCAGGACTCCTCCAGTTAATCGGAGTACAACACTATCTCCTATGCAAGGCTTCAAATGAGATCATTTTAAGAGACTCTTGGTAACCATTATTGTATGTGAATTCTACCAGATGTAGATAATCTTCCCATTTCAATGGTTGCTGCATTACATACATGCACAACATATCTTCCAATATTTGATTTACTCGCTCGGTTTGTCCATCCATATATGGATGGTAAGCGGTGTTGACATTATTTGCGTTCCCAATCCAGTGAATAGGCCTTTCGATAAAGATGAAGTAAAAATTCACGTCTCTATTTGATATAACAGACTTTGAAATGCCATGCATCCTGAAAATCTCTCTCATGAAGATATCTGCTATCTGCACGATTTTGTAAGTGTAATGTACAGGTATTAAGTGTGCTTCCTTACTCAGCCTATCAACCACCACCATAATGGAGTCATTATGTCTTTTCGATCTTGGTAGACCAGTGATAAAATCTAGTGATATAACCTCTCACTTCCATTCTGGTATAAGTATGGGTTGCAACAATCCGGCGAGATGTTGAAGCTCTACCTTAACCTGTTGACATTCCAGACATTTGTTGAAGTATTCAACAATATTCCTCTGCATACCATGCTAGAAATAAACTTTCCTGATTACTGTCAACATTTTCTGGTATCCTAGGTGTCCCGAATAATTACTGCAATGATACTCATTCATGATCAGTGCTTTTAATCTCATCTGATTTGGAATTTATAACTTCCCTTTGAAGGTTAAAAGTTGGTCTTTACTAATTCCATAATTCGATGGTTTTTCATGTTTTCTGGCTTCCTCCACTTGCTGCCATAAGAATCAGTATTCAGGTTCCTTCTCGGCTTCTTCTTTTATCTGATCTAGAAATTTACATTCTATTTGATTAAAACAAAGTTCGTATATACAATGCACTTTCCTTCTTAAGGCGTCCGCCACACGATTTTATTTTTCTTTTACATGTTTTATATCAAAATCAAATTCACCTAAGAATGCATTCCACCTTGCCTGGGGAGCGTTTAAATCAACTTTCTTAAAGTAGCTAGTTAAGCTACTATGATCGGTATTTAACACAAATCTTTTCCCCAATAAGTAGTGACTCCAGACTCGGAGTGCGTGCACTACCACTGTCAAATATAAGTCATAAGCCGAGTATCGTTGTTCATGCTCCTTTAGTTTTCTTGATTCATAGGAAACCACCTTTCCTTCTTGAGATAAAATTGCTCCAACTCCTTCTTTACAAGCATTAGTACATACCTCAAATTCTTTGTTGGGGTCAGCTACCCTCAACACCGAGGCAGTGGTCAATAAATATTTTAACATTAAATTATTATGACATTCACTGGACCATTTAAACACGTTTCCCTTTCGATACAAGGATGTAAATGGAAAAGAAAATTTCGAAAATCCTTCTATGAAGTGTCGATAATATCCAGCTAACCCCATAAAAGAACGAATATCTGCCATGTTTTGGGGTACTCGTCATTCCATAATAGTTTTAATTTTCTCCGGATCAACTGCTATACCTTCAGTGGAAATGACATGGCCTAAATACTGTCTTTTCTCTTTGAAAAAATCACATTTGCTGAACTTGGCGTACAACTAATGTCTTCTTAACATCTACAATACTAGCCTTAAGTGTTCCTTGCGTTCTTCCACACTTTTTGAATATATCAAAATATCTTCAATGAATATAAAAACAAACCTATCCAAAAATGGGTGAAATATGCCATGCATCAGCCTCATGAATATCGTTGGTGCATTGGTTAAGCCAAATGGTAATACTACGAACTCGTAATGTCCATATCAGATGCGAAAAACAATCTTGTAAATAAAAACAATCTTGTAAATATCCTCGTCTTTAATTCGGATTTGGTGATATCTAGATATTAAGTCTATTTTCGAGAATACAGTTTGTGCTCCATATCGGGAGAGGATTATGAATTTATGTATAGGCCGAGGTGGAGTGCAGAGAATTACTATATAGGCGCAGATCGCAAAAGGGCCCTCTCACGGGGTCAGCGGTGTATGAGACTTGCTCATGTTTAAGGGCATGAGAAGTAAATTGGGGGCGGGGGGGTCGTGGAAAAAGGTAAAAGGGCGGCGGCTTCGGAGGGAATCTCGGGAAGCGGGACCTGGTGATGGTCCGTTCGTGTTTGGATTACGCCAACCAGGGTATTTCAGATGAAGCCTTACGTCGTCTCGATCTGTTTTGAGGTCTGGGACGTTGAAAGACTACGAGGTAGCTGTTTCCACGATCAAACTTTTTGGTTATTGATATTTTAAAGATCATGGACGGAGTTTGGTGGGCAAATTGTAGCCTTCATGGTTAAGAAACGTTTCGAAATAACAAGAATGGTTAAAAAACGTAGCTAAATAATAATATTGTCGGCAGTCGATTGCAAAAATTGACAAATCTGATCATGAGAGATATAAACTAATTAGTTGATTCTACTCGGAACTCTTCACAAATTTAATGATCATGAATCAGGTCGATTCCAATATGATTATTGGTCAATCTCCACGCAAGAGGAGGAACAAAACTAATGATACATTATTTCCTGCTTTAATTTCAAGGTAGCTTACTTGTTATACATTTCCAAGGTTCTTTTTGGTATATTCTCTGCTGATAGATATTTATTGGAATATAAATAATTGTGAATTGTTTGTAATTAGAATACTTTATCCCGATCCTGAATTTATATAGGTAATGAAAACATATTTCAAATAATTTAAAAAAAAATTATTTTTTTACCAAAAATTATTGGGTTGATTTCGGCTTAAAAAAACTGTAAAATATAGAATAGTTTTAAGAATATCAACGTTGAAAATTTATGCTAATTGCAGCCAATTTGCAAACAATTTTTTTCATATATTATTTTATTTTCAAAATAAAATTTAATAATATAAAATTTATATATAATTCATATAAGTTTGATTTTTATGTTTCATGTAAATTAAATTATTTTTTAACATGAATATCAAGTAATAATGATGGTAATAAGTTTGACTTTTAATGTTTCAGGTAAATTAAAAGATTTTTTGACTTGATTATCAAAAATAATGATTAGTAATAATTTATTAGAGACATTGGATGGTGGATGATTCCGAAAAATTAATGGCGCAGAGTTTATTAGATAAATGGTTCAAAACAAGTTATAATGTTTTTTTGAGAGACGAAGAGATAAAAGCTTTGCAAAATTAATGAATATGACCATGGATAGAATTTATTCTTTATTATAAAGTGTCTTTTGTTTTTTTTAATAATTATATGTAAGAATATTTTGTCGATGTTTTTTAAATTAATCAGTGTGGTTTCTCATCAAGACAAGATGACAAATCTAATCTACAAACCAGTTTAAATCGAAAAAGAGACAACTATTGTAAAGAACTGCTAGTTTGACTAACAAAAGGAATAAAAAAGATGTAAACCAAAACATTCAATGATCAAATTTCCCATGGGTTAACCAACATAAAAAATTATTTGAACTTATTGGGTAGCTCAATTGGCGAGGGTGGTGTCATGAAGTATTATGTAAACCAAGATATTCAATGTTCAAACCAACATAAAAAATTATCTATTGATTCCTTTTTATTCCTTTTGTTAGTCAAATTCTTACATGTGATTATTACAAAATACTTTATATACATTTTATGGATCAGGGAAGCAAAATTCCTAATATCTTTAATTTGTTGCAATAACAAGTATGTTTAATTTTTTAAATTGAATTTATAAACAAATATTTATGTGTGAGTTGAATTTTGTTTTAATGGTTGGTGATATTTTTGAGAAAATTCAAGTTTATTAAATTAATTTTTCCAAATTTTTAAATAGAATAATCGTGTAGTACTTTTAAGTGAGTATATATTAGGCCGTTGGCTAGCTAGGATTACTAGCAACTTTTCTGTTGCTTTTGGGTCACAAGAATTTGTGTAAAAATAATTAGAATCATAAGTTTACATTGTGTAATTTGTAAAACTTGTTAAATCCAAAAATACACTTTTAAATTATGAGAAATTACAATTTTATTCCACTTATATATTAGAAAATATATTTTAAAAAATACCAATTCATACCCTCATTTGTACTTATCATTCATACTTATGAAATCACATTTTGAAAGCAAAAAAAATCTTCTTTCAAGTCACTTTCATTTATTTCTATAATATATATATATTAAAAAGTAATAAAATATTAAAAGTAATATTAATTAATATAGAAATTAAACGAGTGTAAACATTTAAATGTTGCTTCAATTAATAATAAAAAGCTAAAAAATAAAATAAAATTTATTATATTGTAATTTTAATTTTATTAATTAAATCATGAACCATTTTTTAGATAAAATAAAATAATAATACAAATATCACATTAAAATATGTAATATATAAATAATATCTATAAATTAACATCCATTTTACTATAAAAATTAAAATAATGATTCTATAACCATAATATAATTTAATTAATAAGCACATTAAATTTAATACTTATAATATAACAAGATTCTTAATTAAACATATTCCCTTTCACTTTACCATAAATGCTATTAACTTGTAAATAGGCTTGTTACAATATCATGGGCCAATATAATGGCTTATGAATACCACATCTCCACAAACTATAATTCATTTCACAATCAAAACATTTTATTTTGATTTAATTTATAACATTTTTTTAATTAAACTTAAAAGAAAAAAAATTTACAACTACTTTTGAAAGGTATCTAAACCCTCTATCCTTATTAATGCTAAAAATATTTCATAAAGGCTACAATCAAAGTTTCAATAAAATAAAAAATAAAAATACTTTTATATAAAGATGTAAAATTTATATAAAATAAATAATATTATTGAAACCCAACATAAATCTATCTTAATTAAAAATATATTAAATTAAAAGGAATTAAATCTTTTAAAATATAAACATTTCTTTAAATTTTACACTTAAAAATTATATCCCTACAAAAACTTGATCTCTAAACCCTTAATAAATTTTAAATTAAAATAAATTTATATTCATTCAATAACTCCACATAATTTTGAACTCACACTAAATAGATAGATAATTAGATATCATCACATGAGGGCCCATCTTCTTCTTTGGTTTTTGTAATAATAAAATATAAATATATTCCCATTTCTTCTTTGATTTGTGTAATTATAAAATATAAAGATTTCCTCATTTCTTCCTTGGTTTTTATATAACATACAAAATTAATATAACAATAAAAAAAAAATTACATCTTTTACCTCATTTTTATGAAATTCCATGCTATTAAATATGACCAAGGTTATAATATCATTGAACATAAAATGTTGCACAATACTATTTGGATATGTAAATGCATTCACTCAGCAAATATTCTTTTCTTTTCACGTGGATTTTCATTTTTTTTTATAATAGAGAGATGTCCTAAATGGTCTTTGGGTTTCTTGACACCCATACTTTGTAACTATCCCATGGTTGTGCTTTCAAATATATGACAATTCATTAGGATATAATTATCTAGGTCTTATCTAACATCATTGATACCATGGTGGAATAGTACGAGGGATTTTAGATTATTTAATTAGTACTTATGATGAATTTGTCAACTACTATAATGTCATAGGCTATGATTTGGTCGGTAAAGTTATGAAGTACTGTACAAATCCTTTTGCATTTAAGTTATGAGGTTGATTGGTGACATTTTTCATCCTTAGGGCAACTTCTTCATTCGGCTTCGCTGCCCGACGATGCTGCTCTGCAACCATCCCATCGCTCAGGCTTTGTTGACTTGCAACTGGTTCACAGCTCGGGCAAACACATATTTTGGCTCTCCATGGCAGGTATACCATACAGTCCCTCATTCTTGTGCTTTGTTAGGCGAGACAATGATAGGTCCTTAACCTTATTCAAGTGTTCTTGTTTTCTTTTCTTACAGGTGAGCTTGGTGGCTTACCTCTCTTCTGGTTCTTTGTGTTTTATCTCGGGTTTACTGGTTCACTTGAGTAATTATTTATGCAGTTGGATGTGGCGAAATTCGACCATGGCTCACGTTTCTTCAGTCCTCGCTGTCGACTTACAGGCTTCGACTTTGTCACTTTCTCATCCGGTAAGTCGTCCTGTTAACCCGTAATTCCAGTTTTGATTTCATTTACTAGTTACTCTAACAATCAACTCAGGGTTAAGTTTTCTTCTTTTAGCTTTCTTGTTGTGTTATGCATGTACAGGGTTTCATTCACAACATACTGCGGCTTTACGGCAATGTAAAAGTTCTGGCATACGCCTTCCACAGGTTCTTACATAATTATCCTTTGTTATCCTATTAGAGTACGCATGTTTCTGATACATTGAGGTTATGGTTTTATGCAGGTAATTGCATATTGTGTTCGACTTGTGAATTTTATGAATTCCTCTTTGGTTTTGAAAGTTTTTGACTTCATAAAAGCGACCCTGTCATGGCACTCACATGTACCATGATTCATTAATTTGGGGTTTCTAATTCCAAAGAAATGTCTTCTCGATTCGGTTCTCTAGGGTTTATTGCAATATCATAGCTTCTCATATTATCATGGCATTTGTTGTCATTTGCTTCAAGTTTTTTCATTCATTTAGTTAAATCATTTCGAGGGCTACGCCTTGGTTGAACATATTTTATGTATATAAGTATTTCTTGTATAATTGATGTTTTCATCTATTTATAATTTTGTTGGTCGAGTTCTCGGCCAAACCCAAAAGGGTAGTTTCAGTGGGACGGGATTATAAATAACTATTTGTTGTGATTCTATTAATTTGAACTGTCTTCTTGATATTTTGAGAAGTAGAACTATTCTTTTGTTCGGTTCTCTATTAATGAAGAGGTCTCTTCTTTGAATATGGTTCATAATTTTAGTTACTCATCTTTTATTTATCAATACTATATTCGGATACCTCTGTGTGTTTATGATATTCTCTATTGCCCTGTAATGCTTATTTTTCCTTCTTTACCTGTAAATGATTTTTGTTTTTCTTCAGGAATATTGTAATTTCCATAAAAAACTGATGCTGTTTAATTTTAGTTATCTTATTCGAATTTAATAGTATATATTTGCTCGAGTTTAATAGAGAGTCTGATTTCCGAACCATATAACTCTTTGAGTTATTTCTGTAACTCATTCTGTCTGAGTATATCACAGGATAGTAAGGAAAAATAACCTGTTTTGGTCCAGGGTTTTGATTTTAGATTTTAAAATAACAAATTTTCTATTAATAGGTTTGGTAATTATCTCTAGTTTACTTTTCTTGATACCATATTAAGCCTATTCTTTCTTAGACTCAAGACAATAATCTGCTTCATCTTTCTACAAATCTTTCCCTTGTAAATGCCCATTTGTTTGTATAAATATAAATATATAAATTCTACCAAACATAATTTTTGTGATGTAGACCTGAATGCTTATAAATAAAAGAAACAAGTAAGAAATAAATAATTTATTTCATATTAAATCATCATTTTCATATTCAGAGAATTATTATATACTAAACAGAATTCTTTCTAAACAACATTTTTAGTTCTTACTTCTCTGGCAGTTTGACTACTTATCTCACTTTAGGATTTGCTAATGATGTGATGCCTACCATGAGAGGGGTGATTACGTCCTCATCTCCCCCCGTGCTTCGCACCTGAGTAGAGTTGTTTAGCAGTAATCCTAGGAGATACCTCGGGACCACTAGTCAAGTACTCTTCCTATTCCAGGATTAAGGAATGCTAAGTTTTCCACTAGTCACCACTCGCTCTAGAAATTAACTCTCTTCCTTTCCTTTTCTTTTAGACTATTGTTGTTTTCAGTCACGAAACCCCTTTTCCTCACTCGGATGGACCATTTATCCCCAGAGGAAAGGTAACTGTTTTTAACTGCTTTTTTCAACTACTCTCGGATCTTGGAATACTTTATCATTAGTATTTTATGGAAACACAATCCATAATTAATTTTATTTCAAAATAGAAATATTTCATGCTCATTTTATTTAATCAGATTTCAAGAAATAAATGTCTAATCTTATTTTAAATAAATTAATGTAATGGTTTTGAATTTAATCCAACTATCATATCTTCCCCCTCTGGAAGTAAAAATTGTCCTCAGTGTTTTATTCCAACTTAACAAATAATTTTGGGTATCCCTCATGCACAAATCCTTCGTCTTCCCAGGTAGCCTCATCTGAGCTGAAGTGCTTCAGTTGCACTTTAACATGGGTGATGGTTCGCCTCTGGAGTGTGATTTCTCTCTGATCAAGTATATGTTGAGGTTCTACCAGAAATTCGCCATACAGTTTGACCTACATCCAACAAGACTAAAATTAATATTTCATAAAAAAATTTGTATTTTGAGATTGGATTTTCAACCTTACCCTACCTGAATGTTTTGCCAATGTATTACATGCTTCGGGTCATGCACATATTATTTAAGTATTGATACATGAAACACATTGTGCACCCGAATATGACTGGGTAATGCCAACCGATAGGGCACAGGTCCCACTCTTTCTAGAATATGGAAAGGACCACAAAACCTAGGAGCCAACTTGGCACAAGATGTCCACCGTAGTGTACTTTTCTTGGGTTTAATTCTTACATAGACATGATCGCCCACTTCAAATTACCGATAGGTTCTCTTTTTATCTACATACACCTTCTGTCGATCTTGAGCAGCGTTTGGGTCCTGTCTAATATTTCTCACTTCCGACTCCATTTTATCCAACATATCTAGTCCAAGCATTAATTTGGTTTCAGGACTGCTCTAGTTAATGGGAGTACGACACTGTCTCCCATACAAGGCTTCAAATGTGATCATTTCAAGAGACTCTTGGTAACCATTATATTATGAAAGTTCTACCATATATAGATAATCTTCCCATTTCACTAGTTGTTGCATTACGTACATGTGCAACATATCTTCCGAAAATAGGGCCTTCCATAAAGCTGAAGTAAACTTCACATCCCTATCTGATATAACAGTCTTTGGAATGCCATGCAACCTGAAAATATCTCTCATGAAGATATCTACTATCTGCACGGTTTTATAAGTGTAATGTACATGTATAAAGTGTGCCTCCTTACTCAGTCTATCAACCACCAACATAATGGAGTCATTATGTTTTTTCAATCTTGGTAGACCAGTGATAAAATCTAGCGATATAACCTCCCACTTCCATTCAGGTACAAGTATGGGTTGCAACAATCCGGCCAGATGTTGAAGCTCCACCTTAACCTGTTGAAATTCCAGACATTTTTTTAAGTATTCAAAAATATTCCTCTGCATACCATGCCAAAAATAAACTTTCCTAATTATTGTAAACATTTTTTGGTATCCTGGGTGTCCAAAATAATTAATGCAGTGATACTCATTCATGATCAAATATTTTAATCTCATCGGATTTGGAATTTATAAATTCCCTTTGAAGGTTAAAAGATGGTGTTTACTAATTCCATAATCCGATGGTTTTTCCTATTTTCTGGCTTCCTCCACTTGCTGCCATAAGAATCAATATTCAGGATCCTTCTCGCCTTTTTCTTTTATTTGATATAGAAATTTACATTTTATTTGATTAAAACAAAGTTCATATATACAATGCACTTTCCTGCTTAAGCCGTCTGCCACACAATTTTATTTTCCATTAACATGTTGTATATCAAAATCAAATTCAACTAAGAACACATTTCACCTTGAGTGGCGATCATTTAAATCAGCTTTCTTGAAGTAGATGGTTAAGCTACTGTGATCGGTATTTAACACAAATCTTTTCCCCAATAAGTAGTGCCTCCATACTCGGAGTGCGTGCACTACCACTGTCAGATCTAAGTCATAAGCCGAGTATCGTTGTTCATGCTCCTTTTGTTTTCTTGATTTGTAGGAAACCACCTTTCCTTCTTGAGATAAAATTGCTCCAACTCCTTCCTTACAAGCATCAGTACATACCTCAAATTCTTTGATGGGGTCAGCTACCCTCAACACTAGGGTAGTGGTCAACAAATTTTTTAACATTTCAAAACTATTATGACACTCACTGGACCATTTAAACACTTTTCCCTTCTGATGCAAGGATGTAATTGGAAAATAAATCTTCGAAAATATTTCTATGAAACATCGATAATACCCAGCTAACCCCATGAAAGAACGTATATCTTCCACATTTTGGGGTACTCGCCATTCCATAATAGTTTTAATTTTCTCCAGATCAACTGCTATCCCTTCAGCGGAAATAACATGGCCTAAATACTGTATTTTCTCTTTGAAAAAATCACATTTGCTGAACTTGGCGTACAACTGATGTCTTCTTAACATCTCCACTACTAGCCTTAGGTGTTCCTTGTGTTCTTCCAAAATTTTTGAATAGATCAAAATATTGTCAATGAATATAAGAACAAAGCTATCCAAAAAATGGTGAAATATGCCATGCATCAGCCTCATGAATGTCGTTGGTGCATTGGTTAAGCCAAATGGTAATACTACGAACTCATAATTCCCATATCGGGTGCAAAAAGAAGTCTTGTGAATATCATCGTCTTTAATTTGGATCTGGTGATATCCATATCTTAATTTTATTTTCGAGAATACAGTTCCCCCCTTCACCTGATCAAATATATCATCTATCCGTGGCAACATATACATGTTCTTGACTGTTAATTTATTGAGCTGTATATAGTCCATGCACATACACATGGTTCCATCCTTTTTCTTTATGAATAACAGTGGTGCTCCCTAAGGAGACACACTTGGTCAAATATACCCTTTATCTAGCAACTCTTGCATTTGCATTTTTAGTTCAGTTAGCTCCAGTACACTCATCTGATATGGTACCCTTGAAACTAGTGATGTTCCTGGCATCAGTTCAATAGTGAAATCGATGTTCCTTTTTGGGGGTAAACCTGGTACATTTTCTGGAAATACATCCATGAAATCTTGTACCACTGGTATGCTTTCCAGCATAGGGTTATTTTCCTTAGAATTAGAAAAACCCACCTGAATGGCATATATTAGACATCATTTTCTATTACATTTACTCAACTAGGATGTTGTAATAGGACACAATTGTAAGGGTTTCTTAATTCCTTGTAATTCTTGAGGTGTACCATCTTGTGATCTGAAATATATAATCTTCTCTTTACAATCTACCGGAGATGAGTGTCTCTCCAACCAATCCATACCTAATAGGATATCATAGGATCCCAAAGGCAGTATATTAAGTTCTACACTTAACTATTGTTTTCCAATTTCCAGATAACAGTTTGGAACTTTGGCACAAACTTTTCTCTTTTCCCCAATAGCTAGCTATACCAGCCAGGGATTCTGAATCTCCGACGTTGTAATTTACAATTTTCTGCTATTCGGGGGTTTACATAACTTAAACTGGCACCTAGGTCAACTAAAATAGAAACAGTTTGTGAAAGTAACTTACCTTGCAATTCTATCATTGTTGGCTAGTAGTCCGCCTGCTGATCTTCGAAAAATGCATTAATTTTGGGTATATTTCGGGCCACATCTCCCACTGTAGAGGCTCCTTGCAGATTAGCTACTGATTCATTTCTTCCTCACTGTGGGAAATTATTGTAATAGCGAGCCTTGCCACACTCCCAACATTGTAGAGGTGGTTTCTAGGTTTGTCCATGCTCTGGCTTACTAGAAACCTCTGTGTGTTTTTCTTCTGTAGGCCACCGGGTTTCTGATGGTTTCTTCCAAAATTCTTGCTCACTGAATTTCTTGCAAAATTCTTAAAATTATTGGTCTTGCCACTTTTGTAATTTGAATTGTTTTTTTCCCTTTCCTTGGCAACCATTTTTTTTCCTATTTCTCATTTTTCTTTGGACTACTGGTAGCACATTCGTGCTTTTCGAATTGCCTCATCCATTATTTTTGGATTTACGAACTCAATTCATTCTTTCATGTGAGTCGATAAAATACTCAAGAACTGATGAAATTTGGCCTTCTCATCTCTTAAGTAAGGCACATATAGTAATAAGGAAGTGAACTTGGTTATGTATTCATCCATTATCATTTGACCCAGTCTTAAATCATGGAATTCTCTATATTTTTCATCATAGAAACATTCTGTTAGATATTTTTCCTTGAAGCATTGCTGAAATTCATCCCATGTCACATTCTGGTCTTCGATACTTCGAACATTATTGACTTCCTCCCAACACAAGGTAGCTTTTTCTCTAAATTGATAAATGGCCAAATGAGCTTTAAGGTTACTGTTGTATTCATAAACTTGAAAGTATTTGTTCATATTAATCAACCAAGCTTCTTCCACTTCCTCAGCTTCCCCATCAAACGTAGGTGATTTAATATTTTAGAACTAACCCTGTAGTTCCACTTGTTGTTTCTTAATCTCTTCCTGATCTGACGCGTTGCCAGATTTAGCTTCATTAAAATTCCTATTCTTATTACTCAGTTTTGAATGAATCCTTTCAAGTCTATCATTAGTTTGGTCCTTAGTTTTTCGTTCATTTTCTCCCTAAGTATCTCTTTTAAGACTGGTTTCCATCACTCCTTGATTTTTCTTATTGGAAAGGCTTTTGATTATTCTCTCCTGCTCTTGCATCAATCGTTCATTGTCACTCCTAACCCGAGCCATTTATTCCTACAGTTTCTGCACGGTACTTAGCAGTATACTGGTTTGATGCCGTTGTTCTTCCAGCAGTCTACTAATGTGCTGGTGCTAATCTGTACTCAAGTGATCCGGATTTATGCAGGAACGCAACAGAATAAACATATAACCATAAATACAAATATGCACCAAAAATAACACTTCATTTCATTAATCTCAAAGAACTGAAATTTGCTTACAGACAGAATGGAAATAAACTAGCTAGGGCACTGGTAGTTATCTCTAAGAAGAGACGTGGCGGCTACAGGCCTTTGAACTGAGTTAAAATGAGGCTCGAGGGCCTATTTATTATTTAGAAACAATAAAATCCCTAAAAATCCAAAACCCTAACCCTAGGAGATGAAGTGCCAAAACTATGGGCCCCATTTGGGTAAATTGGTGTTTCAACTTCCCGGGGACATAACTTTGGCATACGATCTTCGTTTGACATGAACCATACCTTGTTAGGAATATCTATCCGAGGAATACAAATTTTTAGTGAGAAATATCTATCCATGGACCCATGTTTCTCCCAATTTTCCCAAAAAACGTCGTTTAGGGCCTCAAAACGGATCCGGAAGTTCAGGACCCGAAAAATTGTTAAAAATAGTAAGTTGTGACAAAACTGAAAAACTGAAAGAGAAAATGGTGGGGCCCCAAGTGGAATAGGTAGGTGACCACCAATATCCACCTGGATCATTCCTGCCCCCTTAGGAAGCAATGGTCCCCATTGCATTAAGTTCCTCCATGAGATGAGGAAATTTCTGCTGAACTTGGTCCCTGGTGAACCACTTTCCTTGGTGTAGGAGTTGACCGACTTTGACAACCAGACATAGTTGGATCTTCTGTTGGTGAGTGTTCTTGATTTGCATGTCAATGATACAATCTGTGGTGGCCCGTTCCATGTAGTCTGGGTTTAACTCTATTGGTGTGAGTTTTTCTGCAATGTCAGAGGTGTCCAGTAGAGGTGGGAAGTAAGGACGAAGGCAGTCCACATTGAATACTGGTTGCAGACTAAGGAATGGTGGAATACTGAGCTCGAAGGAATTATTCCCTACAGCCTTGGTGATGGTGTACGACCCGTATCAAAGTAGGCAAAGCTTGCGGTGGGGTCCAGTGAGGCGCTCCTTCTGCAAATGTAGCCATACTTTGTTGCCCAGCTGGAAGTTGTGTGGCACCCGATGTTGATCATGGCGTTGCCTATACTTAGCATTGGCTCTGTCCAATATGTCATGAATCTATTGGCGGATGTGTTGAATGCGCTCGATGAAGCTATTTTCTTTGTCAAATTTAGATTGGACATGAGCCGAATCGGCTTGAGTAGCCACAAATGGCATGGCTACCTCAATGGGACATAGTGGCTGGAATCCCAAGCCCACCTGAAAGGGGCTGTGGCCGATTGAACTGTGAAGAGCCCGGCTATAACTATGTTGTACATAGGGGAGGCTCTCGTCGCATGTGCATGGATTATTTGAATTGTACATGTGCAAAATGTGTACAATCATTCTGTTGACGACCTATGTCTGGCCATCTATTTGGGGATGGAAAGCTGTGGACTTGGTGAGCTTGGTATCCAACATCGACCAGAGGCTGGACCAAAATGTGCTGAGGAACCTGCTATCCCGATCTGATATGATAGACTGTGGGATCCCAAAGTGCACCCACACTCGTTCAAAGAAGAGTTTGGCAGTGGCTTTTGCTGTGATATTCTTCTTGCAGGCCGCCATAATGGCCATCTTCGAGAATCTGTCAACGACCACAAAAACACAGTCATTTCCCTGCTTAGTAGAAGGCAGGCCCGACATGTAATCCATGGAGATGGATTCCCAAGGTCGACTAGGGGTAGGTAGAAGAGTATATAGGCCTTGCTTCTTGATGGTCGGTTTGGCAATGGCACAAGCAGTGCAGGATCTGATGTGCTTCTCGACATCCTTTCGAAGGTTCGGCCAATAGAAATACTTCTGCAGGATTGCTACTGTTTTCTCGACCCCGAAATGCCCAACGACTCGACTATAGTGTGCTTCCCATATCATCTTGGCACGCTCGCTTGAAGGAACACAAAGGTGTCCCATGTGACATAAAAGTGCATCTTGGAGGTGAAAATTTGGAACTTGCGTACCCCCCAAGAGTGCCTTATAAGTTTGGCCGAATTCTGGGTCACTCTCATAGAGAAGCGGCCAATCAGAAGTCTCGTGCCCACAAGAGTTGAGCACAGTGGTGAGCGCCACGATTGGTGGTCGGCTGAGGCAGTCTGCAACATGATTGGTGCTACCCTTCTTATATTTGATGTTCAAATGAAACTGTTGCAGATATGTAGACCACTTCTGATGGCGATCATTCTGCAACTTCCCTTGTGTCTGTATGAACTGCAGGGGCCTGTGGTCTGTATGGATGATTGTTTCCTTCCCCAAAATGTAATGCTTCCATTGTTGACAAGCTTGCACAATGGAGTACATTTCTTTGTCATATGTGGGGTACTTGCGAACTGTGTCAGACAATGTCTCACTGTGAAATGCCACTGGATGTCCCTGTTGAGTAAGAACTGCCCCAATAGCATAGTCAGAGGCATCTGTCTCGATCTCAAATGGCTGTTGCAAGTCTGGTAAAGTGAGCACTGGGGCAGAACAGAGGCGATTTTTCAATTCTATGAACGCCTTCTGTTGAGGTTCCGACCAAAATAATTTTTCTCTCGCTCCTCCCTTGGTGACTTGACTCAAGGGCCAAGTGATATGAGAGAATCCCAACACGAACCTATGGTAGAAATTAGCAAGACCCAGAAAGCTGCGAAGCTCTGTTATAGTGGTTGGGGTTGGCCAATCCCGAATGACTTGGATCTTGGTTAGATCCACATGCAACCCCCTTTCATTAATAATATATCCTAGATATTGAACCTGGGTCATGCCAAATGTGCACTTCTCCAAATTGGCACACAGCTTGTGTTGTCACTGTGTTTGGAGGACTTGTCAGATGTTGTGTAGGTGCTCTTCCCAAGTCTGGCTGAAGATCAGAATGTCATCCAAGTACACCACTACAAATGAGTTGGTGAATGGCCGCAAGATGTCATCCATCAACCTCACGAAGGTTTCAGGAGCATTCGTCAACCCGAAAGGCATGACCAGCCATTCAAAAAGGCCTTCCTTGGCTTTGAAGGCAGTCTTCCACACATCAGAGGGTTCAATTGGTACCTGGTGATACCAAGACTTCAAGTTGATCTTGCTGAAATATTTTTCACCTTTGAGTTGGTCCAGAAGGTCATCAATCTGTGGGATTGGGTACCTATTCCAGACAGTGATCTTTTTCAACGCCTGATAGTCAATATAAAGTCTCCACGTCCCATCCTTCTTTTGTACCAAAATGATTGGGCTCCCATAGGGTGATGATCTTGGTTGGATGTGACCTTTCTGCAGTATTTCTTGAATCTACCTCTTGATTTCATCATTCTCTAGAACAGAGCATCGATAGATCGGTCCATTAGGTAGCAGTGCACCTGGGGTCAGAGCAATCGGGTGCTTGACCTGACAGTGCAAAGGAACCCCTGTGGGTGAGGTGAAGATGTCACTGTACTCCTCCACAACTTTATCCATTTGTTGTTGTCGTGCAAAGGAGCCTTGGCTGGAGGTCGTGGCCACAGGCTTCTTCTTGCCCTGGGAGCAGATCACTAGGAAAACGAATTTCCTAGTTTGGGAAATGAGCTTACTACATTTTTTTGTAGTAACCAAAGAGATAGAAGTAGGAGGTGGTACCTCTGGTATCCTGTACAACTTATTTCCCAAAGTAACAATAACAGTGTGAGGCCGAGAATCATACACAACATGATGCTTCCACAAGTATGGTTGTCCTAATAATACATCAGAAACATCAATAGGAGAAACGTCACATAATACCTTGTCCATGAAGGGCTTGATGCTATAGGGAAGGCAACACTGCTGGATGACGCGGAGATCTCGTCCTTGGTGGATGGTGTATGGATGTGGATGAGCTATGGTCGGCAAGCCCAACCGCTTCACGTAGTCTGCTGAAATGAGGTTATTTTGGCTCCCATTGTCGATAATGAACTATACCGGGGAGCCCTTTACCCACATCTGGAAGTGGAAGAGACGTTCCTCCTCCTTTGGATCTTCCGGTTCCTCCTTCTGGATATTCGTAGTAGCAACAGTGGTGTTGGGCTCCACATCAATAATCTATTTCCCTTTGTCATTCCCCTTGTCAGGTTCTGACTCAGAGTCGGAGCATGCATCTGACTTAAAATCCCTCATCTCGGCCACCAGCGACTGCTTGGCCCAACACTCACTTGTGTTGTGAGTGGAGCTCTTATGGAATTCTCACCACTTTCCCATGTCCTTCTTTGGCTTTGTGGTGTTGTTCTTTTCTTGTGGCTTCAACAGGTTGTCTTGAGTCACCATGCCTTGGCTTTTTCCTTTGTTTTGCAGTTTGGGAGCACCTTTCCCTTGCTTTTTATTCACAGATCTAAAGTCTCGCTTCTTTTGTTTGAATTTCTGCTCAATCTTGGTAGCATACTAGTATCTCGTACCAAGCGAGGATATGTCAAGGAACTCCATTTACTCCTGAATGTATCTGTGCAGACAACTGCAATACTTTAGCACCATATGTTTCTTTGAATCTTTGATACCCAACTTTGTGTGTAGGGTATGGAATAGATTCGTCAGCTCATGCACATCTTGATCCCTTTGTTGTCGCAGCGTGGTCCATTGTATGTACTTGTCCTCATAGCTCCCCATGGGATAGTATTGTTCCTTGATGGCATCTCGGAAAGAATTCCAAGTGGGTATGTCTGAGAGCAAAGACGGTTTTGTCTTGTCCTTTTTCTCACTGTGGGTTTCCCACCAATCCTTGACATGGGGGTAAGCTTTAATGAGTGCAAAAATAATATTCTCCCGGTCAGAAAAGTCATGAACCAAGAAATATCCTTCTAATAGATTCAACCATCTATCTACAACATCTACATCTATTTCACCCTCAAATATGGGAATGTAAAAATTTACTTGTACCTTAAAAGGAGTTGCACCTCCAGAGTGGCTGCTGGATGCAGATGTGTCGCTGGTGGGCAATCGTTGAAGGATCTGGGAAAAGTTATCCATCATTGTGTTCCTTTGTTTTTTGAGGGCCTCCTCGAGGAATATTTTGATAGGATCTCCTGCTCCCTCATCTTTATTTTTGTCCCCCATGGGCGTCCGTCGGGGTTTGTGAGGCTGATCTTGCAAAGGTTCCACCAGATCGAGCCCTAACTCCTTATACCCCGACATCGTTGGGGACATGCAAAGAAGGATCGAGAAAAAGCAGACCGCTCTAATACCACTGATCCGGATTTATGCAGGAACACAATAGAATAAACATATACCATAAATACAAATATGCAGTGGAAATAACACTTCATTTCATTAATATCAAAGAGCTGAAATTTGCTTACAGAAAGAATGGAAATAAACTAGCTAGGGCGCTGGTAGCTATCTCTGAGAAGAGATGTGGAGGCTATAGGCCTCTTAAATGAGTTACAATGAGGCTCGAGGGCCTATTTATTATTTAGAAACAATGGAAATCCCTAAATATCCAAAACCCTAACCCTAGGAGATGAAGCACCAAAACTATGGGCCTCATTTGGGTAAATTGGTGTTACAACTTCCCGGGGTCGTAACTTTGGCATACAATCTCCATTTGATGCAAACCATACCTCGTTAGAAAGATCTATCCGAGGAATACAAATTTTGAGTGAGAAACATTGGTCCATGGACCCATTTATCTCCCAGTTTTCCCAAAAATCGTTTTTTAGGGCCTCAAAACGACTCCGAAAGTTTAGGACCCGAAAAACTGCTAAAAATAGTAAGTTGTGCCGAAACTGAAAAACTGAAAGAGACAATGGTGGGGCACCAAGTGGAATAGGCAGGTGACCACCAATATCCACCTGGATCATCAAGTGAATCCATATTTTTGGATTCATTTTTAGATGGGTTTGGGGTGTTGGTTGCCCTAAATTTTGGGGTACTTGCCGTGTCGATCACCTTCTCATTTTGTCTCCTCTATGTTTTTAGCTGTACACATTTACACGCAAAAATTTATTATTTTAAGTGGCCCATTGGGTCCCAGTGTATGAACGCTGCTCTGATACCACTTGTAACATACAAAGTTAATACAAAAATAAAAAAATTACATCTTTTACCTCATCTTTATGAAATTCCATGCTTTTAAATATGACTAAGGCTATAATATCAATGAACATAAAATGTTTCACAATACTATTCAGATATGTAAATTCATTCACCCAACCAATATTCTTTTCTTTTCACGCGGATTTTTGTTTTGTTATAATAGAGATATGTCCTAAATGGTCTTTGGGTTCCTCGACTCCCATAATTTGTAACTATCCCATGGTCGTGCATTCACATATATCACAATTGATTAGGAGATAATTATCTAGGTTTTATGCCACAACATTGATACCCTGGTGGAATAGTAAGAGGGATTTTAGATTATTTAAGTAGTACTTATAATGCATCCGTCAACTATTATAACATCTTAGGCTATGATTTGGTTGGTAAAGATATTAAGTAATGTACAAATCCTTTTGTGTTTAAGTTATGAGTTTGATGGGTGACGTTTGTCATCCTTAGGGCCATCAGATTTGGGATTTGAGATCTATGGCCGAGATCATTCGATACCCATTTAGGGTATCGATCACCCTCCCAACCCTAACTAACTTATTCATTCAGCTTCTTTCTCGGCTGACTACGCCGCTCTGCACCTTTCAGTCGCTCATGCTCTGTCAACTTGCAACAGGTTCACAGCTTGGGCAAACACATATTTTAGCTTTCCATGGTAGGTATACCATATAGTCCCTCATTCTTATGCTTTGTTAGGCGATACAATGACAGTTCCTTCACCTTATTCAAGTGTTCGTGTTTTCTTTTCTTATAGGTGAGCTTGGTGGCTTACCTCTCTTTTGGTTCTTTGTATTTTATCTTGGGTTTACTAGTTCACTTGAGTTATTATTTATGCAATTGATTGTGGCGAACCCCAAGCACGACTCACATTTCTACAGTCCTTGCTGTTGACTTACAAGCTTCTTCTTTCTCAATTTCTCAGCCGGTAAGCCATCCTGTTAACCCGTAATTCCAGTTTTCATTTCATTTACCAGTTACTCTAACGGTCAATTGAGGGTTAAGTTCTCTTATTTTAACTTTCTCATTGTGTTACACATGTACAAAGTTTCATTCACAACATATTGCGGCTTTACAACAAGGTAAAAGTTCTGCATAGGCTTTCCATAGGTTCTTAGATAATTATCCTTTGTTCTACTATTAGAGTACGCACATTTCTTATACATTGGGGTTATGGCTTTATGTAGGTAATTGCATACTGAGTTCGACTTGCGAATTTTACGAATTCCTCTTTGGTTTTGAAATTTTTTGACTTCATAAAGTAGAAACTGTCATTCCACGCACATGTACCATGATTCGTCAATTTGGGGTTTTAATTCCAAGGCAATGTCTTCCCGATTCGGTTCTCTGGGGTTTACTGCAATATCATAGCTTGTCATATTATCATGGTGTTTGATTCTGTTTGCTTCAAGTATTTTCATTCATTTAGTTAAATCATTTCGAGGCTACGCCCTGTTTGAACAAATTTTATGTATACAGGGATTTCTTGTATAATTTATGTTTTCATCTGTTTATAATTTTTCTGATCGAGTTCTCTGTCCAACCCAAAAGGGTCGTTTCAGTGGGAAATGATTCTAAATAACTATTTGTTATGATTTTATTAATTTGAGCCATCTTCTTGATATTTTGAGAAGTAGAAGTATTCTTTTTTTCGGTTCTCTATTAATGAAGAGGTCTCTTTGTTGAATATGGTTCATAATTTTAGTTATTCATATTTTATTTATAAGTACTATATCTGGATACCTCTGCGTGTTTATGATATTCTCTATTGCCCTATAATTCTTCTTTTTCCTTCTTTTCCTGTAAATGATTTCTTCTTTTTTTTCTTTTTTCTTTTTTTAAAGTATGATTGTTTCTGTATTAAATATATTTACCATAGAAGTTGTTCTCTTGGTCTTACTACCTACGTTACTTCTAGTATTATATATATATATATATATATATATAGATATATATTAATTTTTTGGTATTTCATATATATATATATATATATATATATATATATATATATATGTATTCATTTTTAGTTCAGGAGTATTGTAATGTCCATAAAGAACTGATACTATTTAATTTTAGTTATCTTATTGGGATTTAATAGTATAGTTTTGCTCTAGTTTAGTAGAGAGTCTGCTATCAGGATCATCTAAGTCTTTGAGTTATTTCTATAACTCATTTTGTCTGAGTATATCACAGGATAGTAAAGAAAAACAACCTGTTTTTGTTAAGTCCCTATATTAATAGTGTAGTCCCTTATTATGTTAGTGTATCCTCCCTTATTTTTTTTGTTGTACCCCTGTAACCCCCATATTGTTATTATTTTTCCCTTACATTATTATTGTTAGGTCGGCTAGGATTACATTGTGGCCCCATGGACTCCTATATATAGAAAGGAGGTTTTGTCATTTTTATCATCCAAGAATTGTTCATTCATGTAATGTATTGGAGGTTGCCCCCTCGAAGTGGCTTATTTCTAAGGCGTTTATATCTCTTTTCTTCTATTTTTGGAGCTGGTTTCGTAACATTTGGTATCAGAGCTTTAGGATTCTAGGGTTTCGCTACTCCAAACAGGTCATCGTGGAATTTTCTCTATAACGTTTTTTATATGAAGGTTTAGAAGTTGAAATTTTTAAGGTGCGAAGCCAAAATCTTGAGGAACATCGTGGCAAAATTTCAGATCTTGGTTCAAAATATTTTTGAATATATAATCTGTGGAATGTAGGTCATTTTGCAGGCTCCTGAATTTAACCTAAACAGAGAATCATGGAATTTTCGTTATACAATTATTTCTACGAAGGTTCAGAAGCTGAAATTTTTAGAGTACGAAGCTGAAATCCTAAGGAACATTGTTGCAAAATTCCAGATCTTGGTTCGCAATATTGGCGGAGATATGATCTGTGGAAGTTAGGGCTTTTTCAGGCTTCTAAATTTCATCTCAAAGAGGTGATCATGGGAAAATATTCATAACTATCTCTCTGAGCATCGGATTGGAATGCTGCAAAAAATGACCGCAAGTACACAGACTATATTTTTCTATCTATCAATTTCAAAGGCAAAGGTGGAAACAGTGACATATGGAAATTCGTACAAGTTCGCTCTACTGAACCAGTCCATAATTGGGTCATTGTGGGAGATTGGACATAAATTTGTCTTGAAGAATCCAAATCAGATCAGACCTGTGGCATTGGAAAGAAGCTTCAGAGGGCTTCTACAGGGCCAAATTTCAGATATTTAGGATCCGCAATTATAGAGATAATTCAACTTAAATATCGAGCTCCTCAAAAGCAAGTAAAAGGTGTGCATTTTTTTTTCTTCTGAATTGCATAAGTCTTATTTTAAGAATCAAGTTGAATTGATTCCAAGGACATATTTTAGGATTTTTATCAGTATTGGGTTCTATAATACCTCCAAAAAATAATTCCATACCCATTAAGCCCTCAAAAATCTATACTATGACGCATGAAGAGGACGAATTGCAGTATGAGATATCAAAATTACGGTACCAAGTGCAAAAAATTTCGATCTTACGACGAGCAACCGAAGATGACATAGATTGTTTAAAAACATAAATGAAAGCTAAGTTGGATGGTTTGAAGGATCAAATAATAGCTAATATGGATGAAAAATTAGTGGAAGATCACATCAAGCATCAACAACAAGTACTCCAACTCTCAAAGGATAACCTAACTTTGGTGCAGAATCTAATGAAACAATAGGAAAATCAACATGACATGGAAAGAAGTTATGAAGCAGTCACAGAAACAAGAACTCGACAAGTACGATCAATTTCATAGTATCTCAGCAAGTGGAAGAACTTTCCTATAGAAGATTCCACATGGGAGGATGAGAATTTTATACAAAAGCATCAAGAAATAATCAAGCATTGAGGACAACACTTGTTTGAAGGAGAGGGGCATTTTAAGTCCCTATATTAATGGTGTAGTCCCTTATTATGTTAGTGTATCCCCCCTTATTTTTATTGTTGTACCCCTGTAGCCCTCATATTGTTATTATTTTTCCCCTACATTATTATTGTTAGGTCTGCTAGGATTACATTGTGGCCCCACTAGGATTACATTATAGCCCCATGGACTCCTATATATAGAAATGAGGTTTTTTCATTTGTATCATCCAATAATTGTTCATTCATGTAATGTATTGGAGGTTTCCCCCTCAAAGTGGCTTATTTCTAAGGCATTTATATCTCTTTTCTTCTATTTTTGGAGCTGGTTTTACAACAGTTTTGGTCCAGGGTTTCGATTTTGGATTTTAAACTAAATTTTTGTTCTATTAATAGGTTCGGTAATTATCTCTAGTTTACTTTTCCTGATACCATATTAAACCTATTATTTCCTAGACTCAAGACAACAAACTGCTTCGTCTTTCTACAAATATTTCTCTTGTAAACACCCATTTGTTTGTATAAATATAAATATATAAATTCTACCAAACATAGATTTTCTCTTGTAGACCCGAATGCTTATAAATAAAAGAAACAAGTAAGAATACAAGAATTTCTTTCGTATTAAATCATCATTTTAATATTCATAGAATTATTCTATACTAAACAAAATTTTGTCTAAACAACATTTCTAGTTCTTACTTCTCTCGGAGTCTCACTACTTGTCTCACTTCGAGATTTTTTTGATGATGTCATCCCTACCATGAGAGAAGCAATTATGTCCTCATCTCCCCCCATGCTCTGCACTTGAGTAGATTTGTTTAGCAGTAATCCTAGGAGATACCTCGGGACCACCAGTCCAGTACTCTTCCTTTTCTAGGATTCAGGAATGCTGAGTTTTTAACTGGTCACCACCAGCCCTGGAAATTAACTATCTTCCTTTCCTTTTCTTTCAGACTTTTTTTTTTCAAACATAGAACCCCTTTTCCTCACTCGGATGCACCCTTTATGCCCAGAAAAAAGATAACTGTTTTTAATTGTTTTTTCAACTACTCTCAGATCTTGTAATACTTTATCATTAGTCTTTTATGAAACCACCATCCATAATTAATTTTATTTCAAAACCGAAAGAATTCATGTTCATTTAATTTAATCACATTTTAAGAAACAAATATTTAATCTTCTTTTAAATAAATTAACAAAATGGTTTTGAATTTATCCCAGTTGTCACATTGTAATAATAAAATATAAATATATCAAAGAAACTCAGCTATGATTAGGTTGCAAGATATATAATATTGTTTATACCTCCTTTCGTTAGACTTTGAAGGTGTCCTTTTCCACAAAGTTTGGTAAGTTCGTATAATATATTATAATATATATCATCCTCCAACCTTGTGTGTTCACAGATATATGTTTCATATTTGTTTACTTATTATGCTGGTTTATTTATTAGTGTAAGTTTATTTAATTTAGCGTTCATTAATATTAAAGGGATCATAAATAATTAAATTATATATATTTTTTATATTTTAAAAATTATATATTAAAATATTTGATTTTTTTTAATACTTTATTTTATTATAGTGTTTTTATATTTCTAATTAATTTAAAAATATATATATTTTATTTTTTATATTTATAGGGTAGAATAACAAATATCAATTATGGAAATGATATATTAAGGATTTTTTTTTAAGGTGCCAAGATCATTTCAACCTAATATATCTAACATTAAAGTTTTTATTTTATATATACTTGTGTTTTTATTTTAATGAAAAAGGTTTTAACTAATGTTTTTATATATATATGGTAAATTGGTTTTTTTTATGATTTTTATATTGAACATGTAGTTGAAAAGTTAAATAGTAAAAAGTAATATGTTATGATAATGTAAATATTTATTTTATTAATAAAGAAACAATTTTGTGTATTATTATGTTTGGGAAATACATTAGAGGTTATTATATGAGAGCTTAGACTCTTAATTTCCATAAAAATAGTTGGAATCAACTATGCTCAAGAAGGGGTAGGAAATTGAAAAAATTGGTGAGCATACCACCAAAACTATACATGACTATAGATAAATGTCATGAGTGGAAACTGTGAAAAAAAAAATATAGGGGAAAGGTGATAGTGGAAGATAAAGATTGGACCTAAACTTTGTTTGGGTTAAAGCTACGTAAACCATGAAAGAATTACTCATTTTTTTTCATGAGAGGAAGGAATAGAGCTTTGAGGGACTAGAGAAAATGGTTAGGAGGAATGTGGCAACCTATAATTTATTTCCATGAACTTTTAAATAAATATATGAATATTAGAAAAAAAAAATCCGTCAAATATATTTTCTTTTGAAGTTTAGGGCTCGTATTATATAAAGAAGTAATTCATTAGAAATAAGTGTGTTAAAAAATAAATGTTTGCATTCTATTAATTTTTTTTTTTGAAAAATAATATGTATATATGTTTTTATGTTGGAAATGTTGTAAGTTAGTGAGAGAATATTTAAATATAAGGTATCTAAAAGATAAAATCTAAGTGTATTTCTATTATAGAAAAATTAAGTGACGAGACCCTACCTAGGAGTCTAGTTTTGGTATTTACAGTGAAAGTGGATATGAAAGAATAAAAGAGAGAAAATATAGAAAAAAATGAAGAGAGGTGTGAGGAGACCCTACCTAGGAGTCTAGTTTTGGTATTTATCGTGAAAGTGGATATGAAAGAATAAAAGAGAGAAAATATAGAAAAAAACCAAGAGAGTTTGTTAGATTAGAGGTTACCAAGAAAATAAGAAAATAAATATATGCGAACAACGAGTCCTCAAGGGTAATATTTCAGGTGTATATTCATATTACAGAAAAAGAGAAAGATACAAAATAATACATTTTATAGCTAAATAGCAATATAAATTGGAGTGTAAGTTAACATGCCAAAGGCCATAGATGAGGAGGGAAGACCATATCAAGACACCAAGAATCATCCAAAAATTATTATTATTGTAAATTATTTAAAAATATTACATGTACCAATTTAATAGAAAATTTAAAATTAAAGTATTATTGACATTTACTCACACACTATTGAAAACTCCAAATTTAATATATAATATCCTTCTTATTTGAATATTTTTATTGTAATATAAAACTATCTAAAGATCTTCAAATTTCTATACAGCTCAATTATTGCAGATTCCCAAAAACTTCTAAAATTCCTGTACAACTCAATGATTGCAGATTGCAATTTTTTTTAAAATATGATGAATAAAAATGAAATTAATTGTTTGAATTACGTCCTGCTTCAGAGTGCAAAATGTTCTCTACCTTCTTGTATAACAATATTTATTTACAAGGTAAGAATACCAAAACCATCTCAGTACTGGGATTTTCACTTCAGTGCTATTCAGAAAACAATGGAATATTACTCCAACACCAACTTCAGAGAAGTTTCTAATATGAGCCATGCCTCTGGAAATCAGTATTTTGGTGGCAGTCATGCATTCCGACATTTGGATGATTATGAGAAAGTATTTTGGAGATATCTTTGATCTTCTTATACAAAACCAAACCTTAAACCTGCTCAACTACCCAAAGTTAATGGAATTGCGTCTCAAACTCTCGGCTAAATTGATCACTTTTTACCATTGCACTAACTTTAATCCGTATAAATACCATCATTGGCCTCCTCTTCGAATCCTACAATTTTCTACTCCACCTCATATTTGGCCACTTCTTCTACCGAGAAATCGATTGCACCACCTTATCCATGCTAATGTTGAACACATATCCACAGAACCCATCACCTTTGAATTTCCTGTTGTCCACTTCGTCATTTAAATGAAGTGGGGAATCAAACTCATCGCCTTCTCGTACATCTCTCTCACCTTATCACTGCTGAAACCCCTAACCACTCGCTCCACGATCGACACATTAGCAACCACGTCGTCCTAAAGGATAAACGCAGAGTACCCCTCGTTTCCCTTCTCCCCGTCTAAGGAAAGATTCTACATGTACTGTTTATAAGCCGAGTCATTGTGGAAAAACACTGGAATGCACCCCACTATGAACTTGCTTAATTCTGGTAGCACATCAAAGAAGTAAAATATCTTGTTTAATTTTGGTAGCTAAGAGAATCTGGATCACCTCGACATATTTTCACCTTCGTTTTTATAACACCCTCAGTCGTCGTAATTATGTAACAATTACTATTGTTTAGTTTTATTGTTGGATTAGAGAAAAAAACCTAGTAAAACATTTAATGGTAAAAATTTTGTGTCATATTTTCACTTTAATAAAAGGATGTTTGAGGAATGTGGAATTTGGATTGTGAGAAGAATTGAAAAACTAAAACGTGAATTGGAGCAGAGAGTTGCTATTCACAATATTACGAATAGATTAAATATATTACATTGGAAACATCAGCAATAAATAATTAGAGATAAACTCGACTAAACTGGACTGACTGAAACTAAACTGGGACACTTGGACTGACGGATTTGACACTTAGCAGGTGGTTGAGATTATGTTCTTTAACACTCCCCTTTAATTTCAACCACATAAAAAAATTAATTAAGATACATGCTGTTCTATATCTCAGTGAGGCTTACAATTTAAAAAAATTTGACTTCAACTAGATTTGATTTTCTTCTTCTCTTCTTCCAAATTCTGTAGCCTCTAAATTGTTTTGGATTTTTTTCTTTGCTGTATCCTTGAGAACTTTGTTTCTTCATTTGCTGGTGCAGGTTTTCTATTGTTCTAGACTGTCTAAGCATGTCCTGGACTTCTTCAAGAAATGTGGGCTGCTGCCACATATTGTCTTTTGTAATGCGCTTTTCATCATCAATCTGCTTCAACATAGGATTAGAATAAGATCTTATCTCTTCAAAAATCCAATGCATGAAAATTTCATTGACATGTTCATCATGCATGTCATCTTCAACATTCATATCTATAGCTTCTGTGTAGACCTCAACTAGACATGGTGTTGCAAGCCATGTTTCAATAAACTTTAGCTCTTCTTCATAATCATTCTATGTACCTGCACACTGAAAATCAATGTTATAATAAAAAAAAAATTCAGAACGACATAGGTTCTGGTATTTTTGCTCTGCAGTGAGAGCTTTCTTCTGTTGTTTTTCTTTTTCTGCTTCTGTCTCTATCTCTATTTCTACATTCCCTTTACAGAATTCTTTCTTTTCTTATGTGTCTGCTTATTTCTCTATTTCTTCCTTCTGCTCTGCAATGAGAGCTTTCTTCTATTGTGCTTCCTTTGTTGCATCTTTCTCTATCTCTTTCTCTATCTTTGACTCTGCCTTTATCTCTGTCTTTATCTTTTTCTCTATCTCTTCTTCACTAACCTGTGTTGCTGCAAACAGGTTGTCTTCCACTAACTAGAGTGGGATTATCTCACCAAATAGCATCATGTCGATATCATATTTTTGTTGCATCATTTGCAACCAGTCATCATTAGCCAAAATTTCATTATAAAAGTTTACATCAGCCATATCAATCATTGGATTTACCATTTCATCAACAAGCTTTGTCGCTGGTATCATTAAAACTTTGTCAACAATCTCTATTGCTGGAATCTTTAGATCTTCGTCAGTAAGCTCTGTTGCTGGATTCTCTTCATCCACTTGTGGTTGTGCACAGTGGGGTTCAGGAGCATCTTCATGCTGCTTCTTTGCTTCATCTGCACTTTCTTTGCAAACATCGTTCACCTGTGACTGCGTACAGTGGGATTCAACAAACTCTTCCTTTCTCTATAGATCTGCTACTACAAATCCACCTTCATCTTCAAAGCTCCCCCTTGTACCAAAACATCTCTCAAGGGTATCCCATGCCTCCTTGGTTGTCTTGGAATCTGAAATCAAGGGAAGTATACTTTCATCGACTGATTCTTTTATGCATCGTAATGCATAGGCATATTTTTTCCTTCTTATTTCCATATCTAAAAAGATCTCGAACATCTTCTATTTTTCCGTTAGCCTCTTGGCTTTTCCCATGACCTCGTTACTTGGCTTCCACAAACAAACGAGTCTACATATGCAGCAAATGCCTTGTTTCTAATTTTTTTCTTCCTCAACAAATATTTTTCTACAGATCCACTTTTACAAGGCTCTCACAATGCTCTTTTTGAAATTTTCATTGAAAAAAGAAAAAAAATCTCCTTTTAATCTTTCGCTTTCACTTTCTTAAGGCTTTCACACTCTCAATTTAAAGGTTTTTTTTTTTAAACTCAAAAAAAAAATTCCTTTTCTCAACAAATCTCCTTTAAAAACTTAATACATCTTCTTCTTTTTTTAAATGGTAGCCCTCCTTTAAATCTCCTTTTCAAGCTCCTTTTTCCTTCTATAAAACACATTCAGAATTGAAAGTTAAAAAAAAAAAAAACTTAAAAAAAAACTCCTAAAAACCTTTATGAGCCCTTAAAATATTCTTTCTTCAAAAAGGTTTTCCTCCTTTTTTGTATCACAAATAAATAAAAAAACAAATAAAAAAATCATGCATTGTACCTTCATGATCTTTCGGCTATCATATTAAAAATGTTTTTTTTTAAAGATTTAAAAAAAAAAAATCGTGGAGCATTTCTCAAAAATCTTTCTTCGAACCATGCACATGCATTACGATGCATGTTTAACATATGATGCATGGGATTTTTTTAAAACATACACTCCACAGCTTCACGCATATAAAAATTCTTTGAGTTTCACACATATAAAAAATTTCTTTGACTGGCGCGGTCCCGACTTAAATAGTCGCGACTATTTGAAAACAATGTAAGGCACAAAACTGGCACAGGTATGGCATGTATTCTCGCGCCAATGCTTTGTTTTGGCACGTTGGCGCGAGTATGGGTTTCACAGTCGCGCCAACCAATTTCTCTTCTCTTCTGCTCCTTCGTAGCTCTGTTGCTTCTCTCCAAAGAGGCTTATGCAAGCTTGCTCTGATACCATGAGAAGAATTGAAAAACTAAAACGTGAACTAGAGCAGAGAGTTTCTCTTCACAATATTACGAATATATTAAATAGATTACATTGGAAACATCAACAATAAATAACTGGAGATAAACTCGACTAAACTGGACTGGCTGAAACTAAACTGAGACACTTGGACTGACGGATTCGACACCTAGTAGGTGGTTGAGATTACGTTCTTTAACAGATTAGAAAGGTCCAATAATGAATTTTAGCTTTGGATAGCTAGAGGCAGTTATTTCCTCTCACAGACCTAGAGATAAAAGGATCTTAGAAGGAAAACCATGGAGTTAGCAACTAGAAGGGACTGCCTTAGAGAGTGAGGGTAAAGTGGAAGTCTGAGTAGGACGCTGCTTGGGGAGAGTTATCTTGAATTGGACTAGGGCCAGTGGAAACCTTCCTTTCAGATGGAAGGTATGAAGGTTATATGCTAAATCAAGGGTGTCTAGAGGCAGGTTTTAATAACCAATTATATTGGAATGTGAGAGATCGAGGGGAGACTGGATGTGATTGTTAGTCTCGTTGGAAGGGTGGAGCGGTCTAATCCATAATTCGTTTTCATTTTTGTTGTTAATCAACTCAGATAACTAATACTAATATTCTTGAGTTATGTATTACGTTTCTGGACAATGCAATCTAACCTTGAGTAGTATGCTCTAATTGGAATTAGGTGAAACTATTCTTGTAAATGTATTCAGTTTTCTATTAAAAGATTGTAACATGAAACAAAGGATAATGAACAATATTGTCTTACGGTGAAGTGAAATCATAATCAGTTGAATGATTATTTCTATAATAATATTATGGTATAGGGAAATGAATACAGAATCATTTGAATATTATTTGTATAATAATGTTGAGTTATGAAGAAGTGAATACAGAATCAGTTGAATATTATTGCTATAACAATACTATGTTATGAGGAAGTGAACACAAAATTAGTTGAATATTATTTCTATAAAAAATAACTGTTATTAAATGTCTTCCTGTAAAGAAGTTTGTAGATGAAAATAAATTATGGGAAAAGGCGGGGGATGGGGGCTGGTCCAGAGAGTGTCCGAGGAAAGATCGGAGAAGGACCAAAGTTGTTAGTAGGCCATATCTCGGTGGAATAAATTTGTAATATTGCAGGAAATAAAGGAAAATATAACTTATTTATATTCAGTGAGGATTAGCTCTAGATAAACAACAACAGTCATCGGTAAAGAGCAGTCCCTCACTGTGCATATAAGAAAAATTTAGAATATTACACCTGTAGGTTTAACCAAGTCGACGCAAGGCAGAACCCATCTTACCGAGGAAATATTAACTAGCTAGTACTAACTATTAATCGAAACTCCTTTTTCTGTAGAGAGCACAATTAAGAAAAACAAATCTATGGAGGTCCAAAAGATAAATTAAAACAAACTATAGCATGGAAAGTAAGACCTTCATTATTTATATAATATAATAATGTAAACCTTGTAGGCACAGTATGAACATAAGGGAAAAAGTAAATCTTAGCCTCATTACGCTACAACATAAAGGGGGGTTTTAAGACAATATTTAAGACAATTTTTGGGTAAATTGTCTTTACTTGAGACAAAAGAAAACTTGTGCATTGTTTTAAATATTGTCTTTAAGCGGGTGTCTTAAATTAAATCGTCTTAAAATTAAATTGTCTTAAAATATTGTCTTTATAAAGACAATATATAACACAAGCATTTTTGTCTCTCCAGAGACAATTTCATTTTTGTCTCTCTAGAGACAGTTTCATTTATCGTCTCTTATGAGACAATTCCATTTGTCTCTCCAAAGACAATAGTTGGAATTAAAATAAATCAATATAAAAATATTTAATTAAAAAAATCTACAATATCATTGGATAATTCATGTTAGGGTATAGTGGAATCGAACCACCAACCTCCTGCATGGCAGGTGCTTTTCCATTGAGCTAGCACCCTTTAAAGAATTATGTGAAGAGTTATGGCAGTCCATTTGTCCCTTTGAAGCTAGGAACTCTAAAAGCTTGAGGAAGTCCATATGAACAAGAATAATGGAATGGTTATTCAAGGATCTCTTTAAAAAAATTAAGAAAGAAAAGAGAATGAATGATAATGAATGATAGAAAGAACCATATATCTGACTCCACTTATGGTAGTGTGGTGTGACTCTAGGAACAATGTCATGATAAATATTCTACATGGACTATGCAAGAGCCTCCTTAATAAGCTGTGTGTACTCTCTCTCAGTGATTATCCAGTAAGGTAGGCCGCTTATCCCTTGGGTTGTATAAGCCGTTTGGAATGCATATGGTCTCCATATCAAGTCTCTAAAGATTTTGACAATTATTCTCTCAAAAAAAACAACTAAAACAACAATGAATAATTCAAAAATGCTTTTATTAACAAAATCCATCTTCAAAACTTCACACAATACCATTCCATTACAGGGCTACTTCACTATGTTTTCCCAATAGTTATGTGTGTAACTGAAATTTTCATAGAAATGAACTAAGTCGTTTCATGTTTATAAGCGCAATTGGGACCTATAAATGCAATGAAACTGCAAAATGAAAGAGTATTTAGTCAAACATCCCAGTTTTTCCAATCAACGATGACAACTATAATTTACATTGCACTTCCAATGCATACAATGAACATTTCATCTTGCACATGTGCATTCATGAATTGCACTGATGAAGACCTACATGTCCAACCTTCAAGGAGCAAGATTTGCTGCAATTGGATGATTTATCAAATAAAGAACATATCTCCCCACATGTATGATTTTTCATTTGCAATCATGATTCCCTTCATGGCCTGCAAAATTCTTACACTCCTCCACTTCATTTTCCGTCTTGGTGTAATTCGAGAGAACAATACGTGCAATTCTCAGTGCAAACATGGCTATCCATACCAGAGTGATCAAAGGAATGGCCTTTCTCTAAAACACATCGCCAAAAGCAATCAGAACATTTGCAACCACATACAACAAGTTCTTGTTTCAATTCTGCAAGAGCCAAAACTTCCTCCAGTTGTAACTTTTTCACATCATCATTTCCAGAAAATTCTGCAGTGTTGCAGCAAAGCCACCTTTGAACTCGATCACACCGTCTATCATCCAATGCCTCTATGAAGTCTTGGAATTTAGAGTGCCATAAATCACCACTTTTGCCTTTTCTATCCAAGACGTTTTCTGGTACTGATATGAGATGACTTGAAATCTGATAATTTGATGTAGATTCATCTAGAGGCACAAGCTCCAGGCCAGTATCGTGCAAAACAATGAAGAGGTCCCCAAGTACTATTGGCACATCACTTACCTCTTCCTGAGAGTTAAAATTCATAAGCACATTTTTGTCTCCTGCCATAGAAATGCACCCTGCCTTAACTGCAGAAACCAAGTTCCCATGAAGGATATCCACCTTCATAGCAACACGTTTCAAATCTATAGAGGTGCAATCCTTCACTACTATCTAGGAAATAACAAGCTTAAAATCTCTCAAGAAGGCACAGGCACTCTCATAACTATGTGTCAACTCTGCTATGGTCAAAGAAATATCAGATAGGAATTGTTGATGATATTCTCTTCGAGTAAAAGGAGCCATTGCAGCAAGTACAACCACTCCTCCATACATCTTGGTAAGGAAGTTTTCACGATATATTTGACAAATTTGGAGAAGTTTTTGATGGAATTCATCTTTTAATTCCTCTACATCAAAGACATAAACATCTTTTATAGCTATGTAGAACACTCCTTTCAGTAGTTTTTCATCTTCCTTCACCAAAATTACCTTAAAGATAACTTTCGTCTCCTTGTTGAGATGAAAATCGTAGATAAGAAGAAAAGTATCATGATTGGTAATTAATCTTTAAGTAGCTACAGTAAAATAAAGATGAAAGCTAAGGCCACTATTTAATATGAGAAATCAAATGGTAAACCAGTAAAAGCAAATGAATAAAGAACAAACCTTCTTGTTAAATATTGTTAAATTACTTAAGGCAGCATTTAGGACTAAGAGTAACATATCTTCTTGCTCTGTTCTCTCAAAACTCCCTAATCCTTCAAAGTCCATCAATACATAAAGGCACTATGAATCCATTCGAACTGTCATCTACACTCCATCAGTGCATCTTCCCCAGCCACATCGAAAAGAGAGCCAAATAAATGGTTTAATAAGAATGATTTTCCACTAATCTATTTTCCCATTGATGAGACAAACTTGATTTTACCACCCCACTCACTCAGGACAACATCATACAAGCCGAAGCACAAAAAATTTGATCTTGATGTGCTATCTTCATAAGTGAGGTGTAGAGGTATTTGAAGCCCATCAAGCAAGGGCTGTAATCCATTGTTTTCAGCACGAGTTATTTGGACGAGTACAAGACATATAAGTTGACGGACCCAATTTCTCAAAGGCTATTTTAGATTGTGAGGGAGTGAGATATGTATATTGTTTGAGTCACACCTTTTAGATATTTTAACTTTGAATTGAATCCTGAGATTTAAAAAGTCCTTTCCTTTTTCTTGCTTTAACTGGCCAATAATATTCTTCAAGTGTTATTCAAGGATCTCTTTAAAAAAAATTAAGAAAGAAAAGAGAAGGAATGATAATGAATGATAGAGAGAACCATATATCTGACTTCACTTATGGAAGTGTGGCATCAGATACAAGCAAATGCCTCGTCCAATAATAGAGTTCTTCAGAAATGGAAATATATTAGTTAGTGGGACCAAAATACTCTTCATTTTTTGATCCTCTTATAAAGAGCAAGAAGAATGTCGCAGCTATTTCCAAGTTCTTCCAAAAGTTATTAACCACAAACCAAAATAATGTAGCCATCACAAAAAGAGAGGAGAAATAAATAACATACAAGTGCTTGTGCGAAGCTTCAAGTATATTTCATCCACACGACGTCTTCCTGACCCTTTACTTAGCCTATCTTGGAGGGATGAAGAAGTGCACCTGAAACAAAAAATAGTTGAAGGTCAATGGCGGTTTCAATTTTCTGTCAATGAGCAATCCCAGTAGCAAGAGCATGAAGTTTTCTAATTTACAAAAAAACATGAACTAAGAGCATATAATACAAACATTCATTAACAAAGAATTTAAAAAAGAAAAATTGTTTAACAGAATGTTTCAAGCAAGAAAATCCAATTATTTTGTGTTTTTTGAGGAAATAATTTGAACTCCACATCACAATATTCTAGCACAATATCAATGTGAAGAACGGATGGGAAAAAGAACCTACAAGAATCGAAAATGCCTTAAAACAACACCCTATATTCGAGCTGTAAAATTAAAAAATTCTCTCCATCCCATATAAATCAAGTATAAATATTAAATATGTGCTTTTCAACATGATGAAAGTTGACTTCAGTTCATCAGATGAAAGCTGACTAGTTCTTTGCATTGATCAGGTTACTAAATATCTTGTTAAAGCTTCAATCTCTGCTATTATCCAGACATATAATCTAGTTGTAGCTTGGATAATTCAAAATCAGAAGCCATACAACTTTGATTACTTCATTACAAGAACCTAAGGTTCCTCAATTTTATCTTTCCAGCATTTGCACAGGTACATTTCTTATACTGTCTTGGATAGCTTGATATCTGATATAAATGATACTGTGAGCCCCTCAATTGGACCTAGAACAAAACCATCTAATACAATGCTATCGGACCACATTCATGCCTATATTAATCAAGGATTTAAATTAGCCGCATGTACATCTACTTGGATTAAATACCCTTTCAATCATTTCTTCCATTATCTTTTGAGCCTCTATTGTGTTACCCACCTTGCAGAAACCATGTGCTAGAATATCGTAAGACCACTCATTTGGAACACGACCTTCCTTGGACATTATTCTGAATAGATAACAAGCTAATTGCATTTTTCCTGCCTTGCACAAACCTCTGAGCAATATATTTTATGCAACAATGCTACCACCAAATGATTGTTTTATTAATTATTCCAGGAGTCCCAAACTGCACTCCAGTCGCCATGCATTAGAAAGCCCATAAACAAACAAAATGAAGGCACTAATACCACCAGGTGGTATTTTATTACACATGTATTCAAAGAGAACCAAGCCCTGGTTGAGGTCATGTACTTTAAAACAATGTTGTAATAGAACAGTGTAAATGAAGACAGAGGCATGACGCCCTTTCATCTTCATGTCACCAAAAATATTTAGAGCCATATTAAATTTGTCTTATGTACATCAAATATAAAGACAGAGGCATGATGCCCTTTCATCTTCATGTCACCAAAAATATTTAGAGCCATATTAAATTTGTCTTCTGTACATAAAATATAAATAACTTCCTCATAGCACAAAATCCTGGGGACGAATCATTTCCCAGTCATCTCTTCAAAGAACATTAGTGCTAGCTCTGCATTTCCTGCAATGCAAAAGACCCTTACAAAGACATTGTATAATCTAGTGCTTCGAGAATGACTTGCCAATATTGCTTCAAATAATTTCAATGCATCAACCACCCTTTTATATCTCAGGTAGCCAGTTAACAAGCTAATATGGGAAGTTGAATTTGGTGCCCGCTTATTTCTAATCATATTTTCATATACTTTTGTAGCTATTTTTGGGCGACTTGCATAGCAAAGACCTTGGATAAAAGCATTAGATAAATTGGTATCCGGGGATAGACTCATTACATGCATATCCAGCAGTGGAAGAACCTAATCTGCATGACCTGTTTCAAAAATGACATTAATCACAGTTTTTAAAATATTGCAACTCGGAGAGTAGCCATATTTATGTATTTCTAGAAATAACTTCGAGGCCATATTTCCCCTTTTTGCATGGCATAATTCATATATTAGATTACAGTAAACTCTTTCATCAACAGGCATGTTGTTTCTTCAAATCTTACTTGGCAACAAATATGCACCTTGCAGAGAGCAGAAATGAATTTTCTGCAAATTGCAACACTAGGGGCACGTTTCCTGTCAATGCTTGCATCAATCAGTTGGCACATTTTATCAAATCTCTGAGCCTTCCACAAAGAATTTTCAAGAGTGAAGTAGGTTAGTTTACGAGGGAAAAAAACCTCTTGTTAACCCATCTTCCAGGACTCTGTATGCATCATCTTCTTTATCAGCTATGAAAAGGGCATTGATAAGCTCATTGTAGGTCATATAATGCAAATAAAACCCCATTTCTGATTTCACATTAAATAAGTCGAATGCAACTTCAACCAGTCCTCCCCTGCAGAAAAAGTGAATTGTTGCATTCATGGTACTCTGTTATGGAAAAATATGCTTCTCTCTCATCTCAATCAGCAAATCAAAGAGCTCGTCAAGTTTTTTTTTCCTCAGAAGACCACTTGCTAATGCATTGTAGCATTGAGGTCCAAGAACATATCCTTCTGAATTTCTATTCTGGAAGAACTCCAAGTCTTAAACCAGAGCATTGATCCATGCATCATACACTTTAGACATCGGAATCTTCCTCTCTTTCCTAAATTCCTCAATTAGTGTGTAGGCTTCTTTCATTTTTTTTTTCCTTGAAAAGTGCACTAATAACTATTTTGAGTGCAGTTTCATTCAATGAACTAGAATTCCTTTTAAGTTCATTAAATAGTTGTTTGGCCTCGTCTAACTTACCTTTTTTGTAGAGATTTTTTATCATTATAACATAAGTGTTAGAATCCTCAAAACCCGCCCAATTTTTTTTCTTGTAAATGGTATCAACCACATCAAAGAAATATTCCTCCACCAATCTATTCAACAAAATGTTATAAGAAAAGCCATCTAAATCTACTCCTTGGTATCTCATCCGTGCAAACACCTACAGTGCCATATCAGCCTTTCCTACATGCGCATAGCCCATTATTTAGGTATCATAAAACCAAAGACCCAATATGTTTTTTTGCTTTTGAAATGACTCAAGCAAGTCCAACAAGACTCCTGTCAATTTTTCTCAAGAGAGCATCTTGAGTAAGGTGTAATAAGAAACTATGGTGTGTTGATAACCTATTTGTCTCCCAACCCAATCAAAAAAATTCAACCCATGCAATACATCATTCTGAAGCTTGAGTACCCTCATAACACATTATTCAGTGAGATTTATATCAAGTCGTGTAAGTGCCTCATATCTTTTTACACCCTGATGGTATTGAGACAATACTTCACAAATCTTGTTTAAATCTCTCCTCAACTGCTCATTTCTCCATGCTCAAGGTTGAAGTCTTCCATCTGAAAACCACTCTTTGAATGATAAAGCAATGTATCTCAAACTGACATTATAAACTTCTTCCTTGTTGCCATCGGCTACTGTTGCCGCAGTTGTGGTTGAGCTTTGACAAAGAAGATCCCACCATGGCTACACTAGCCTTCCATCCCCTTCCATCAAACGAATAGGGTTTCTAATGGAGATGAGCTGCAATAGTCTGCAAGTTGGTAATGGAATCCTCTTGTTCTGTAGGAACTTTTGAGTTCATCTCCTCCACATATTTCTAGACTTTTTCTCATGATCCAGCCAAGCCTCTCTGCTACAACACTAATTCCTCTTTCTTTCATTTCCCCTCCCACATGGTTATTATATAAAGTAGTCTCAATGGAGAGATTGGAAGTGGAGATGTTGAAATTTGTACTATATCCATTGATGCCATAGCTCCCTCAATGATTTCATGGGCGCGAGCACCCAAGCCTCCTCATTCTTCTTTTGGGAATATCAAAGGATGCACTCTGTGACAAAATCACAAGATCGAATTCCTTCCACATGGAAAACAAAATAAAAATATCGAAAGCCCTCCGCTTGGATGGATCGATACAATATTATTAACTGATACATATAAAATAGCTAAACATAATTAGTAAATGTACCAGAGTAAAATGTCATGGGGGATTTATAAGCAGAGTGACCCCAGTTTCTTCCCCAACTAGTGTAATCAGTCAAACTCTCCTTGCGAACTAGTACCATTTGTTTCAATGGTTTCTACTTCCAAGGATTTTCAGGATTGTGAATCAATTTTTTTGACCATTGCAAGAGTATGGAAAGCCTGTAAAGCACGGAGAGCCAACCACTAAATCACTCCTAGTTAGACCAGCAATAGCACTCTCTAATTCTGTTGATGTGCAGATACTAAAAGAAACTGTGTACATTCTTTCAGAACTTGTATCTACAAGTGATATTGTGGCTCAAATTCTTTCCAAGGCAGACTGATATTTTGAGTGTACTCAGATTGAGTCTTTCAATATGTAATTGGAGAAGCGCTCAAGAAAACTGACTCTCCAATTGCACACAACTAACAAGTGCAGCTAATAGCGATGATTAATTTCACAGAATCGTCCATGGAAAAGTAAATTAAGAAATTTGTGAAAAATGCAAGGCAAAAGAGACTGAATGGCATATAAATTGGGAATGTTGGTTTCACAAGATCACTTATGAACAAGTGATATTGAGAAAGTGATGCAAAGTCCAGTGTACCTTTGCTGCTTCTGGCTGTACCCCTCTCAGCACCACTTTGCAACCACTTTGAAAGATCGAAAAAAACCCAATACTTCCTTCATGCATTGCAACTTCTTCCCTAACGGGATCAACAATTAAAATCTCAGCAACAATCACCACAAACATTGCAAGTGCAGTGACTGCTCTCCATAACTCAATGCACATGAAACCTTTAAGTTCTCCAAAATCAGCGACCTGAAAGCCACATCTAGGGCTATATCCACCACAACCAATATCAGAAGAATGACCCATAATTGTGAATACATTGTCCCCTTTTGGTTCTATAACCTACCATAGACAAAAACCTAAGAGTCAATGCATTTCCTGCTGCGGTCTCATCGACAATTATCCAATCAAAGGGGCTATTATCCAATCAAAGGGGCTAAACTCTAAAATATTCTTGGCACTACCCCCTTAGAAGCTTACGCTCCACAATTTTTTAGACACAGTGGTAAAATCCAAAAGGATGAAGAAGACCCTAAAAACCCCAGCAAATGGAGGAAGGCTAGCCCTATCAAATGGAGGTGAGGTTGGCCCTGTCACTGGAGGCGAGGTTGGCCTTGTCCCTGGATTCCAGAGGGAAAAAAATGTAACAATGCTTCGTCGGAAGAGTCGACCAGTCAACCTCGCTCTCCTCTTTCAACTTGCTAGTAACAATTACCTGTCTCCAACTTTCATCGAGTCTACTTTCCCTCTTCTTTTTCATCATTTTACCTCTTCTTTTTCCTCATTTTTCCGCTCCTTGAACAAATTGTTTTAATTTCTAAATTACCACAATTAAAATAGTTTTATTTTTTAAACTAAAATAATTATAACTCTATATGTACATGTTTTTAAACTAAAATAATTATAACTCTATATGCATAGGTTCTTCGAATGTGAAGAGAAGTTTTATTGTAAATTTCTAATTTCTATAGGTTGCTCTTCTGCATCTTGAAGTAATTAAACTAAAATAATTATAACTCTATATATGCGCATGAAGAGGATTTTTATTGTAAATTTTTAATTTCTATAGGTTTCTCTTCTGCATTCTGAATTAAACATCAGAATCATATTTTCTAGTTTTCTATATATTTACTTATTATAATTCTGATGTAATTGATAATCTATTCATGTTTTGGATGCAATTTTTAATTTCTTTATTTTGATTATGATAAAATTAAAATGAATATTTTATCTTGTATATTAAATAAAATAATTTGAATTGTGATATCTTTAGTTTAATTTTTAGTTAAAATAATAATTTAGGATTTTAAAACAAAATATTAGTCGGCCTTAAAAAAATTGTTTTAGAGTGATATAATTGTTATGTGGAGTAGTGATATAATTGTTATGGTTGTTTAATCATTTATTGTTTTTATAAATAGAGGATTACTATTTTTCTTATTTATGAGGATTATTTTAAGATGTTTGTGCATAATTTAGGTGTAAGTTTAAATTAATCGAACACAAAATGTTGTTTTTGAGTGCTTTAAAGAGGATAGAGATTAAAGTACAAATTAGATTATAGAGGGATGTGATGAGTTTCTTAATTAAAATACTTGTAGTGATTAGATGGAAAATAATCTAAGAATATGCACCTTATATGAAAATAAAATTTAAAATTTTAATGACAACACAATCCTTGTAGCATGATAACATATATGAAAGACAATCCTTAGAATCCATTTTATATGTGAATAAAGTGTTAGAAAGTAAATCATAAATACATTGTACCATGGGCTACCCTATCAAGCTCTTACATGTAGTAGTGGAAGTGCTCTCAAGTCTAAAATGGACGAGGGTAGGTGATGAGAAGCTCTTGACACCTTTGTAAGTAAATCCACCCTCTAGAATGAGGACTTGCACCTCTCCTTTATAGAACAAGACAAGAGGAGAGTAATGTAGTCGAGGAAAGAGAGGAGGATCAAATTGTGGGCTAAAGGCTTGTGTGCTAGAGCATTTTGGATGTCATAATTCCTCTCTAGTGAATTTGTTCTCTTTCAAAACTAGGTTTTTTGAAAGTACACACCTGCTCAAAACACTTCGTAGCTAATGCTTTTCCTTTAATTGAAAAATATGTTGAAATTATCTTTAGTGAGGTGCATGTATTCTAAAATATGTGTTGTTTTAGCATGTAATACTCATGATAATTCATTAAATGTATTAGCAAAAAGTCAACACAACACCGTGGCATTGCTTCTCCACGATATTTATTTTTTTCTTATTATGAAGTTCCAACCTACTAGAAATAGTTCAACATGGTGCCCCATTTGTAATAACTTGTTTTTTTCATTTATTAACCATATATATCTATTGATTGTCCTTTGTATGGATGAAATACAAACATTTCCTAGAATTATCCTCCTTGAGCACACCCTATCCAAGACTATTAATTGTTTGAATGGTTGAAACATGAAATCTACCAATAATAATCCCTTTTGAATACATCACCTCTCAATATTTTCCTTTCTCATTGTAATAATTAACATGTGTGGATGAAAGTAGATCTAATTCGACTTCATGAAGAAAAAAAACCTTGCATATATGGCTAGGTTGAATTTCATCATTACCCAGTTAACCCAGTCATTATCATCCTCCTTAACCTTAGTCCTTGCATCCTCCTTGATTGCACATACAACTCAAACCCTCTCTAGTCCTTCAATCGGGATGAAAAGGATTAAATTTCAATAGGAAGAATTGACGTGATGAAGAAACTCGAGTAAGATGCAATCCATGCATCCTCCTTGACTATTCATGTGACGCAACTCGCTCAGCTCCCCCTCATCTTCTTCAACTAGGATAAAAAGGCTTCAATTTCAATAGGAAGAACAGGCAGGATCGGGAACCTTGAGCAAGTTGTAGTCCATGCATCCTCCTTGGCTTCGTCTGCAACTCAACCCCTTTAGCTCCTTCAACCTAGATTAAAATACTTAAATAGGAAGAAATGGTGGGATCAAGAACCTCCTGCAAACTGCAATAGGAAGAAATGGACAGATCAAACTGTGCCATTCAAAACAAAAATATAACAAGATTTTCTCCCATGGGGTATAAATTTTTTTTTGTTGAAGCATTTGTTCCATATTTGAAATTTTAATAGATGAGAAGCTCAATGATATATAGACAATTTAAAAGTGCTTTGTAATAAATTAGAGGTTTGTAATGAACATTTCAAATATGACGTTTGAGCTTAAATTTATTGGAGGAGAAAAGGACATACATCTTGTGCATCTACAACACAAAACCACCTACATATTGAATGGTAATTCCTCCATACAAATAAGAGGAAACCACCACCAATTTTGTTGGGATCATAACCTAAGAGGAAATAAATTTTAAAGGAAACTTCTCAACCCTAGCAATCTCTCGGTGCATATAAAATTTTTTCATTGGCTTATACTTATTACTTCAATCAATTTTAAAGGCAGGAAATTTACTCACCGATAAAAATTGGGCCCTTGAAATCTAAACCAAAGGGGAAGGTGCAAGATTTTATCCTATGTACACCCAACGCTGCACTCTGTAGCAAGAGGAAACCAAAAACAAATATACAAATGAGAAATCAATGTAAGAACAAAGGTAGACATCCAATTAAATGCAATATATAAGCCCAAAAATCACTTCCCACCATACCTCTGAGTCTTGCTGCCCCATGGGTGATGGTAAATGATGGTGAATGACTATGATATAAGTAGTTGTTTCCTTATATACTTGTAAGGAAAGTTCCCAACTAATGAATGAGTATTGTGCCATTGGTATTGGGGCAAGCAAGTTATCTGCCAAATATGTTATGGAGGTGTGAGCCAAAATTTCCATTCTCCTCTGATACGAGCCATGTCATCATTGTTTAAAGCTTGGTCTTCACAAACAGATTTGTCTAGAGCATTAGAAGGACCCATCAATATTTTTCTTAAAAAACTTCTAAATGATATCACCTCTAACTTTCTAAAATGTGCACCCTAATGCTACTCATGGTATGTTTTGGTCTTTCCAGATGACGTCCCCATTCATATTCGGGAGAACTAGAAATGAGTAATGATCTCATCCAAATCCTAGAGTTTTTTATTATCTTTACTTTGAACAAGGTCCTACAATTCGAGATTGAGTAATATATGTTTACTCCCAACTCTTACTGGCTCAAATAATAAGGGTAGATAGGAGAGTTGTCTCGTTTCGAACACTTTGAGTGAAAGCTCTGTTCATTTCTCTTGCCAATAATACCACATGAGTGCACCCGAAAAATAGAATATTGCAAGGGCCTTCGAAAGGGGAATTTATAAGCCAACACCTCTCATTATGTTTCATAGCCAGTGATTGAATTCACAAATGAGGAATTTTTAAAATGAGGGTTTTTTATATGACCGATGAACTCGACACTCCTTAGTTTGGGCTCTATATTCATCTCGTATACCATGTTCGTATAGTGGCACGATGGTACTCGAGGAAAATTTGGAATGGGAAATTCCCCAACTGCATACACATTGATGGCATGGAAATATGTCATAGATCAAAGTATTATAACCCTAAACCTCTTCTAAACTAAAATAAAAGGAAAACCCAGTTAACCCAAACATTATCATGTCCCCTTAACCTAATTCCATGCATCCTCCTTGATTGCACATACAACTCAACCCCTCTCCACTCCTTTAACCGAGATGAAAAGGATTCAATTTCGAAAGGAAGAATCAATGGAATGAAGAAACTCGAGTAAGCTATAGTCCCTACATCCTCCTTGACTATTCTTGTGACTCAACCCACTCAGCTTCCCCTCATCTCCTTCAACCGAGATAAAAATGCTTCAATTTCAATAGGAAGAATAGATAGGATCGGGAATGTCGAGAAAGTTGTAGTCCATGCATCCTCCTTGGCTTCGTCTGCAACTCAACCCCCCTAGCTCCTTCAACCTGGATTAAAAGACTTAAATAGGAAAATATGGTGGGATCAAGAACCTCTTGCAAACTACAATAGGAATAAATGGTCAGATCAAACAACACCATTCCATCACTAATAAGCCTCGGTTTGTAAGGCATTGATTCACATATGGAGAGAGATGTCATCTTAATGAAATTAGAGGAAGAAACACTTACTAATGTGTTCCAATTGTTTGAGTTAGAGGAAGGTAAAGTAGTAGACATGATATAGCCTAAGAAAAGCGGATCCAATCCAAACCAACCACCTTATGAATTTTAAAATCCTAGAGGTAATCTAAACTTTTTATTATACTTTTGAATTTAAAGCACCTTTTCTTAGTCTCAATAAATCAAGTAAATAGTCTCAACCCCTTGGAGAAGGAAATTTGAGAAAAAAAAATTAGCATGAACAAACAAAGAATCCAATGAGCTGAGCTGAGAGGGGTATCCATTTATAAAGAAGCATCCATAGGCTTGTTAGAGTTAGAATGAATCTTTACTAGAAGGTGAGTAGTCTTCACATCACCAACCACATCTAATAGAAAGGTACCAACCCCTACAATAAAAATTATGTCTCCAAATAAGGTGTATTCAATACCAATAATATCATCTTAGGAATCTATCACAATATGATTTGCAAAGTAAGATTTCATACATGTGTGAAAGAAACAATCCATTTGGATAGCAAAAGGAAGTCTTTTTGAAGGGCTCAAGAAACCCCCTTGGAGGAAACAAGAAGGGTTTGAAACCATAGAATACAAGTTTATCTATGAACCCTAGTTCTGAAACTCTTAAGAGAAATGTTAATAGTCAATAGTCTAATCTCAGATGATATCCTAATCTGAGATCAATCTTCGATAACATTTTTGTTCCCTTCAATTGATTGAAAAAATCATCAAACCTCGACAATGGATACTTATTCTTAATGGTCACCTTGTTCAATTGCACGTAATGAATGCAAAATCTAAGAGTACCATCCTTATTATTCACAAATAATATTGGTGTGCCCCATGGTGATACACTTTCCCTAATGTATCCCTTGTCCAACATTTCCTTTAACTGCAACTTTAGCTCTACCAACTGTGAAGTGCTCATCTTGTATGGTTTTTTTGATGTTGGTGCTGCCCCTGGTACCAAATCAATAGAAAAATACACTTCATTGTGAGGCGAAAAATCTGAAATATCTATAGGAAATGTGTCTTGAAATTATTGTAAAGCTAGGTACTTGCTCAAGATATCTGCATCCTCAATTTCCTTATCTTTGTCACTAGAAATATGTACTGTGAATAACACACATTTGTTCCTGTAACTACACTTAGTTTGCATAGTTGTCACCATTCTAATTGATGTTTTGTTCTTCTTACCTTGCAAGAATATCTATTCTCCATTGTCATCCAAGCACTCAATAGATTTTTCATAGCAGTCCACTTTGGTCCTATGGAGATCCAACCAGTCCATACCTAAAAGAATGTTATACGAACCCAATGAAAATACATTCAAATTTGTTGATGTAGACATACCAGTCAACTCAAATTCATAAGCTCTTACCCAATTATGAACTCGCTTCTTTGTACCTGTATCCAACTGCACTAACCAAGAATATGCATGCGCTTCTTCATTCAAATCAACCATGCTTCTGCATTCTGTGTTTTCTTCATTTCCCCATCAAATGTAGGTGGATTTTCTTTCTTGAATTCATCTGGAAAATATCCACTATCACTCCTCCAATAAGGATGATAACAATGATGACCATGATACCTGTCAGAACTAGAACGAGAATAGTACATGTGTCCATCACCCCTCCTTTCTGGAGTATCCAAGAACCTGACATCCCTGCTCGTGTCATCTCTATCTGAACTATGCCCACTATAGGGTATACTTCCATAGGCCCCAGTAGTCATATCCTCCTATGCCTGCATGATTTGTTCATTATCTTCTTTGAAAATCCTTATTTCCTCCTTCAAACTCCTCAATATGTATGCTAAGTCAGAAGAGTTCCCAAAACCACGCTACTCATCTGATTCATAGGGAGAATCTTTGTAGTCTACCATATTGTTAGTCATCTTTGATCTCTTCTTCTTGCAAGGTATATTATGTCAGATAAACCAAATTATAAACAAACCAGTGTACCATAGTATAGCTCGAAGAGGATATCTCATCTTCAAGACTGACAAGATTGGCGCAATACACACACACACACACACACACACACACACACACACACACATATAAAATAATCAGATAAACATATAAACATCTTTTCAGCCATTTTCCAGTTATCAACGAATGAGTATGTTTACCACATACCATGACTTCATGCACAACAACCATCATCTAGTCAAAGTATGCATAAAAACATACAAACACCGATACACATAACCGATGCATGACTGGCATAAAGTCACAATGGCTACATTCAACAACGACACAATCAAATTTCACATGGCGACACCACTACAATCATTACTAATGCCATGCATACACAACAAACACATAGATCACAAGCACAAGGACCTATATGCAACCGACATATACATACGACAACACATTCATCCAAGTGGAACAGAAGCTAGACATCACCCAAGGAGAATGGAACCATGCTATGATACCACTCTATAACACCCTCCTCCCACATCTACCCAAGTAACTGACCAACCAGGGCAAACATGTGACGAAGGGTTACTATGATATTATTCAACTCCCTATATATCAGTTAAGGAAGTGAACCAATGGAACAAAACTAACCTTACCTTCTCCACTTGTAACAAAAACCCCCAGGAGCCATCCAACCCATCCAGGTGGCCAATCCTTAAGACAAACTGACATTTTTCTTCATCAAATCCTTAATCGCTCCCTTGACATGGGCATGCTTGTGACTTAGAACCTCTAGTCGCTCCCACAACAATGCATGCGAGTGACTAGGGACTTTTCCAGGTAGTTCTGTGCCAACGACTCTGGATTTCTGAGCCACTTTTTCAGATCCGACACTCGTGCCACTGCCAAAAACTCCATGAAACTTCCAAAAATTAAAATTAACATCAAAAGAATGATAAAAATGTAAATACTTGAACAAGGACTTGAGTGGACCCATACTAGCCATGACAACCATTTCATCAAACATGTCACAAATATGCATTCTACAGGTTAAAACAATAGACATGAGCACAAGGGTATCACAATTATATTAGAATCACTAAGAAGCATTGATGCCTCATCATAATAATTCCATTACCATCTATTAAGCCATATAGTCATTGTAAATTTAGTTATTAACCAAAACATGATGAGAGGCATACATTATCATTTTCATATAACTCAATCATAACCAACATATAATCAACAGAAATATCAAGGATATAACAATGATATAAGCCACATATAAACAAGTATATTTACCCATAAAATAGCAAGGATAAAGAGCTCTCATTGATGATTGCATAGGCTGACTAGGTATGGGACTTCCATGAACCACCCGACCATAAGCTAGGATGAACCAAATCTTTCTTTCAGTTAGTCACCCTCATGCCATATTCCAGGCATGAATGTGTGATATCATATAAAAAATCAGTCAAAACCAAACCAAGGATTCTAGAGGCCAAACCACGTCAACCCTCAATCAGTGATTCCACTTCATGATCAAACATCACTAACCATCACCATATTGGTCTCTACCCAAGTTGTCTAGGGCTCCAACGCATTTTTTCCAACCAGGGCTTCCAGGACTAGTAACTCAACCCACCAAGGGCTTCCTAAGCATTTGTCCAACCAAGGCTTCTAGGAACTAATAACTCAACCCACAACCAAAGGCACAAGAAAACCAACCAAAAAACAAAATTAAAACCCACAACAACATGGCTATCCAGGAAATAGCAAGGCTAGGCAAAATCATTGTCAATCCATGCAATCCCCCATGCCATTGACAAATCATAACCAAATAACCACATGCATATGCCATGCATGCCAAAACTAGTAAGAGAACCATACATGAAACTCAGTACCTGCAAGAAAAACCTTCTATAGCTATCGATCTTGTTGACCTATGCCCTACTATTAACCTACCTCCACTACGCAATCCCTGCTAAAGAATAGCTCTGACTAAATTTGAATTACCCTTTCATTTACTGTGGAATCCTCATTGGCAACTTCAATGTGTGTTTGATGCAATCAATGCGTCACTATAGTCACAACATATAGTCCATATTGCCCTTTCACCTATCTCTCCATTGGGTCTCCACTAGAACTGACATGCACTGTATTTAACTGATGTATTTGTTTGGTTGATTAATGAGTTATTATTTGTGAATTAATTAACTAATTAATTCACTCAACTCTCACTAGTGTATCACTTAGTTAGACTAGATACAACTAGCTCAACTGAGTCTAACTCACTTTAACTGAGTTAAACTGAATACAACTCCATGAACTACTCTTCCAACTTTGACATAACTTTGCCACTTCAGTTCTAACTGATTCCTCCATGCATGAACCACCAGTCAACCCTAGGAATTGCGTAATTCCTTCAGCTCACTGATTTGACAAATCTGTACACTGAAATAAAGTGCTCCAAGAGAATAAGTTGTTGTTTATTATCAGATTATTATTAAGAGCTAATAATAATTGACATGCATCTATTTTTAGATTGACGATCTATAAATAGAATTCGCCCAATATTCTAAAAATAGAATTTCATCTATTTTCCCAACTTGAAAAACCATCCACAAATATCATCCTGCGACTTCTGAAATATGATCACCATGTCTAAAAATAGACATATTCTAAAAATAGACTTGCGCCAAAAATAGCCCGCGGGCCCACTTAGTGAAGGCGACTCTTTTCACTAAGCTCATCATCTTGTTGAATGTCAACAAAATTTGAATCACTTGACTTCTAATATTAGACTTAATTAGACTTAACTTTCTTTCCTTCACTTAATTTGACTCTTCATACATTGCATGCATACGAGAGTACTTACTATTTCTATCAAGTGAAACAATTTTGATCTATGACAAAGTTGCGGTCGATTATTTTAAATGAAATAGGAAATTTGGTGATAGGTTTGTATGAATTGTGTGCTATTATAATCTAAATTGTTATACGAGACTAGAGTTCACTTGATTGTAACACATTTGAATATTTGACAACTGTTAGGACAATTAGGTTGTTGATTCTATAAGATTAATTTCATTCATATCATTTGCATATTGGTTATGCTAAGGCATAATTGTATGGAATTATTATCTACATACTTCAATAAGTATTAAACTTATGAATTTTAATGATCATGAAATATAAAAAGTGAGGTGTAGTATATAATCACATAGTTTCATATTAAGAAAATTGATGAGATGAAATGAGTCAAATGCACCACAAACCTATAGTGATCGGCCATCTGGGTGCACTAAGCCAGTCTTTGATATGGGTGACTATAGGGGCTTGACAATGGCTTTTTAGGTTAAATTAAAGTTTATGCTAGAGTACTCTTTCAACCTCCTTCACAATTTCTTTACACATATCTCTATTAAGTGAGGAAGATAAACCATATAATTGTTATTCCCTAGTTTGAAATGATATCAATTACTAATATTACTTGGTTTCTTAATAATGCATTCATAGTTTTCAAATTACTAGATGAAAATCTTTGCCAAAAGCTTAATACCTAATAAAAAATTAATATAAAAAATATTAAACTGCATTTTGTGTGTGTGTATATATATATAAAGTTTTTTTACAAAAAGAAAATTTTTATATAAGAAATAATTAAATTATTGTTACTTATCTCTTTGATATATTTGTTCAACAGTGAAAATAAAATTGAGATGTGACTATAAGACATACAAGAATCAAAATTTTGGGGAAGGTTTAAAATGCATATATGGATGAATTTGTATTTTTTTATTTTATTTCTTTCTATATATATATATATATATATATATATATATATAACAATTGACAAACTATTTAATTTTTCTTTATAGTTATATTGTATTTAATTTCTTGCAAATTTAAGTTGAAGTAATTTAAATTTTTTCACATATTTAAAAAAATAGACAATTTTAGTTCATGGAATGTAATTCATTTGACAATCACCTTGTTATGAAGTATTATGTTAAAACATGAGATTCAAAGTTAAATCCCCTTGAGTGGCCAACCAAAAAATAATTATTTTTTATCTATTTTTTTATTATATTTTTAGAATGTGGTTTAATGAAAAAGGAAAAATAGAATATAAAAGAAATAAAATTGACATTATCAAATTTCATGTGGTTTGAATATCTATTTTCAGAAATTAAAAATATAATTATCCACTATCCACTCATGGAATTTGAGTGAAAATAATGAAGGTTTAAAATCCATATATGGATGAATTTATATTTTTTATTTTATTTCTTTATATATATATATATATATATCAAACGATTGAGAAAATAAAAATAAAAATTATAGCTATATTGTATTTAATTTTTTACAAATTTATATCAAAGTCTAGTTGAAGTAATTTATTTTCTTTCACATATTTAAAATATAAACAATTTTAGTTCATGGAATGTAAGTCATTCGACAATCACCTTGTTATGAAGTATTGCTAATGGTTTTCCTTAATTGCTAATTGTCTTAAATGGTTTTGTCTTAATTGTTATTGTCTTAAGTTGTCATTGTCTTAAATATAAAGTTTTATATTAAAATATTTTTTTCTCAAACTGCTTTTGTCTTAAAATATTTTTGTCTCAAACTAATTTTGTCTTAAAATATTTTTGTTTCAAATTGCTTTTGTCTTAAAATGTTTGTCTCAAACTGTTTTTTTCTTAAATATAAAGTTTTGTCTTAAAATATTTTTGTCTTAAATTGTTTTTGTCTTAAAATATTTTTGTCTCAAATTGTTTTTGTCTCAAATGTAAAGTTTTGTCTCAAACTATTTTTGTCTCACACTACTTTTTGTCTTAAATTTTATATTTAAGACAATTCAATTGATATTAAATTTTAATGTAAAATAACTAAAATAAAGAGTGACTTTTTAAGACAAAAGATTTCTTTTGTCTTAAACAAATGTCTTGAAAATGCCTTGTTGTAGTAGTGTTATATTCAGAAATGAAAGGCAACATGAAAGTCTCAATCATATTGTTTCAACTGAAATAGTAAGACTACTGTAGGAATGAATTTCTTGGTGTAGACTAGTAAAAGGAAAATATGAGTCATATTAATTTTCAATAACATAAGTGCAATTATCATACATAGGGTGAGGGTTTAAACCGTCGGTGGAAACACAAAGGTGGATTATACTTTTGTGAGAAATGTGTTCGAAATTTTCACACTCACATTTTTTTTTTTCGGCTGATCTTTTAAAAATAATTTGATCAAACTTTTTCGTAGTTTATTTTGATGCCAATTTCTAATCAGATTTTTGGCTAGAAGTGGAAAAACTGACAAAAATAATTCACATGCACTGTTACGTTACTTCCACTAAAACTTTTAAATACTTTGACCAAACTTTTTCTTATAAATATAATGACCCTTGAGCTGCAAAAATATTTACTTCACATTCAGTTTACCGTTAGTTTTCCGTTGGAGGATCTACTGGAGGAATTTGGCGAAAATGATAGCGAGCGGGTATGTGATTTTGTTCCAATAATTCGTTGGGTATTTTGGTTTTTCTTTTAAGGGTTGAGATTATATTACTGATAACATTGCTTATTTTAGTGTTTTTGCAAGATTTTCATTGGATATTCCTTGACGTCCTCGTCTCCTTGGCCTCCTTCATCAGGGTCCTTGGCATCCTCATATTTTTAGTCTCTGGACGAGGTAAGTATATTTTTATTCTTGATTCCTACAATGCCTTCAATATATTTTTATGGAAAGTATTAAATATATTTGGATAAAAAAGTTTTGAACATTGATGCATTTCTAATTTGCTATCTATATTTAATTTCAACTCTTTCAATTCACCAAATTTTCATGTTTTAGTTCTCTATAAACGATTCTATTTGCAATGCATATAAATGATTTTATATTCAATGTGTGTGAATGCAATTGTGTTATTCATAATTTTGATTTGTTTCACTTAATTAAAAACCAAACTAAAATATCTCTGAAGAACCTAACTTGATGACTCTCCATATCCCATAGTATCTTAAAATTAAAATTAAAATTAATAGAACTTTTGAGTATAACAATGTTTGGAAATCAAACTCTCCGAGAATTCAGAACTTGGATACACTGATATCTCTTTAACATTGAAAATATGAGTACCACTTTTATTTACATATAATTTTCTATCTATATTCTGTCTATCTGTCTGTCTATATGTCCCTTATTATGAGTACTGTCTATATGTATTATTATATGTAGATCTCGTATATCTGTCCAAATATTAACCAATAAAAACCATTGGAAAAAACTATCCAACATGAGAGTGGTTGCATGGGAAGGAATGTTGGAATTTCTGAATATTCCAAACACACAGGGAGAATAAGATTATCCTCTATTAACACAGAGAAATTTTGGACAGAGATGGCATGAAATGCTTTCTATTTCATCAACAAACTAAAACTATTACAAATTTCCTCCACAGAAGTGGGATTACAAAACTACTTGACTGCTACAGATGCAGTGCTAAAAAAAAACTTATCTCTGTCTCTCAAAACGCACAAAAAACAGTGCTCTCTGGTCTTACTATGTTTTTTTTCTCTGCCTGTGGGCTTTTCATCACACAGAAAAAATAACATTCTAATTACATAAGCTTACGGGCTTTTTGTTTTTATATGGCACAAAATAAAACAAAATTTAATGAAAAATACATTTCCACATACAAAACATAACCTAAGATCAAAAAATTCAATAACCTGTGGGTCTAGACGTTATATCGGCGCATCGGCGATCAGCAGATCAGATGGTTTGCGAAGGGACCTTTGGACTTGGAGATTGCGATGTGCAATGGACCCCATAGCGGACATCGCAATGTCACATCGGTGAAACAAATTTTCGAAGGGCGGAATGGTTAAGTGGAAAAAGTTGCGATGAGCGATTGCAATGGACCCCACAGCAGAGATCGCATCGGTGCATTGACAAATAAAATTTGGCGCAAAAATTCCAGATGGGTGGAGAACATTGGTGACGAGCGATTGCGATGAGCGATTATGGTGGGGACCACATCTCATCGCGTTGCAACAAACCTTCAGAACATAACATATGTTGTGGTATTAAAGCAATCATGCGTTACGATATGCGATGTGTGATATCGCAACATCGCATCGCGGCGGGACTTCATATCAGCAAGACACTTCAAAATAAAACTTTGTGATTCCGATGAATTGGGGACCACAGATGAAATGGTCCATTCATAAGTTTAAAAATACTTGGCGCGTGAATCAAAAGCTCTGATTGGTTGTTGAGGGCTTAAAAGCCCGAAATGACTGTTCTTTAATAAAATTATTGTTGCATGGCTTGGACCACGGATTCTTCAATTTCTCCTGCAAGATAGGCTACGACCTATATCAAAATTCAATTTCTTCTTTGCAATGGAGGCTACTACCCATAAACTTAAATTCATTCCTGCAGTTTCTCCATTCCTCTTAAATGCACAGTGTTGTGCACGCAATATCCTCTGCTCCTTTGTATTCTGTTTTCTACCTGCACAGGGTACGTAGGTGACTTTAATATTTTCAACACTCCCCCTTAAAGTCAGATGCTGGGTTATCAGTCATACCCAAGCATTTTCTTAAATATTCAAAACTTTTCTACCCCAATGGCTTTGTCATAATGTCTGCAAACTGCTCCTTTGTTCTACAATGTTTTAAAATTATTTATCCATTGTTCACCAATTCTCTGAAATAGTGAAACTTGGCATCTATGTGTTTTTTTCTTTTATGAAACACAAAATTCTTTGACAATGCAATAGCTGAGCTATTGTCACAATAAATCACTGTCCCTTTTACCTGTTCTTGACACAAATTTCTTAACATTCTTCTCATCCATATTTCTTGACACACTACTGTTGTAGCTGCTACATACTTTTCCTCTACTGTAGATAATGCTACAATAGGCTGTTTCTTAGAAGCCCATAAAATGGCTCCTGAACCCATATGAAAAACATAACCAGAAGTACTTTTATGGTCATCAATACTTCCATCCAAATCACTGTCAGTGTAACCAATTAATTCTGAATTTTCTGAAGTAGTATACAAAATACCATACCTCTTAGTTCCTTTTACATACCTTAGAATTCTTTTTGCTGCCTGCCAATGTGCTTATTTTGGCCTCTCCATAAATCTGGAAATCAAACTAACAGCATGCATAATATCTGGTCTAGTTGCAGTCAAATACATGAGGCTTCCAACTATGCTCTTATACAAACTAGGATCAAAATCCTTCCTGTTGTCATCTTTGCTGAGTTTCAATCCCATTATTGTGGGAGAAATTGCTGCCTTGCACTCCTGCATATTAAATCTTTCTAAAACTTGATTAACATACTTTTTTTGTGAGATAAAAATCTCATTTTCATTTTGTTCTACTTCTATTCCTAAGAAGTATCTCAGCAATCCCATATTTGGGTTAAAATACTCATAACAGGTTATTCCTCCACTTTGAAAAACCAATTCACCTGTATGGAATCACTTTAAAAAAAAAATCCCATATCAGTCATCTCAAATTCATCCTTCATGACTATTTTAAAATTTTCAATAAGATAATTATCATTACCTATGAATATCACATCATCAACATATAAAACCAAAATCAACATCCTACCATCCTTTTCTTTGATGTATAATGTGGGTTCTCCTTCACATTTTTCAAACCCATTCTCCAGTAGATAGGAATCTATCCTACTATACCATGCTCTTGGTGCTTTCTTCAGCCCATAAAGAGCTTTATTCAATATGAAAACTTTGTGCTCTTGGACCTTTTTCTCATAGCCTAGAGGTTGTTCAACATAAACCTCTTCCATTAACACTCCATTTAAAAATGCCGGTTTTACATCCATTTTGTATACTTTCCATTTTTTTGTGCTTTTATGGACATCACTGCTCTCACTGTCTCCATTCTTACAACTGGTGCAAAATTTTCCTCATAATCTCTTCCATGTTGCTGCTTATATCCCTTGACAACAATTTTGGCCTTGTGTCTTTCAATTTTACCTTCATCATTGCTTTTGGTCTTGTAGACCCATTTTACTCCAATGACTTCTTTCCCTTCTGGGAGATCAACTAAATCCCATGTTTTGTTCTTCTTTATTTCATTAATTTCTTCATCCATTGATTCTATCCATTTTCTATATTTTATAGCATCTTCAAAATGAATAGGATCATCAACATGACAATACAAAGCAAATAAGGAGTTCATACCTTCATCTGATCTCTCTTTCCCATAGATTTCATTTAAATTTATGAATCTGGTTCCTCTTTCATTTGGTGTACTTGTGCTTGAAGAAGCACTCAAATCTGCTCCATGTGGTGTGCTTGGAGAAGCACTCTCATTTCTTCTCAAGGGTGTTCTTACTCCTACTTGAGGTGTCCCTTGCTATCCTTGTGTTCGTGTAGGTAGTTCTGCTGATGAGGTATTATTTTCAGCCACTTCTTCATCATCTTCATCATGAGACAAACAACTTTTAAAATTGATTGTTTTCTCAATGCTTCCATCCCATGCTTCCTATTCAATGAATTTCACATCTCTGCTTATAATGAACTTATTAGTGGATGGGTTATACATTCTATATCCCTTGGAATCTTCACAGTATCCAAGGAAGATGCACTTCTCCCCCTTACTATCCAAATTCTTTCTCAACTGATCTGAAATGTGTGCATATGCCACACACCCAAAAACTCTCATGTGGGTGACTCCCTATTTTCTGCCACTCCACGCTTCTTCTGGAACTCTGTTCATTGCAACTTTTGTTGGGAATATATTTAAAATATACACAACACAATTTGTAGCTTCTGCCCAATAATCATTTGCCAAGTGTTTTTCCTTTAGCATACTTCTCACCATTTCCATTATGGTTCGATTCTTACTTTCAACAACTCCATTTTGCTGCGGTGTGTACCTTATTGTAAACTGCTTCTGTATGCCATTCTCTTTACAAAAACAAAGAAATTATTTTGAGATGTACTCACATCCTCTGTCAGTTCTAAGAACTTTGATATGCTTCCCACTCTGTTTCTCTACTAGAGCTTTAAAGTGGAAAAATTTCTCAAATACTTCACTTTTGTATTTCAAGAAATAAACCCATACTTGTGAAATCATCAATGAAGGTCAACATGTCATTACTGCCTGAAACTGATGTTGTTTTCATCGGCCCACATAAATATGAATGAATAATTTCTAAGGGTGCTTTCGCCCTTATACTCTTTCCTGATGGAAATTTTTCTCTGTGTTGTTTTCCCAAGATGCAACCTTCACATAGGTTGTCTGATTTCTCTATCAATGGTAGTAATCTTACCATTCCTTTTCTGTGCATAAAATTCAGACCTCCGAAATTGAGATGTCCAAATCTTAAGTGCCATAACCAATTCTCATCTTTCACTTCCTTCTAAAAGACCTCTTGAGTTACAGCTGCTACATTCTTTCCTTTTATCTTCAAGTCTGTATTGAGCATGAGTGGAAACATTCTATTACTGGTCATTTGAACTTCAACAATAATCTTCTTGCTTGGAGGTATGTCCATTATTGTGCACACATCATTTTTAAAAACTACATTGTAACCTTTGTTTATGAGCTTCCCAACGCTCAAAATTTTACATTTCAAATCAAGAACATAGTACACGTCTGGCACATATTTTTTCTCTCTATTTCTTGCACGGATACTAAGTCTTCCTTTTCCCTTGACAAAAATCTTAGTATCAGTTCCTGTTGTTACTTCAAATTTAACTTCTTCATCAAGATTGAAAAATATTTCTATGTTTCCAGTCATGTGATTACTACAGCCTAAATCTAAGAACCATACATCACCCTCTCTATCTTGTGCTACATTACATGTTAACAACACATTCTTTGGGTTCTTTTCTTCTCTGGCTACATTAGCATTCTGCTTATTATTCATGTCATTTTGCTTTTTCGTACACTCATTAGCATAGTGCCCATATTTTTTGCAATAATGACATTGGACATTGGATTTGTCATACCTTTTTCCTTGAGCATGTTGGTGTCCACCTTTCTGGCTACTGCTTTGGCCTTGGCTGTGATTATGATTTCTCCTCCTTTCATGAGTATGAGAGGGGCTATTTCTTCCTCCTCTTTTTTGGATTCTGCCTCTTCCTCTTCCTCTGACTTGACCTCTTCCTCATCCAAAAGGCATCTGTGTCTTGAAGGCATGCTCTAGAGATGGGTTTAAAAATCTTCCCAATCTCTATTCATGAGTTATCAGTGATGCATGATGTTCATCTACTGTGAACTTTGAGAGATCTTTAGTCTCTTCAATGGTGGTAACAATAATATCAAACCTTGAGGGTAGGCTCCTCAATAGTTTTTCCACTATCCTTCTTTCTTCAAGTGTTTCTCCATGGGACCTTATCTGATTGACCATCCCAATCACATATGTGAAGAATGAGTCTATGTTATCAAACTCTTTCATACAGAGAGTTTCAAAATCTTTCCTCAGCATTTGTAGTTTTGTTGTCTTCACTTTCTCCATACCTTGATAAGCTACCTTAAGAGTATCCCATGCATCCTTAGATATCTTAGATGCTGCTATCCTTGGAAACATACTCTCATGTACTGCTTGAAAGAGATAGAAGATGGCTTTAGAGTCCTTCTTTCTATTTCTCTTCAATAAATCCTTATTTTCCTGTGTTAAGGCATTAAAAGCTTACTCATCAACTGGTTCATCAAAACCATATTCTACAAACTCCCATAAGTCTTGTGAGGCAAACAAGGCTCTCATGGTAATGGCCCAATAATCATAGTTCTTCCCATTAAATTGGGGAAGCTGAGTATTTCCAATACTCATACTAGTGCTTGGTCCAGCCATTGCATATAAACTAAACTCTGAATTAAACTTGACTGTGTTTTTAATAAAAAAATTGTCTTTCCTTCTTTAAAAGACAACACTCTATTTCTGAGGACTGTTCTTTTAAACAAAACAACAACTCTGCTTTCTTTGAGAAATACCCGAAATTAATATTCTGCTGAGCCTTCATGCTACTGGAGAACTGCTGCAACAAATATTTCTTCCTTCAGCTTCTTTGACACCTTTAAAGAGCCTGGATAAGCTTTGATACCATGATGGAATTTCCGAATATTCCAAACACACATGGAGAATAAAATTCTCCTCTCTTAACACAGAGAAATGCTAGACAGAGATGGCATAAAATGCTTTCTATTTCATCAACAAACTAAAACTATTACAGATTTCTTACACATAAGTGGGATTTCAAAAATACTTGACTGCTACAGATGCAATGCTAAAAAAAAAACTTCTCTCTGTCTCTCAAAACACACAAAAAACAATGCTCTCTAGTCTTGCTGTGTTTTTTTTTCTCTGCCTGCAGGCTTTTCATTACAAAAAAAAAATAACATTCTAATTACATAAGCCTACGGGCTTTTCATTTTTATATGGCGCGACATAAAAAAAACTTCAATGAAAAATACATTGACGCATACAAAACATAACCTAAGATCAAAAAATTCAATAACCTGTGAGCCCGGAATTTATATCAGTGCATCGACGGTCGGCGGATCGAATGGTTTGCGGACGGACCTTTGGACTCTGCAATTGCGATGTGCGATGGACCCCACAACATACATCGCAACATCACATCAGTGAAACAACTTTGCGAAGGGCAAAATGGTTAAGTGGAACAACTTGCGATGAGCGATTGCGATGGACCCCACAATGGAGATCGCATCAGCGCATCGACAGATAAAATTTGGTAGAAACATTTCGGATGGGCGGAGAACATTGGTGACAAGCGATTACGATGAGTGATTGTGGTGGGGACCACATCACATTGCATCGCAGCAAACCTTCAGAACATAACATATGTTGTGGTATTAAAACAATCATCTGTTGCGATATGCGATGTGTGATATTGCAACATCTTATTGCGGCGGGACTTCATATCAACAAGACACTTCAAAATAAAACAATGTGATTCCGATGAAGTGGGGACCACAGATGAAATGACCCATTCATAATTTTAAAAATACTTGGTGCGTGAATCAAAAGCTTTCCAGGGGATAGGTTGTTTCAAAGCGAAAAGCCCAAACACCGTTCTTATAAAACCATTGTTGCGTCGTCGTAATCATTTATCTTCAATTTCTCCCCGCAAGATAGCGACCTATCAAAATTCAATTTCTTCTCTGCAATGGAGGCTGCTACCCATAAACTTGAATTCATTCCTACAGTTTCTCCATTCCTTTTGAATGCACAGTGTTGTGCACGCAATATCCTCTGCCCCTTTGTACTCTTTTTTCTACCTGCACAAGGTACGTAGGTGACTTTAATATTTTCAACAAGGAATCATTCCATCCCTTGATCCTGAAACACTATAGAAATATTCCACGACATTATTCTCTAGCTTTGGACTCACATGTATTTTTGCACCGAATTTTCCATTGCCATTAGAAAAATATTGAGCATCGAAAAGTTGTGGGGAATGGACGGTATGAAAGTATCATATAGAGACGTAGAGGACTCCATCCCCTCAGATGAAATTCCATGGGATTAAGGGGGTATACCACCCATTGGGAGTAGGTCCATGGTACTGTTGGATCAATTGTGTGAGGCCGCAACCCAAGCAGGGAGATTTTCACCTATAATTGATTTTCCTTCTCTCGCGCAAGGCTTTTAGTGTCCAGAAATTCCACATTACTTGGTAACTTGAACAAAAAATAAAGTGGATTTTCTAACCAAAGTTTTATTTTATATACTACTCTATACATGAAAACATAAGAAAACATACGCTGAGGAATTATGACTCAATAATAGGGAAATTTGGCATATACCACCTTGAAGTCATACCAATCATAGTGATGCGATGTGTGATAAACATTGATGAGTTCCAAACCATGTCTACATATGTTTTTGGAGACTATAACATAAGATAGTAATATAAATAGTATTGTGTTGTACCAAGAATATTCTATATACCAGTGATGAATTCCATCCACAATGCATAACTGAAATATGTTAATGAGATGAAGCCAAAACATATCATTATGATATTTCCTAGATATTTATTAATGTATTCAATATGGAGATCATATGATGATATGATGAGAGAGACCATGATGTTATGTGAGAGGTATATGTAAGAGACAATGAAGTGAAATTGTGTTATGTGAGAGATATATGCGAGATACCATACACCATATTGAGAGCCATACACCATTACGTACAAAAAATGATGCGACCAATGCAGAACTACATGAGCCATTATAAAGTTGAGTGAGTGTTGTTTTGAAGACCTATAACCATGTTTTCTGTTTTTTTATATTTACTGTCTCTCTGTTTATATGTCTCTACTACGGGTAAACACCTGTCTATATTTTTTTTTCTATCTATATTTGTTATATGTGTATTTGTTGTTTGTCAGTCTATATGTTTCTGCTACAATAACCAACAATAGATTTCATGGCCAATTGATATGTATGCCAGTGCTCTCTGTATAAATTCCACACAAGTTCCTTTTAAAAGATTTGGCTATTACAAATTTAGTAGCATATATGTAAACAAACAATGATAATAAACTTTCATTTTTTCTCTACTCACATAATTTACATAGTAATCACATTAAATTCCAAGCATACTAAAACAATCCCAAGGTAATCGCAACTTTCAATTATCTTTTCCTTTCATCCTACACAACCCAAGGAAAGGACGCATCCCTTTCTATACATTGCAGTACCTTATTATATTTTATTTTGCTCCAAGGATTCAATGCTACTAGTTAAGAATTATCAATGATAGAAGCTCTAGAGACTCTCAGCCTATGAACATGTTCACTAACAATGTCAATGCAATAAAGCACTTGAATTTCTTAGCTAGAATATAACATGTACCAACCCACAACCATAATAATGGTTCTTTTCCATCAAAATATTCTTCTCTCAAAGAAATAAAAAAATTAGAATGAAAGTGAAGAATGAATGAAGGAATTGAATCCACAAATAACCACAAATATATGATTAAATATGCATGCTCTCAAAATTCCATATGGCTTCCCCAATAATCTCATATACCACTTTTTCTCAACTAATTCAAATACGGGTATAATAAAATATAAATAAAAGGTTTATCCTATCTAGCTACCCTCCTATCATTGGATCATATCCCCCTATACTCTTCTGCTCTTTTGTCTACAAATAATGATAAATTTATTATTAATATTCAAAACCATTACACAACTACGTTCTTTATCCTTTCATCATGTACACACATAAATTATTAATAAGGGATCAAAACTAGGGTATAACATTCCCCTTCCCCTTATTTTAGCATTGTTCTCAATGCTCAACACCATACATGTGCACATATATACAAAAATACATCAAAATTTTAAAATAAATGTGGGTATGCCTTCCACATAGCATATTCAATCTCCCATGATGCTTCGTTAGAGTTGTAGGTGTACATCCACTAGACATTTACCTTCCCTATGACTTTTTTCTAAAGAAAAATTATCTTTTGGTCCAATATATGCATTGGTTTTACCTAAAATTATCCTTCTAGCTCCATTTAAATCAAAGTCCAATCAATGGCATGGTTAGAATGATATACATATTTTTTCCAATATTTCAAATGGACCAGAATATATGGCTTCCAACTTAGTACAACTTCCAAAATTCAATGAAATTTCTTTGGTTTCGCTTTGAAAAGAACATGCTCACATCTTGTTGTACTACTCTTATCTACATAATTATTTTGTATGACTTGAGCTTATTTTAAAATTTTCTCGATATTTACCATTTGTGCTTCCATTTCCTTGAGCAATTATGGCCCAAGTACCACCGTATCTTTTGGGTTGTCCTAACTTACTGTATTATTTCACTTTCTATCATATAAAGCTTCAATTGGAATCATCTTCAATGAAGTTTGATACCCATTGTTATAGGAAAAAGAAACCAAATGTAGGTAATCTTTCCACTTTGATGGTTTATCCATCATATACATTCTCAACATGTCTTGAATTATTTGGTTGATTCTCTCTATCTATCCATATATTCATGGATGATATTTTGTGGTAAAGTTAGTTTTATACCAAATCATTTACATAACCCTCTCCAAAATTTTGGATTAAACTTTGGATATTTGTCTAAAAAAACGCTTTTGGTACTCCATGAAATCTATCAATTACCTTCATGTATATTTTTTCAATTTTAGGTACGTTATGAACATTTTGTTCTAGAATAAAATTAGTATCTTTTGCTAATTTATCCTCTAGTACCATTATAGAATCATGTTGATTTGTTATGTCAGGAAATATGGTTATGAAATCAATGGTTACCACATCCCATTTCCATTCTACAATTGGTAATGGTTGTAGCAAACCCACTAAGTGTCTATGACCAAATTTTACTCTTTGAAATTCCATGCATATTGAAATATAATCAAATCATTTAAGGTCTTCTTTCTCGAAAAATAATATTCACTTGTCATAGATGAAAACTTTTTTCTCATAACTATGATACCATATATATGGGACACTATTTATTTATTTCATTAATAAATTCTAAAATCCTAAGAATTAAAATATAAAATTTATTTTTATATAAAAATACGCCATCCTTTTGTAATTTTCACTCTTTAAATTTCTGCAATACTTCCTCTTACCGTAAACTTTCTTTTACTTCTAGGTAATGTTGATTTGTAGCAATAACTTCTAAAATTATATTTTTTTAAATATAAAGTTTGCATGATAATGGTTGTAGCATGCATAATAGGTACCCCATACTAAGTGCATCTGCAACTTTGATATCCTTTCCCTTGATATGTTTGATGTCAAAATCATATTCACTTAGAAATTCCACCCATATTGTCTATTTCAAATTTAAAGCTGGTTACTCAAATAAATGTTTCAAACCCCTATGATTTGCCTTCACTTTAAATTTTTTCCCCATTAAATAATGTCTCCACATCTTCAATTCATGTACTATGGCAACAAGTTCCAAATCACGTGCAACATAATTTGTTTTATGCTCTTTCAATTTTCTTGGCACATAACCAATGATATATCCATTTTGAATAAGCATTCCATAAGTCCTTTGCATGAATTTGTACATACTACAAAGGCTTCATTTAGATATTTATCTTCAAGATTAGTTTAATTCCTTCAATAATTGAAATCTTTCTTCACAATTTGTTGTCCATGCAAATTTAGCTCTCTTTTTTTGTAAAGAAGTCATGGGATGGGCAGCTCTAAATTCTAAAACATTCTTGGTGTTGGATATCCCTTAATGGATTCAACATTCTTTAGATGAAATACCATGCCTTAATTTTAAATTATACACCCTAAATAATGAATTTCCTCTTGGTAAAACGAACACTTTATCATATTGGAATATAATTGATGCTCCCTTAATACATGCGGTGCCAACCTAAGATTTTTTTCATTCTCTTCCTCTATCTTGGAATAAATGAGTATTTTATCCAATAACACATTAACAAAATTATCTAAATATTTTGAATATACCATTCATTAAGCACATAATGTAAATTGGTGCATTTATTATTCCAAAGGCATCACTAGAAACTCATAATGTGCATACCTTATTCAAAATTTATCTCTTTTATGTATTCTTCCTTAATCCTCACTTGGTGATATCGTCCATCTTGGAAAAATATATTTTCTCTTTTTAGCTTATGAAATATGTCATCAATTGTGGGTAAGGGTATTTTTTTCTTCACTGTTGCTTTTCTCAATTGTCTAAATTCAATACATAACCTCAATGTGCCATCCTTCTTCATCACAAAAAGGATTGGTGCTCCCAGGGTCAAAACTTGGGTGTATGTATTGTTTCTTCAACAAATCCTTTAGATACATTTATAATTTTAATATCATCGTACTAGTCACCCACCCTTCAACCCACATATTCACCCTATCAAAAGAAAAATAGTATGACTAGATACTAATCAGAAAATGGTATAATATTAAATAATATCAAAGGAAAAGTATAAAGTTGCATGAAAAAAGTTGGTGGCGCATGTTCATGTACTTGATATCAAATTAAATACTGTAAATATATATTTTATGGAAATTGCAATCCACCCATATGTAGATTGTGCTTATGAAATTTTTGGTCAGAGATTCCTGGTTGTATGGAAAATTAGCTATTAGAGCAACTCAGATAAGGTAAACAATGCCTAAAATTAGCTATTAGAGCAGCTCAACTAAGGTAAAATATGCCTAATCTGATTGTGAGCTTGAAATTAAATAGTGAAAGACTTGAGGACCAAAAAAAAAAACATCTGAACACAAAAACTTATGAACAATTCACAAATAAACACATATAAACATGTATGTTGCCTCATATGAACATACCCTCGGAGGATGCTAGGTAGTATCGGTTTAATTATGTTTTGAATCTATATGAAAGTGATTTGTGCCATTGATAACTCTACCCTCAATGCATCTTATTTTCATGTGAATATCTAACTAATATATAGATTCTATATGAATGTTATACTATGCTTCCTACTGCCATGAAGGCATAGTCAAATCTATATGAAAGTGATTTATGCCATTGAGAAATATACCTTAAATGGAACTTCTTTACATGTGAATATCTAACTAATATACAAAATCTATATGAATGTGATATTATGCTACCTACTACCATGAAGGCATAGTCAACGCATAAATTTTTTTATGCATGGTATATGCTAGAAGTGGAACATATCTCACCATTTAATTAATAATAACACATCCTGAACTATGATGAATAGATGCCAATGTATGCATTAAATATTTATCTAGCTATGATTTAGTTAGGCTATGATGTTTTCTTACTCTCCTTTTCATTGGTGGTAAACTATTATAAAACCTTTAGCTAAATGCAGGGAGGATCCTAGTGTTTTTGGAAACCATGTATGTCATTTCTACCATAAACTAAGGTATTTGAAATAAATGAATTTAATATTTTATTGATTTTTTTTTCAGGGATCACAAATCCGACTAAACATGGTTGAAAAATGGACATTATTTATAGATGTTTATTGTTATCCCAATCTAGGTCGAAGAATGATTACTTATGTGTTATACAATATTGTGATGAAAAAAGTCCTCCAAAGGAAAAGGAATGTACTTGGAAGAACAACAAACAATGAAGCATGTTATATTTCATTGTTAGAAGGATTAGGAACAAATAGGGAGTATGGATCCAATGGAATTGTAGTTTTCACCAATTCTGAACTTGTGTGAAACCAGATGAAAGGCGTGAACCAAGTTAAGAAGGAGAGGTTAAACCAACCACATGGAAAAGTGAACAATATTGTCAAACAATTTCAATCATTTAGTATAAGAAATTGTGAAAATGTTAATAGGATGTATAGTGATCTATTATATGGGGCAATGCCAATTCAATATTTGTGTGTCAAAGATGAATTATTTTTAAAAATCTCTCCATCAAAATTTATTGATGGACATTGTAAGATATTTTTAATGCGTGTTTTTCTTAGTTATAAATGTGTCGTTTTTAATGACCATGTGTTTTTTTCAATTATATACCAAGTGTGCCCCCACTATGTAAGCACAACTTGGTGAACTTCATGTTTTAGAAAATTATGTATTTAATTTTAAAAATTTACGTGATTCAACAAATTTGTGTTTAAATACGCTTAAGTTTTACAAATCAATTTGTGCTTCAACATTTGTGATTAAATAGCCTTGAGTTTTAAATAAATTTGTGCTTCAAGTTTTGTGTTTTACATTTGTGTTCAAGTTGCGCTTCAACATTTGTGTATTAAATAAATTTTTTGAATTCTTTCAATCTTTTTAAATAGTAATTTTAAAAATAATTGTAAATGCATGAGGTAACTTTTGAAAGATCATGTATCTACGTATATGTAGATATCCATATATAATGGATGAAAAATTTCCACATGATTCTTCGAGGCGATCATCAATCGAGTCTCATGCATCTACGAGAGGGGGGCATCATGGATCAAAGAGAATATAAAATCACTAGTAAAATATGAGAAATTAGTGACTAGGTGACTAAAAAAGTTAGTCACCACAACTTTTCCAAGTGAAATACTACTAGAATGAGAAATTTTAAGTTACTCAACTATAAGCAACTAACATAAATGACTAATTTAGTCATGGGTTAAAATGTATGACTAACTAATAAGTAATACAACTAAAAATGGCTAATGTGAATGAATAATGTAAACTAAACTATGAATAACTTCTAATAGGACATTTTTGAGCTACCTAGAACTACTTGAAGTTTATTAATAACATTATTCCCTAAAAATAATGGGATACCTATGACTATTTGAGTTTATTAATAACATTATTCATAGTGTATTTTTCACGTCCTTAAGGGTTATTTGGTATTCCCCTTATGTGTAAACTTCATGTCCTATTTCCCTCTTTATGTGAAAATTCTTTCTTAGAAAGGTATTTTATACTCTCATGTGATGGATTTTGAAGACATTTTTCAAAATAAGGGTTTTTATAGTTTTTATTGATACCCTCTCGAGTCAAAATTATCACTCTTTGAACCTTAAGTAATATTAAATATATAGCCTCTATGTGAAGTGACCTCCTTTTACTCAAATGAAAAAAAAATCTTAACTCAATAGTGCCAACATAAAGATTTGACAAAATTTTAAAATTTAATCTTACTCTAAAATTAAAAAAATCAAACCATTAAAATTTAATTTCCCCCTTTTCAATTGAAAATCATTGTCATCATCTAATTTCCCGCTACTCTTATTCCTTCCCAAGTTGGGAGATGTTTCAATTCTCTTCCTCTATGCAAAACCATGTATTAGATTTTGCAGTAGAATTCAGAAGTGTGGATCTTGAACATAGTTTCTTGATTGGGTTGTAGAATCCATTTGTTCATGATGAACAAGGGTTCGAGACCTCAGGAGGAAAATAAGTCAAGAAGGGCGGTGCTAATATGGGGGGCATTTTTTCATCTATTGCTATCATGGTCTCATATAATCAGTTCTAAAAGTGGGGATTTATTGCTTGCAAAGTAATTGTACAATTCCTCAGTTATCATTCTCTTCTATAGCTTGTTATGAGTTTGTGATATCTGCAATAGCGAAGAGGAGTGCAATCAAGATTATTATTGTGATAGGTTCAAAGTTACATTATTGGAGCACTTCGAAATTCCTGTCTCCATTTCATAATTGAAGCAGACTCTACAATTTTTTCAATAGTGATTCAGTTCTAGTAGTTGGGATCTATTTCTTGTAGAGTAATTACACAATTGGAATTTCCTAACTCCATTTCATAATTGAAGTAGACTCTACAATTTTTTCAATAGTGATTCAATTCTAATTGTTGGGATCTATTTCTTGTAGAGTAATTGCACAATTCGTCAATTCCCATTCTCTTCTATAATTTGTTATGATTTTATGATATCTGCAATAGTAGATGGTTGCAATCAAGATTTTTTTTTCTGATAGGTTCAAAGTTATATTATTGGAGCAGTTAGAGTTTCCTCTCTCCATTTCATAATTGAAGAAAACTTTACAAATTTTTCAACAATGATGAAGATAGAGGGATAAGGATCGCCACAACGGTTGAGGATGTGTTGCCTTGAGGATTTTAGTACAGTTGATGACTGACTTTGGGATTGTAACAATGAACCTAATATTCTAGAAAATGAGGAAATATAACCAACCTAGTCACTAGTAATCTTGTTCTTGTGCAAATTTCTCCCTGGGTTCTCATCACCACCAGTAACTTTATTAATTGTTACTAGATGAGTATCCTAAATCCTCTGTCTCTACCACTTTTCACACATAGATTACTGGATCAATATTTACTATTGGTCATTAATTTTTCAGTTGGTTTCATTTTCCTATTCAAGGAGAAATTCCAAGAATCCAATTCTAGCATGAACGGGAAAATGGTGGGTTGCATAAGCTTTCAGATTCTAGTTAAGGCTGGGAATAGGGGAATTCAATAGTTTTTTGAGTTGGGTTTTCGAAATTTTTATTACATGGTCGATCAATATCTAGGTGTATATTTAGCAGGGGTGTATATTCAGTGTCTATGTAACAAATAAGAGATAAATGCGTTGTGGAAAGATATCGGTGGAAGGAGAAGCAGAATAAATCATTGTCTCTCCAAAGGCCACTTCCCGAAAAATACATGGGAAAAGGTCGAACCATTGTTCTTCTTGAGGGCTTGAAAATTTCAAGAGTGTATTTTCCGATCTCTCTAATAGAAGAGAATATATTGCGATAAATAATGGTGCACTGGAGGCCCTCTTGAGGTTCACTTATTCAAAAAATGGATGGATCCCAGTAAAGGTAAAACCATTATTCTTCTATAGGGCTTAACAAGTTCAAGAGTGTCTTTGCCAAACTCTCTGACAGAAGATAATATATTGTGAGAAAGATTAGTGCACTAGAGGCCCTGGTGAGGTTCACTCATTCAAAAAATGGATGGATCCCAGTTGGGATGAGAGGAAAAGAGGTAATTGGGAAGAAAGTTAGTCACGCGAGTGCTGTTGGGGTTTCAATCCCGAGAGATGTTGTAAAAAATAATGTACAGAAGGGTTGGGAATTGAGGAAAAAGGATTCAGGAAATCATATTAATGGCCTGTTTGAGAGTACTTTGATTTCTGTGTTTGTTGCGAGGATCCATAACTTAATCATGCCATGTTCTCAGATTTTCAGGACTACGTCTTTTGGGGTTTTGGGTTTGAGTTCGATATGAGTTAAAGAATTGGCCTTTCAGGCAGTTGCAGCCATGTTTGTGGTCATGGCAGTCAGAAATATGATGTGCATGAAGAAATTTATTTTGTCTGTGGTATCATGGTTCATAATTTTTTTCAAAAACCCTAGAAACCATAAAATTAGTCATAATGGAGGAGGCATCGAAGCGTTTGCAAAAAAAAAGGTCATTGGTAAATTCAACAGAATAATCCCAAGACCAGGACTCACTACCAGTGCACCTATAAGCCCCATGAGAGCTCATGTTCAGGGAAACCTATTCTCCGTTACGGCTTCTCCTATGGTTGTGAAGTCGAACATCAATAATCATGAGCACAAGCGTTTTCATCATCAATCTTAAGTTAAAAATTTCACAATGTATGTGTCCATGGATAATCTGCCTACCAGACCCACTAGAGAGTATAACTTCTACAGGAGGACTAGACTGGCCATGGGTCATAATGCCAGTGTGGATGCAACTGCTATGATAACCACACTGCTATGTTTGGTCTTCTTCGACGAACTCTGTACAATTTTCTTCAAATTTCCCTGTTGGTATCTACTGCCAATGTTGGGAAAACATTTGAGTAAGGAGAAATAATAATATTGGGACTGTGAATCTTCAAACCAGAGAGAACATGAAGAAAATCATCATGGATGGATTGGTGCAGAGGAAGGATAATTGATAAAATTATTTATGTGATGTGATGGGGTTTACATTTAGAAAAGGCATCAATTACAATAATAGAAACATTAATAAATGGTGGATCTTCAGAGTTGAAGAAACCATGGTTCTCTTGGATTTTTCTGGAGTAGATATTCATGGGAAAATACAGATCCATAGTTGCATAATTCATTGCAGGGGCTTCAACAGCGTGGATACTAGATTGGCCTAGGTATAGGTAGGTCAATGTGAATACAATGTTGTTGAGGTAGCTTGGATCAAATTGAGTACAAGAATGCCAATGTGAATACATTCCTAAGGAGGAGGAATACTTGAGAAGGTTAGTTGTGTGAAGGTGTCAATTCATAAATTAGTTGTGTGATGTTGTTTAGTTAGTGATCAAACAAATAAGTACAATATGATTACAATTGTCTTCTTTATGCGCTCACTTTCCTCATAGTGGCCAGTCTCTTTATGCTTAGACGATTGCAATCAAATTCATCTAAAATTTGACAATGCCTTGAACAAAAGTTCCTACTGAACCAAAAATTCATGTAGAATTTCATGCCTAAACTATTATTGCATTATTATAATTCCCTAGAACTATTTTCTGAGCATTACGCAAGTCTAGTTAACATTTCACAACACTAAAAACATCTATAATTTTATAAAAATAGTGATATTGAATGGCAGGATGGAAAGGGGTAATAACATGGCCATTCATATAATTGTAAGAAAGCCATGAAATTCGATCCCTAAAACCAACAGATATTCCTCCCAAGCCTGCTCTGCACTTCATAAACCATCCTTGTTTAGCTACTAGAAGCTTCTCACATTTGGCAATGCCTTGAACAACACTTGCTACTAAACCCATAATTCAAGTAGCATTTCATGCCAAATTTGCTATTGCATGATTAGAAGTCATTGAAGAGCTATTTTATGAACAACACTCAAGTGTAGTTAACATTTCATAGCACTAAAAACATCTCTACTTGTATCAAAATAGTGATAATGAATGAAAATATGGCTAGGGGTAATAGTACGACCATTCATAAAATTTTCAACAAGTCACTGGGTTCAATCCTTGACACCAATAGATCTCTCTCCCATGCCTGCTTTACATGAAAACAACATGCTCTGCACCTCATCAACCATCCTTGTTTAGATGTTAGAAGCTTCTCACATTGGAATTTTAATGATGGGATTTTCTTTATTCTAAATTCACCTTTGAATTATTTTTCAATAGGAATAACCAATCATATTTGTAGCACCACCTCCTAGGCTGAAATCAAAACTACTCCATAATGGAATACCAAGTTTAGAAGAATACACATCTTCATTATTGTACTGTTGGAAAGGCTATTTAAAATTACATATTTGATAATTACTTGAACAACACTTGCTACTGAACCAAAAATTCAACTAGCATTTCATGCCTAATCTCCTATTACATTATTAGAACTCATTGAAGAGATATTTTCTGAACATTACTCAAGTCTAGTTAAAATTTTCGCAACAGTAACAACATCTCTACGTGTAGAAAAATAGTGATAGTGAATGAGAGGATGGATAGGGGTAATATCATGTCCATTCATATAATTTTCAACAAGCCACAAGATTCAATCCCTGACACCAATATATCTTCCTCCCATGCCTACTCTACGTGAAGACAACATGCTCTGCACCTCATTAACCATCCTTGTTTAGCTCCTAGAATATTCTCACATTTTCCTTTTAATGATGGGAGTTTATTTTTTATAAATGAACCTTTGAATTCTTTGTCAACAGAAATAACCAGTCAGATTTGTATCAAAACCTCCTAGGCTGAAATCAGAACTACTCCATAAAGATTAAATACCATGTTTGGAAGAATACATATCTTCATCATTGTATTATTGGCAAGACTATCTCAAATTAAACATTTGACAATGCTTTGAAAACAAATTACTACTGAAGCCAAAATTTAAGTAGAATTTCATGCCCAATCTACTATTGCATTTTTAGAAGTCATTGAAGAGTTATTTCCTAAACATTACTCAGGTCTAGTTAACATTTCATAGCACTAAAAACATATCTACTTGTACAAAAATAGTTATAATGAATGACAGGATGACTAGGGGTAATAACATGTCCATTCATATAATTTTCAACAAGCCACGGGATTAAATCCCTGACACCAACATATATTCCTCCCATGCCTACTCTACATGTAGACAACATGCTTTGCATCTCATCAACCATCCATGTTTAGTTGCTAGAAGCTTCTCACATTGGCATTTTAATGACGGGGGTTTATTTTATCTAAATGGACCTAAAAATTATTTGTTAATAGGAATAACCAATCAAATTTGTAGCACCACCTCCTAGATTGAAATAAAAAGTACTCCATAGAGATGAAATACAAATTTCAGAAGAATACACATCTTCATCATTGTATTGTTGGTAATACTATCTCAAATTGCACATACAATTTTAGGTGGGACACTAAATTCTTGAAGCTAGCTTATTGTACAACAAAAGTGGAGGAAAAATATTTCTATTTTGACATTTTGTGGGATTCCATAGAGGAGGCTAGACTACCCAATGTTGATTCTTGTATCGCAAACTCCTTATTTATCATAGTGATGAGTTGTTGATTTAGAGTAGATACATGCATATGTTTTGGACCCCTTTTGTGCATGTGATTAATAATGCCTTAAAATAACATCAACATGATCTCATTTATATTCTGATTTCAACTCTGCAAGATCAAATATAAAGCTTTTTTCATGAAGAAAAAGATGGAAGGTTGTTGTGACAAGCATAAAGGCTGGAAACTAGAAAAATGTTTTATAGTTTTTTTATTATCCTAAAATGAAGGTGCCATAGGTGGGTGCTTTTTCTCATCCCTCAAGGGCACAGAGTAGCTGTATGTATATTGAACTATATGGGACACACATTCAGTACAATAACACATCTTGAGGTACCCAACATACCAAGTACTTATGTACCATACTCAGTACATACACAACATCTCCAACACAAAGCCCTCATCTGGAACATGCACCCAAGGTTTGGGTACACATAATTTGAATAACCATCAATTGATGTTAACCCAATACTTAGTATGATTGTAATGATCTTTTAGGGATGATGGAAGGAAAACATTTTTAGATTTTTTTCTCTGTTTTTCTTGCTTGAAACAGAGTGAGTTCTAGTGCTATTTTAGTGTTGACAAGACAAGGCGATGTATATTCTCATTTAAGCACTGCAAGATCAAATATAAATATTTTTTCATGAAACAAAAGGTGGAAGGTTGCTGTGAAAAGAAAGAAACGATGGGAAACAAGAAAATAGGTTTTATAGTTTTTTTATTATCCTCAAAAGAAGGTGCCACAAGTGGGTGCTTCTGCACATCCCTTGAGGGCACAAAGTAGTTGTATGCATACCAAACTATAAGGGACACAAATTAAGTACAATAACACATATTGAGGTGCCCAAGATACCTCATACTTATGTACCATACTCAGTCTCTCATGATTCTACTTTCGTGAAATGTTGCACTGAGTTTAACAAAAACGAAACATAGTGGATGGCTTGCGAAAAAGAGCTTGTACATCATAAGAAGAATTGGATCAAATTCTTGAACTTCAATGTTGTCTTGCCCAGTGACTCTCTTTCCTGGAAAGAAACAAGATCTATTTCGTGGAGAGAAACATTCAGTGTCGAATCCAATGAAAACAAACTATAGATCCACTATTACAAGTTTTCATTTTCTGGTGACCAAACCACTACCCAGCGATAGTAACATGATTGCCTTACACTAGAAAATCGTCATTGTGATTTAATTTTTTGTGTTTCATGTTTATATAATGCAAGAGGGTTGTGAAGACTCTCAAGCCCCAAGATGATTGTAATGATTTTTTAGGGATGATGGAAGGAAATATTTTTTAGAATTTTGCCTTTGTTTTTCTTGCTTGAAACATAGTGAGTTCTAGTGCTATGTTAGTGTTGGTGAGACAAGGCAATGTATATTCCAATTTTAGCTCTCCAATATCAAATATAAAGATTTTTTTCATAAAAAAAAGGTGGAAGGTTGCTGTGACAAGAAAAAAATAGTGGGAAACTAGAAAAAAGGTTTTATAGTTTTTTTATTATCCTAAAAAGAAGGTGCCATCAGTGGGTACTTCTGCACATCCCTCAAGGGCACAAAGTACATGTATGCATACCCAACTATAGGGGACACAAATTCAGTACAATAGCACATCTCGAGGTACCCAACATACCTAGTACTTATGTACCATACTCAGTCTCTCGTGATTATATTTTGGTGAAATGTTGCACCCAGTTTAATAAACAAGCAACATAGTGTATGACTTGTAGAATAGAGCTTTTACATCATATGAAGAAATGGATCAAACTCTTGAACTTCAAAGTTGTCTTTCCTGGAGGCTCTCTTTCTTAGATAGAAACAATATCTATTTCTTGGAGAGAAACATTCATTTTTGAATCCAATGAAAACAAAATGTAGATAAATGGTTAAACGTTTTCATTTTTCAGTGACCAAACCACTACCCAGTGATAGTAATATGATGGCCTTACACTAGCAAATTTTCATTGTGATTTCGTTTGCATGATTTTGGTTTATATAATGCAGGAGGGTTGTGAACACTCTCAAACCTCAAGATGATTGTAATAATGTTTTAAGTATGATGGAAGGAAGTTTTTTTTTTAATTTTTACTCTATTTTTCTTTCTTGAAACAAAGTGAATTCTAGTGCTATGTTAGTGTTAGAAAGACAAGGCGATGTATATTCCGATTTTAGCTCTGCAAGATTAAATATAAATCTTTTTTCATGAAAAAAAAGGTGGAAGGTTTCTATGACAAGCAGAAAGTGGTGGAAAACTAGAAAATAGGTTTTATAGTCTTTTTATTATCCTAAAAAGAAGATGCCACAGGTGGGTTCTTCTGCACATCCCTCGAGGGAACATAGTATTTGTTTGAATACCCAACTATAGGGGACAAAACTTTAGTACAATAGCACATCTTGAGGTGCCCAACATACCGAGTAATTATGTACCCTAGTCAGTACATACACAACATCTCTAACACAAAGCCCTCATCTGGAACATGCACCCAAGGGTTCGGTACACATAACTTCAATAACCATCAATTGATTTTAACCTAGTACTCAGGACGATTGTAATGATGTTTTAGGGATGATGGAAGGAAAAAAAAATAGAATTTTGCCTCTTTTTTTCTTGCTTGAAACACAGTGAGTTCTAGTGCTATGTTAGTGTTGGAAAGACAAGGAGATGTATATTCTGATTTTAGCACTGCAAGATCAAATATAAAGCTTTTTTCGTGAAAAAAAAGGTGGAAGGTTGTTGTGACAAGCAAGAAACGATGGGAAAAAAGCAAATAGGTTTATAGTTTTTTTATTATCCTCCAAATAAGGTGGCATAGGTGGGTGCTTCTGCACATCCCTTGAGGGTAAAAAGTACCTGTATACATACCCAACTATAAGGGACACAAATTCAGTACAATAGCACATCTTGAAGTACGAAACATACCAAATACCTATGTACCATACTTAGTCTCTCGTGATTCTAGTTTCATGAAATGTTGCACCATGTTTAAAAATCAGGCAACAGAGTGTATGGCTTGCAGAAAAGAGCTTGTACATCATATGAAGAAATGGATCAAACTCTTGAACTTGAAAGTTGTCTTTCCCAGAGGCTCTCTTTCTTGGAGAGAAACAACATCTATTTCTTGGAGAGAAACATTTAGTGTTGAATCCAATAAAAACAAACTGTAGATCCACTATTACAAGTTTTCATTTTTCAGTGACCAAACCACTACTCAATGACAATAAGATGATGGCCTTACAGTAGAAAATGGCCATTGTGATTTCTTTTTATTTTATTTGGGTTTATAGATTGAGGAGGGTTATGAATACACTCAAGCCTCAAGATGATTGTAATGATGTTTTAGGGATGATGGAAGGAATTTTTTTATATAATTTTCCCTATATTTTTCTTGCTTGAAACACAGTGAGTTCTAGTGCTATGTTAGTGTTGGAAAGGCAAGGTGATGTATATTCTGATTTCAACTGTGCAAGATCAAATATAATTTTTTTTTCATGAGAAAAAAGTTGGAAGGTTGTTGTGACAAGCAGAAAACAGTGGGAAACTAGAAAATAGGTTTTATAGTTTTTTATTATCCTAAAAAGAAGGTGCCACGGGTAGATACTTCTGAACATCCCTCAATGGAACATAGTAGCTGTGTGCATACCCAACTATAGGGGACACAAATTCATTACAATAGCATATCTTGAGGTACCTAACATACTGAGTACTTAAGTACCATAATCAATACATACAAAGTATCTCCAACACAAAGCCAACATCCAGAAGATGCACCCAAGGGTTACGTACACATAACTTCAATAAAGTTATCAATTGATGTTAACCTAGTACTTAGGAAGATTGTAATGATGTTTTAGGGATGATCGAAGGAAAACATTTTTACGATTTTCCCTCTATTTTTCTTGCTTGAAACATAGTGAGTTCTAGTGCTATGTTAGTGTTGGCAAGACAAGGCGATGTATATTCTAATTTCAACTCTGTAAAATCAAATATAAATATTTTTTTATTTAGAAAAAGGTGGAAATTTGTTATGACAAGTAGAAAATGGTGGGAAACAAGAAAATAGGTTATATATTTTTTTTATTAGCCTAAAAACAAGTTGCCTCAGGTGGGTGCTTCTGCACATCCCTTAAGGGCACAAAGTAGTTGTATGCATACCCAACAATAGGGGACACAAATTCAGTACAATAGCACATCTTGATATACCCAATATACCAAGTACTTATGTACCATACTCAGTACATACACAATATCTCCAACAAAAAATCCTCATCTGGAACATGCACCCAAGGGTTGGGTACAAATAACTTCAATAACCATGAATTGATGTTAACTCAGTATAGTAAGTATAATATAAAATATATGCAACATTAATTTCATAGGTGGTCAATGCATATGGAGAACATAATAAATATAAACTTCACAAGACAGAGATGGATGCTGGTTAAAATCAAGGGCGGTTGGAAATTGAAATGCAATAGTTTCATATAGTATTCATAGGAAAATAGTCTTAAATTTTCACTTCATGGTAACCAGACTTTCCCTCCTAACTCCAACATATTGAGTGAAATGATGTGGTGCTAAATCTATGACTTCTTCATTATAGTGGGGATTAGTCAGCGGTATTGGCAGATGAAGACAAAGAGCTTCCTTCACCACGCACTCCAGATATGGGATCTTGCAGATGTCATATTCATCCATCAAACAAACATTGTGGACAAATATGTCTATTTCATCTCAGATTTTTTTTAGAACGCTCTGGTTTTGGATCTCCCTTCAGTTATAAATATGGCATTAGCTTCTCAGTTTAGTAATATTTATATGGCTTCTCATTCAACAACAATGATGATATTTGTACAATTCAGCTATCAACAAAAATAACAACATGTCGAGGGTTCAAATTCATAAATAAAGGAGGATTCATCAAGTCTGGAACCAGAGAGATCTGGCATATATATACATGAAATTCCAAAATGGTGGCCTAAAGATTCCAAAAGACAAAATGTATGTTATTCTTCAACCCTTTTCTCAGATAAACAACACTCATCCAAAATCTGACTCAATTTGAATTTGTAGGTGATTTATAGTTAACATATAACTTTATTTTAATCATTTACTTTATAATTTGTTGAGGCAATTGTTAAATTTTATTTGAAGCATGTATAATATTATTTTATGATATGTAGCCCAATTTTTGAGATAGTGTGCAGATTGAAGTTTACACCTAATGGCAAACAATGATGTATATATTTGTAAGGTTCCTTTTGCCAGGTTAGTATAATCATGATCGTTTACATGCCTTACCTCTCTATATGTGGCACATTAAAGTGTATTTATATTTTTTCACAGTTCTAATATTTTTGAATCTGACCTATGCTTTTGCAACTAATGCTTACAGTAATTTGGAAGAGTGTAGTTTGAGTTGGCTTAGATTTGTGAGCCTTGCCTAAGACTTGATCTTGAAACTTGTCACTGGCTAGAGTCTTTGTTGAGTCTGAGTTGATTTGGAAACCATTGATTTTTGTGCATCTATTTTAGAAAACTCATTTGGGAATCTGTCTTGTTAGCATCCTTCATTAGAATGGACTGAAGCATTTTTTTTAAATAACAATTTTGATTATTTTTATTTGGCTTTATGAACATCTATGAATTTCTGTGTGATTCTTGTTCACATTTACTTGGTTTTTTCACTAATGCTTGGTGTTGTATATTATTTTTAAATGATAGCTTCTTATAATTGACTTTCTTCTCTAAGTGTGTCCAATTCCTTGAATGGAAAATCACGAAGATCCATGTAGCCAACACAACACCAATATAGGTAATTGCTCTAGAGATAGAGTAGACAAAGTGTTATATTTCATTAAAAGTGAAGAATATTCCATGCCCTATAAAAACAGGAAATCCTAGTCAACTTGATGTCAATGAATCTCTCCATATTACGTCAAAGCTCAAATAAGAATATAGATGAATTTAAATCATACCAAAATTGGAAACCATTGAGCTGATAACATTTCCATCTTCATAGTTTGAGATTTTTGATTTGTCAACAAAGTTCTTTCAAGCATATATAAAAATCCATGGAGAAATTATTATCTTGGGAAGCCTCAAATACATTGTCAAGAACATTTCAAATACCAATGAAGAATGAAAAATCAGTGATCAAACATAGACTACAAAATTCTACATAAGCTAAAGTAATTGGCTCAAAATCCCCCATAGTAAGGCAATACTAAAAAATTACAAAAATTTACAAAGGGAGAAACCAGAGGTTTCCATTTACTATTTTGTAGGAATTTTTAAAGCAACATAACAAATTAAGTGGAGAAACATTCCCTACTCCAACTTAGAGGGTAATTTCACTACTATATATTGTAAAAAAAGGAAATGGGGATTGTTGTCTTGAGATAAAAGCTAATGCAACCATTCACACACAGAGATGGACTATCAAACTACAGTGGCAATTAGAATTATTTTGATAAAAAATTATAATTAGTCTGATAAAAAATTATTCCCAATTTTCTTAATGTAGGATTTTGAGGAGAACTAGCCATCTTCTCTTCTCTAATAAGGTATTGCGTCTTGAAATATCAGAAATACTTCCATTTATAAATCATATTTGCTGCAAAGTAATCAAGGTGCATTAGGACATAAACGTGTAATTGGTTAGCCTCCTCACTTGAAACATCAAAATCATAGCACAAATTCACAATCAAGGTTGAAAACAATTCAAGTGATTGTTACTAGCCACAACCATTCTAGTTTTTTCTTGGCATGTTCAATCAATTTAAATCATTTTATTGGTCACCCTGTGGCTTCAATGAATGACTTTAGTTTAATAGGTACTAAAATACCATTAGGAATGATACCAAAATATCGGGAAAATTTTGGATCTTCCCTTGGCTTTGATCCCTTGAAATTTGAATTCTTGTCACCTGTGACACCATAATCAAGCGACATTACTTTATCACAAAGGAATCAATCACAAAGACTTGTTCCTCTTTCTTCTACCACACAATTTTTACTACCTTTTATGAAAATGATACCACCTATACCTCCATCTACACCACCCCTTCAACATCAATAGTTTCAACCACTAAACCATCAACATCAGACTAATCTCATGAAGCTTGGTCAATCACAAGTTCAACTTCCTTCTCCCAATTCATTTCCAAGGTAATTCTTCATAGTCCTTTCAAAAATATCCACTTCTATCACATGTTCAAGAAATTCCTCAATAGCTACCACAGTTACAATAAGTGTCACAATTTGAAATTTCTCCAAAGTTGTTGAATTAGTTACCACACAACCTTTCACAAGGTACCCAAATTCCAAAACAGTTACCAATACCTTAGGAAGTACAACCAATTCTCTGTACTCCATTTCAACATATTACCTTGTCTCAGGAATTGACACAATCCCAACCTCCACAAAAGTCATAGTTAAGTTATGGGCATCCCAAATAATTGGATTTGTTGTGAGTAGTAGCATGATGAGTTCTAATTAAAGCTTAGCATCAAGGTTTGCTTTACTTATTTTAGGGCCCAATAACTTGTCTTCCTAGGTTTTATGAGTGTAGCCTCCTCTTCCTCCTAGCCCATCACCAACTTCATTATTGGTTTCTTTGCTATAGGAAAGTTAATATTTTTTTTGTAATTTCTTGCAGGAACTCTTTGGAAATGGTGTTTGATATACAATTAAGACACAAGGTTAAATGAGCTATTCCTTTTGTCTTACCACGTGTTGATGTGTATCAAAATATAACTTTTGAGGTGAGGTTATAATATTAGATATCAACAATTTTACAGCCTTTATATTTATTTTCTTAATGTCATGAAAATGTGGGGATGAATTTTGGGTCTATTCTTAATTTCTTATAACATATCGATCATGATAATTTATATTAGGTTACATTCTTGATTCCAAAAAAAATATAGGATTTGTGTTTTTGCAACTATTGTGAAGTTAAGAATGGACTAATATTATCTAAATGTTTGCATGTCATTAAAAATGATCACATAGACACTATATCCCTCTTTTGGTCATGATTTTAATAGATATATTGCCTTAAATTTTCACCTTATATAAAATATTTTATTTCTCATGCCATATAGGGGGTTTAATGCATACATTGATTATGAATTTTGGTGTTTAATGCATTTTTTCTTTTGTTGTATAAATCCTTTAGTCTACTTTAGTTTATATTCTAGTGTAGTCATCTTTCATGTCTTACACTCTACATTGTATCTTCAATTGTTTTCAGAAAATGAACTCATTATTAATGGTAAGGAGGAATTGAAGAAAGAAGAGAACAACAACACTAGAGTGACAAAAGAAAAAATAGAGAGGGAGGAGAATCAGTCTAGTGATACCCTTAGAGCCAAAATCCTGTATGACACACACACACACACAGACTGATGGTCAAGTATTAAAAGTTGGTGAATTCACTTGCAATGCCTTGTCAACACAATGATAATGTTTTGAAGTGATGAAACAATTATTCAGAGTTGGTGAATTCACCTGCAATGCCTTGTCAACACAATGATAATGTTTTGAAGTAATGAAACAATATTTCGTGTGTAAATTATATTCCAACCAGTATTAAGTTGGAAACTCATATTGTAATACTTCACATTTCATATAATATAATTTTTGTGGTTAAAATTATTTATAGTTCCAGTTGATATTGTTTAGTATCATAATTAGAATATGTAACTTTTCATTTTCATATTAGACAAACATGCACATTGTCTGACATTTTTTAAATTTTTGTCACAAAATCAACTAATTAATTTATGTTGATTAATAAAGAACACATAAAATCAATCTAAAACTACTAAATTAGTAGTTTAATTGATTAATGATGAACCCAAATAAAATTAACATAGTACTAAATTAGTCATTTATAATGATTATTAATGAAAATAAATTAAATTAATATAAACAACTAAATTAGTTGTTTATATAATGAATCTGAAGTTAGGAAAAAAAGAAAAATGACTACTGCAAATGATAAATTTTTTATTACAAATGATGACCAAATTTTTCATATATATGACTATCAATAGCTAATTTACAATATCTTATAACACAACCAAAATTTATTTATATTTTTTTATCATTAATTGGTTTCAAACAATGCCTAAAAATTTCATATATGTGACTATTAGTAGCTAATTTACAGTATCATATAACACTACCAACATTTTGGGTCATATTTATTTGTTCATTAATTGGTTTTCTCGGGTGATCATATAGTAATATATTTTGTTGTACACTTGGTCATTAATTGTGAAATTTAATGACTAAATCAATGACTAACATTTGCATATATGTGACTATTAGTAGCTAATTTACATTATCTTATAACATGACCAACATTTTGGGTCATATTGTTTTGGTCATTAATTTATTTTCTTGGGTGATCATATAGTAATATATTTTATTTTATATTTTGTCATTAATTGTGAAATTAATGACAAAATCAATGACTAAAATAATGACAAAATTTATGAGTAAATATACTACTAGACAATAAAATTGAGACAACCAATTAATGAGTAAGATAAAAATGACTAAAATTTGGTCGCTTCAGATGAGAGCACGAGGAGGTTGATGGAACATATATTTCAGCTAGATTCTCTAAATTGATGCAATTTTTTATTTGACAACCTTTTTATAGTATAAATTATGTTTACTTTTATTGAGAGATGTAAATTTTGGACATATTTAAAGTAAAAATATTTATTATGAATTGACATGCATATTTTTATTTGGCATATTTTTATTATATATTTACTTATATAATGATATAAATTTTGGCCATATTTTAAATCTAGAAATATTTAAATTATGATTTAATATGCTAATTTTGGGGTTTATGTACATTTTTCATGGTAAAATTTACATGATGCATGATTTTATGCTTAAAACTTGGTTTTACATATTAATTTCATGAACATGTTGCAATGAAAGTAAATTTGCATTTAGTTGGTACATTTTGCATGATCATTGTTATAATTTCAGTAGATGATTCTTATGTTTTGTTTAAAGTTGTTTTGTCACTTGTTATTTAAAATGAATCTATTAAAATTAAAAATTACAAAACATATGATATACTTTTCATTTGAACATGAATCTCATAATTAGGTGTAGATGTATATTAACAATTAAAAAAATTGCAAATTATAAAATATGGTATGTATATTTTGCATTCATATATCTAGAAAGGCTAGTATGGATATCTGTTGATAGTTAACTTTTAATATAAAGTTGTAAATGAATGCACAAACATAATATAAAATTTCTTTATAAAACATGACCATATAATTTGCATGATGTGCATGTGGTTTGATGCTTTTAAAAGTTACATACATATTTAAGTTCATGAATATGTTGCAATGAAAGTAAATTTGCATTTAATTGGTACATTTTGCATTCAATAATTATTATTTAATGTTAATATCTATGATTCTTAGGTTTTATTTAAAGTTTCTTCAATTTTGAAAGTTATTTAAAATGAATCTATTAAAATTGTGAATTACAAAATTTACACATCCTACATTTTGCATTTGAAAATGAATCTTATAATTATATATATATATATATATATATTTCTATTAACAATCATAAAAATTGCAATATAAAATATTGAGTATGTACATTTTACATTCATGTATCTAGAAAGGATATTATGGATATCAGTTGATAGTTAACTTTTATTATAAAGTTGTTCATGAAAACACATATTATAAAACATGAGCATACAATTTGCATGATGCATGGTTTGATGCTTTTAAAGATTTTACATATTTAAGTTCATCAATATGTTGCTATGAAAGTAAATTTTCATTTACTTGGTACATTTTTCATTTGAAATAATTATTATTTAATGTTAGTATATCATTTTTAGGTTATTGTTTAAATTTATTTCAATGTTTCGAAAGTCAAATAAAATGAATCTATTAAAATTTAAAATAAAAAAACATGGTACATTTTCATTTGAACATGAATCTTATAATTAGGTACATAGATGTGTAAAACAATCATTAAATTTTAAAATTGCATTAAAAAATATGGTATACAACATTTTGCATTAATGTATAGAAATACTACTATGGATGCCATTTCATAGTTAACTTGTAATATAAAGTTGTTTGAATGCACAAACATACTAGTTAAAATTGCATTATAAAACATGACCCGGAATTTGCATGATGTATGGCTTCATGCTTTCAAAGGTTTTACATATTTAAGTTTATGAATATGTAACAATGAAAGTAAATTTTCATTTAGTTGGTGCATTCTGCATTCAATCATTCTTATAATTTGTTAGTAGATGATTCTTAGATTTTGTTTGAAGTTTTGTTAATTTATTTAAAATGAATCTAGTAAAATTGAAAATTACAAAACATGGTACACATTTTGCATTTGAATGAATCTTATAATTTGTTGTAGATGTCTAATACAATCAAAACTTAAAATTGCATTATAAAATATGCTAGATACATACATTTTTCATTCATGTATAGAAAGGCTAATACATTAAATTGCATGCATGTATGAAATCGTTTAAGACTAGAGAATGCATGTACATATAAATTACTTGTCATGCATGCAAACATAATACTAATAGAATCAAATCCTCAATACACTTGTACATAACATGCAATAAACATACAACTTTGTAACTCAATACATTATTAATAATGTACAACTTAAGAGTGCACAATAAGAAAGGCTAACAATGTACTTGAACTCTAAGTTCTCAAAGATGAATCCAACGAGAAGAAATTATTGGGAAGTTAAATTAAAAAAATTATAAAGGAATGCCATCCTCAATGATCCTTTCATGGTCAAATTTTGACATTCTTCATTTCTTAACTTTCAATTTTTTATTTGATTGAAATTGTATCAACTTTATGCATGTTGCACACACCAAGTGACTATATTGACAACTTATGACATCGGGTTGATAGTCTTGAAAGTAAACATTACTCTCAGTTTCATGAGTTTGCTGGAAAAAATAACCTTTCAATATAATAGACCCTCTTTCATATATGAAACCGTTATCATCATAGTCTTCCAATAATTTCATCTTTTGTTTAGTGCACCACATCAAAAAATACTTGACATTTTCTAGGTTATTAATAGGTGCAACTACAACAAAAACATCTCCTACAAAATAAAATAAAAATCTAAATTCAAATCATAATTAACATGAAATTAAATTTATCAACATGGACTTGATTTTATTATTTATTTCTAGGTCTCTATCATTTGAAAGAAATTGAAATGTTACCTTCTCTAACAAGATGAGAAGTTCGATCACCTTCAAATGATATTATAGTCTCCTATGATTCCATTTCTTCTAAGCTTGTAACTGACATTTTCACCTTTATATTTAATTTTGTATGTTTCCAAGATTTTACATACATATTGTTTTCACAAACCTCATTGGATTGTGTGTCCTCTATGCAAACATGACAAAAACAAGAATATTTTATTTTATCAAATGAAAACATATTTCGGTACTCCTTTGTTTTAATTAAATGCAATTTTCAAGTCCCTTTTACCATTTCAGCTTCATATGCAATCGATTTATTTACATCTTTGACTCCAATATGCCAAAAAAACCTATATCGAAAATTCAAACAAGAATATAAATATGAACTTATTTAAAATACAATTTATATATCAAAGATAATCATTGTGATAAATATCACAATAATGTTTATAATCTATAAAGGTTTAAAATTAAGAATTTAAAAAAACTGTATCATATATTAAATTTCTATATATACATGTAAGTAAATTTATATATATGTACATGTACCTATGTACTCCGTTGATGGGTTAGTCTCATGGATTAGTGTAACAATGCACCATTGAAAAAAAAAATCAACTAAGGCAAGTCGGTTTGCAGAGAGGTCCATTTTATATTTTTGAAGTGCTCATTTTATACATGCTCCTACACCATCATGTTATCCTTTTCCATGACCAGTATCAAAGAAATTCCAACAATGTCTAATGTCGGTTTTCATATGAAGATGAAACCACCAAAAGAATGATCATGAAGATTTAAATTGACATGTGCATCCATTTGAGCATATCCAATGTTCATTGAATTTTATTCCATGACATTTCAATGAGTCATAAATATTATCAAAATAATGTTGTACAAAATGGGTATCATGTGTACACTCGTTGCTGATATAAAGTGATATTATTTAATAACATGTTTGTTTTCACTGGTGCTTTCTATATGATCAAACATTTTTTTCAACATGTTTATATAGAATATGGAAAAGCATAAAGACTTCGTCGGAATGATCACTTTGTATTTTATTTTGTGCAACAAATGTGTAATTCTCTGCAAAATCAACTCTTGAAAAAATGGTCTCTAGTGGAAAAATTTCAAGATATTTTAGAATTGCAGGTCTTTCCATTGAGCTCTATGCGAGTGCTTGGTGTATTTATAAACTTCTACCTCAAACTTCTTCAAAAAATCTATCACAACAAATTATTCTTCTTCTAAATCAATCCTTTTAGTAGCTGTACTACTATTTGAACCAATCGATGAATGAATATATTCATACCTATTCCATTCCACTTTTATGTCAGACAATGATTGATCATTTATATCAATAGGATATTTGTTGTGAAATAAAGTCAAATATCCACAATGATCAATTTTTTTTTACCACCAATACATTTCTTTTAGTAAAATAATTCATGAATTTTTCTTGCACATAGAATTTGGGATATGAAATTATGGATAGTGGAAGGAGGAGGTGAATATTTCTAATTTTTTTAACCAAAATTAAGTAATGTGTCATAATATAGCTAAAATTCCATAAGATAACGACAAAAACAAGTGCCACGTACAACGATAGGTTTAACATACCATGGCTTTTGTTACTAAAAGAATTGATTGAGACATTAATTCCACGATTCTCTTCTATGAACTTATTGAACAACTCTATTTGAGTGGTGTCCTAGATATGTTTTGCATGTTATTCATATTGATTTCATGTTGTTCTTCATCGCATCACATCCCTTTATTTTGGTGAAACATGTGAATTTTTCATCGAATATTCATATATTATTTTTTTAACATCTTCTCCAAGTCTATCCTTGTATGGTTTCCTACAAATAATTCTCCATCAAGAGAGCTCATCATTTACATCTATTTGCAATCGAAATTTCCTATGTTTGTGCAATGTTTTTCATGAGGTACCTAATGCTTTTACCATAGTTTTTACCAAACGATTTTCTTTAGTTCTTGATGAAACCACTGCCATTTGTATTGTTCTACATGCATATATATAACTTTACTTTCTAGATCTTCTAATTGATTTTAGAGCACTATTTATATTTTGAATCACATTTTCATTCATTTTTTATCTTTTGTTGATTTTTGAATACCCAATAGAGTTGTAGCTTCCTTTAATTTCATTGATGTTAAGAGACCTCTAAAATTTTGGGCTTGTACTGTTACATTTTAATCTTTGAATAACTTTTCAATAATGAGCTTAACACAATATTATATAACATGGTCAGCTTTTTTATCTCCATATGTGTCTCTGTCAACATTTTCTAACATCTTATCATTGATATTGATTTCATATGTACATATGAGAATTAAATGTAAATGGGTATAAATAATCAATAAATAATTAAATTAGAAAATAGATTTTGAATGAAATTGAAATTAATAACTATGTATAATTTCAATAATACACATGACATATATATACATACCTCGTGATTCAATTTATTCACTCGAATTTCTTTCAACATCTTCAACAACATCATTAATCATTGTTTATTATCTTTTTCACTTTATCTTTTAGCATTCTCAAACTCATCATCAATGTTATAAGGAAAATCTCTCTCTCTTTACATTGAAAATTATTTTTCAAATTAGTTCATCAAATAAAAATTAAATGTCACAATACACTAGTTAAATTTAAAACATCATTTATAATATTTACATTACATACTTGCTTCAACTTCTAGTTGAGGTTGATTTTCCCTTTCAATATTTGAGCGTTTTTATTTCCTTTTTTTGCAATAGTTTCTCTTGTATTCTGTACGAGCCTCAATATCTCTTGTCCAATCATATTTTCTCTTCTAATTTCTTTGATTTCCCATGATAATTTAGCCTATGTAGATTTTTAAAATCCAACCGAAAAAAAGTCAATTTCAAAATTCTGCAAAAAAAATCACTTTCAAAATTTAGATTAAAGAAAAATCACTTTCAAAATTTGGACAAAAAAACTCACTTTCAAAATTTAGACCAAACTAACTTTCAAAATTTGGCACAAAATATTTACTTTAAAAAAATCTCACTTTAAAAATTCAGCCCAAAACACTTAAAAAAAAACAACTTTAAAAAGTGAGCCAAAAAAAATTCCTTTAAAAATTAAGCTCAACAAATTTCCTTTAAAAATTCAGGCAAAAATAATCACTTTGAAAATTCAGTCCAAATCAAGAAAGTGTGCGAAATCAATGTTTCGGCTCAGTTTATTTATATTGTTCCGCGAAATTGTTTTTTTGGAGGACCGCATCATTTTATTTTTGCGTCCGTCAGAAATTAGTGACCAATTTTTAGTCGAACTCCTCTCCCATTTATATTAATAGCCCACGATGTTAAAAACAAGTTCGACCAAATTATTATAAAATTTTGGTTGAACTAATACATCTGCAAGTTTGAAACAATTCGGTTTTGATCACCTTTCTCCAAATTAGGAATGGTTAAAATCCATCTAATTTGATGAATTTTATTTTAGAACAAATACGAGCATTTTCATAATTGAATTTACTTTCAGCAGATATAATTTTTATGGAATTTCATAGATATTTACTAATTTTAATTAATTTTCTAATAAAATGTGTGCAAAAATTTTCCGAAGGTCATTATGATTCAATGAAATCAAAATACACTGTAAAAAAATATGAAAAAAATACATTGTATTATCTTCCAAATACACTGTAAAAAAATATGAAAAAATTATTGTTCATTGCATTGGTCCATCTTCTGTAATGGGTAATTTTTAGATTTTTAGTTTTTAACTAATATGTTGAGAAAATTGACACTATGGTAAACATATTCAAAATTTGTGGTTTTTTCATATTGTTTTAGTTCAAAAGATTCTAGTAATTATAATATGCATAAGTTCGTTTCGTAAATTTAACGATATCAAGCTAGAGTTTGTCTAAATTTTTGCAACATATTTTTTTTTTCAAAAATGCCAAGTTAACAAAGAATACAACCAATGCTAAAAACCATCACTTTTTACGAATCCCTTGATTTGTAAAGAAAACACACTCAAATAATCGCAAAGTTGACGTATCAAATGTGAATAAAAAAATTCCAACAAATAAGTAATAGAAATCTAGTAAAATTTCTAACGAGTTTTCTTTTTATTGTAAAATGAAATTCTTAACAGAAAAATTTCTTTGTTTTGCCGAAAGTCGAAGAACTTCTAAAAATGATAATTTTTTCTCAAAAAAGGGCAAAAAGTGTAACCCAACTTCACATTTTCACCGCCCGATACAACAATTTCTGTACTTTAATCTTATATGTAACAAAATACTATTAAACTGCCTAAACGTCTTTGAAGCGACCCTAGATGAAAGTGAAACCCTCATCTGAGAAACTCTCAGATAGAAACAAATTAGGGTTTTTAAACTAATTAGGGTTTTAGAATGTTGTAATTTTAAATATCAATTATTGAGTTCTATAGTCTGGGTAAATTTTTTTTTTAAATTAAGGTTCTAAATCCATTTATACTTATAATTTGAGTAATATGAAATTGTAATCTCACTAGTAAAATTTAAAATCTAATTTTTTTATTTCATATATACTAATAGCTCATCATAGATACATTTTTTTATTTTATATATACTTTTATTTTTTACTAGTCCTTGCTCTTCCGAGGGGGGCTATAATAAAAAGTTTTCTATTTTTATTTGTACCTATATGGAATTCTAAGAATCGAAGAGAGTCGAGCTAACCCTTGAGGATATCTTATTTGATATTATATCAAGGCAGGGATCAATTTTATAAACATATTTATTTAGAAACCTAGGAAGCATGATATACATTGAACTACGATTAAGTAGAGTAATGCTAGATTTGGAACTAACATTAATTCATAATAGTAGATGTTTTTTTGTTGGTGTGTGTTTAAACTATGCTTTTTGTTTTTCTTCAATTTGTTATGTGTCCAATAGTAAAGGAACAATTCTATGTATAATGTGTTCAACAATGGAAGTTGAGTGTCATGCACATCTATATCTAAAAACATCACTTCCTTCTCGGTGTGTATGGTAGCAAGGTTGTTTTTTGGGAAGTGTGTTCAACTCGGGAGACACTAACTAATGGATGCATGAAATGCAAGAGTGGATGCATAGTATTCATAAAGAGTTGGAAGGGACACTTACATACACCTAACAATTGAGAAACCTATCTGAGTAAATAATTCACCTACTTGATTGCCAACAGAAAAGGAGCAAACACTAGAACCCCAAATTCTCATTTGTTTCAATCCTATGGAAACATTAAAAATCCAAACACAAGACTGATTTTGTCTCCACTCTTTTCAAAATATATTTAAAATTACTAATAGAGCATTACCCTATAGGCATAGATATGTTTAACCAAACACATTTTTTCTCGACAACATTTCTTATATTAACATGAAATATGTAAATTTATCTATAGCTGGCTAATCGACCAACAAATCTATAGTTATAATAACAATAAATTTATGTACTACAACAAATTTAACTAATTTGGACGGAATAAATAAATTTAGAAAACTAACATTTACTCTAATTCAAATGAAAATGTTCCAAATGAACAATTGGAAACATTCCTAAGATGTTTTTCACGGAAATGGTGGTCAACAAGTGCACTATGATGCAAAAAAGCTTTTTATGAATATGGATAAATCGCTATGTAAGTTGCATAGATGTAGCTCAAGTGGATGGACAAATTGTTATGTAAACTACAAAAGTGGGAACTTTAAACTAAAAGAACTCTTTTAAGTAATTTATTGATTGCATATTGATATAAATGCATCTTTCTAAGGTTGAGGTGTTATGAAGGTTGCAAGTAATATCATTAAACTACAGTTCAATGATTCAATGATTTGGTCAAGAAATATGACCAAGAATGAACCTCAAAAAATTTGGTCAAGAAAAATCCACTAGGGATAATGATTTGATGGTTGAGTCAATAGGTCAATGTCAAGTTAAGAAAAATTAACTTAGTCAAATTCGATGGAAATATGAGTAGTAGAAAAAATTCAATAATCATCTAGAGAAGTTAAAGGGATCACATTTGAGCACACATGCACAGTTGAATTAGAATGGTCATCGATTGGTGGTTGAAAGGATTTGACTACAGTTAGAAATAGACCAAAAATGGTTAATGATCTCAAGATTCCTAGGATCTTAGCCATTGATATCGAACCACATATATTGATTTGAGATACTTCAAATAACGGATTTATATGTAATTAAATAGAGTAGAATGTAAGATTGATGATAGATGATGAGTTACTCATGATTATTAGATATCACATCATGTGAAAATGCATTTATATTAGGTATCGACCAAGGTCAACATTCATTATAAATTGGTTGTAATATTCAGTTGAGAATATAGGAGCAATGAAGCTCAAAGGTTGGTTGATTTTCCCGGTTAAGGGTTTCTAGGGTATAATATCTACGTGTTGGGTTTCTTTATGGTGTTCCATTGTTTATTTTATGTTCTAAGTTCTCTCATAATTTTTTTTCACCAAGGAAAAATCATAATTTTCATTATAGTTGAAAATTACATGCTATATATGCATATGCATATTTTATCTTTGTGACCGAGGTCACTCCAAAATTAAAGTTCATCAAAATTCACCGAAGGGGTGTACATTTTTAACAGTCATAGTCAAAATATATACAATAAATATAAAATAAAAACAACCATGTTGGTCCATATATACGGTAATAAAGATCATGTCGCCCTATGTCCAGTTGTGTGAGGGTCTATGAATGGACAGTTATAGTAGTTGTAATGTTGTTGGTTATTATGTTCTTCTATATTGCATAACCCTCGATGTTGGACCATTGCGTCCTTGGATAAACCTTCAGAAATGTGGTTGCACTCCCTATAATATGTTGACAAAAAATGAATGTAAATTGAGATTTAAGAAGCCAACGATCCTCCAATATACTCTGCAGTGTGTGCACGTGAGATATAGCAGATTGATTGAACCAATTTATGATGATTTTTGAGTCTCCAAAAATTTTTAGGTGATGAAAATCATGCTCTAATGCAAATTTTAATAGGTGGCGAAGAGTGGAGAATTCAACATAATTGTTAGTCCCAAGACCCAATCCCATCTTGATTTTGTAGAAGTGGTGTTGATTGAGGTGAAGGATAGTGCCGCACCCACAATCTTGTGGTTGAGCTGATGAGTCGAAATATGCCCATGGGAGATCAAAATCTATGACTTTCGGGGACTATGGTGTGAGGAGGGTGTGAGGGGTCATCATCAAGTATATTATTGTTGGTGGCTATGATTAGAGAGGTAGTGGATTGCCAATGAGGAGGTCTATCCTAACAGACAAACTTCAGTTGTGATCCCATACAGATGAAAAGTTTCACGCCAGGCAAGTGTGTGCCACCAGCTTTCCGCCAAGTAGTCAGAGAGTTGACATAAGTATGTCCACTATAAACAGATGGCAAAGCAGCTAGCAGAGCAGATCATAGTCCACAATGCCATGGAATAGTTACAATGGAGGAACAAATGTTCACAGGATTTAGAGTTCGAGTGGTAGAGAGTACACCATGATGGGCCATGTATGGATCCCTCGTGAAAATTGTCCATATTTGGTGCAATATTGTTGAGTATACACCACATGAATAATATTGTACGTGGCGGGGCTTTTAGTTTCCATAAGCTTTTCCACCACCAGTTAATCTGTTGAGGATAGTGATTGAGAAGATGAACAAATATCCTTATCTAGGAGAGTATTGTCCATGTTTTGCATAAGACCACATCAATTCATTGTCCCTTGGTACAATGCATATGTTTGATTCAGATAGTGCAATGGTGTGGGTCTGCCATGTTTGATGCAGAGGTACAGGTATGCCCAATAGATCTGTTGATTTCCACCCTTGCAGGTAAAGAGTCGAGGTATGGGGATCCACAATTTGTGATATGAAGCAGATGCCTTCATCTGCTATATGGTTGATAAGCTCCTCTGGGAGTAGATATGCATTCCCACTCCCTGACCATGGGTCAATTCCTATCCTGGCTTGATTCCCTGATCTGATGTGCCATGTGAGTATGTTCCATATATATGGAAAAGAGGATATAACTGCCTTCCATATAGTGGATATGTTCCAGTGGTTCCAAGCTGGAGATCTGATCTAATATATGAGGTTCGTGGGTTGAAGGTATTTCTAATATACCACCTGAGTTCAAATATTCCTAGTTGTCATAATCGACCATCCCAGATTTGTTGTAAGTGCCTTGGCAAACATGTCCAGGTTCTTTATGCCCCATCCACCCCATTTCTTTGGTAGTGCGATTCTATCCCACCTTATCCAAGAAAAGGTGTGGCCATCCTTGTTCCCTCTCGAAATAAATTTGTTGCATAATTTTTGAATTATGGCAATAATAGCTTGGGGTATCCATGCTAAGGAAATCCAGTATACAGGGGTGGCTTCCAATACTGATTTGATCAGGGCAAGTCGCCCTGCCCTAGATAACCATCTGTGGTGTCATATGAAAATGCGCTTATCCAATTTTTCAATAAGCTAGGACTAATCAGCAATGCAGTAAACAGAAGGTTTTAACCAAACGCTCAGGTACTTTAAACCCTCCTGAGAGTTAAGTATTGCAAATGGGAATATGTTCAAAGCCAAGTCCCTCTCCTGTTGTGAGCAACCAAAAGATGATATGGTTGATTTGTGTGTGTTTCACACCATTACCATGGAAATACTGAAGGATGCCAAAGCCGCTGAGAAATATAAGGAGTCTCCAATGGATCCATTAAGAAGGATAAGAACATAATCCATGAAGAGGAGGTGAGTGAGAATGCAGCCCTCCACAATCTTGATTCCCTAGAGGCAGCCCCGAATATTTTCCTCGGAGATTAAATGCCTTAGAGCCTCCATAATGAGTAGGAAAAGGAGAGAAGATAATGGGCATCCCTGACAAAGCCCTCTTTCTGAATGAAAAAAGGGAGAGGCAGATCCATTAATGAGAACACTGAAGGATGCGTTAGGGATACAACACATGATCCAGTTGATGAAACTGATGGGAAAACCCAAGTGAGTTAGAATCGTTCAGATGTAGAGCCAATTGGAGTGATCAAAAGCTTTGGCAAGGTCTAGCTTGAGGATGATGCTCTTGAGCTTTTTTCTTTTGATAGTGTGGAGAGCCTTCTGTGCAGTTCCAATGGCCTCATGGATCTGATGGTGGTGGAGGAAAGCGAATTGTTTAGGTGATATGTGATCAAAGAGAATGGGCTTGATGGGGTTGGCTATAATTTTGGTGATGATCGCAGTTGTAGAGAGAGATAGGTCTGTAATCAGAGAAGAACTGGGGAGTGTCAAATTTCAGAATAAGGGCAATGAAAGTGGCGTTGAAATCATCATACAATTTTCCCGTTGTACAACATTATTTGACTATATTGAGGATGTCTTGTCCAAGTATCTAAAAAAAACCAAGTAGAATTCAATTGGCCAACCATCTGGTCCATGGATTTTGTCTTTCTGAAACCATTTTAAAGTGTCCTGGAGTTCCTCCATGGAGATAGGGCGGGTGAGGTTTGCCTCATATTCTTGATCAACGAACATTGGTAATAATCCGACAACTTTAATAATCTCTGCCAAATTTTCATTGAGTGAAGCTTTGCAGAGGTTGCAGAAATGTTCCACCCCCATGTTAGCCAATTGATGGAAAGTATGAGCCTAGTTCCCATGTTCATCCTCCAAAGTCCAGAGAGTATTTATGGCTTTCCTCCCATTAGAAAATTGGTGGAAAAAAAAAAATTCTCGTCACCCGTCCTCAACCAAGTGGCTCTGCTTCTAAGGCGCCATGTTTCCTCACGGTCTTTGAGAATCCTAGCCCTGACTACTTCAAGATGTATGAGCTGAGATCTGGTGGCTTTAGACATAGTTCCCTAAACCAAGGCTATTCCTAATGATGTACTCTCTGATTCAACCCTTTTGAGGGTATCGTCATCTTTAGTTTTTTGTTCCTTTACCCAGGTCTTGGTCAGTTTTTTTATTTCAATCATCTTGGTAGAAAAGGATGCAGAGGGGGAAGATTCAGGAGCCGGGGGGTGGGAGCGGAAAAAGTGTGAGACTAGGTTGATGTATTTCGAATTTGATAACCAGATAGCATTAAATTTGAAAGGACTATTGGGTTTGCGATGTTCAGGGGCTAGTTCCAGGTAAATGGGGGAGTGGTCTGATAAGACCCTAGATCCCACCCATTACCGATACAGTGGAGCATTACTCACCAATGATCTATGTAGGAGGAAGCGGTCCAGTTTGCGGGCCACGAAAGCCTCTCCTACCATGCAGTTGCTCCAAGTAGGTAGCTTACGCAGCATAGGAATTTAAACAAGGTGGTGATCCTCGATGAGGTCAGAAATGGATTCAGAGAGAGGGTTGGATTGGGCCAACTGACCCCATGATTCCACAAGGCCCAGTGACAAATTCAAGTCACATCCAAGGATGAGATTATGTGCAAACATGAATGATCGATTGAGAAGGTTTTCCCAGAAATGAAGGCAGGAAATGCAAGTACCATATACATTCACCAGTCTATATTTCCGACCAAGTTCAGTAGAGTATGTGTCGACACCCATGAACCCCTCCCCACCCCATAGATTGAGTAACTTGATGGTGCAAGGGTTAGTACCTAGAGAAATACCATCAAATCGACCCCGCTCATTGATGGCATGTAAGGTCCAGCCTGGGCAGATAGCGGACAGAGTGGTGGTAATATGTTCAGAATTGCCAAGGGTTTCCTGAAGAAATATGATGTTAACCGGATTGCATTCCAGTAGCCTCTTGAGAACCATATTTTTAGCAAAGCTGGCCAGTCCACAACAATTGAAAGAGATAATATTCATGAGGTAATGAGGGGATGGGTCATCCATGCTTTAAGGACCTAATCAAGTGTGTTTTTTTTACCATCAACAACCTCCTGATCAGCCTGGATAATAGCTTTGTATATGAATGAGTGATGACCCCATCCATTTTTAGGGAGAAGAGTGGGAAAGATGGCTAGAATTCTAGGTGCTTCGGAAGATAGGTGGGAGTCTAGGGATTGTAGTAAGTAGGAATGGTTTCCTCGTGACTTAGATGATGACTCAAGAGAAGGATCTGAGGTGGGATGGTCTGGGATAGAGGGGGGAAAGTAATATATGGTGGGTTGTGATAGGTATGTTGGACATGATATATGCAGAAGAGAGAAATGGGACATAGATGTAGGAGATGAGTGCAGTGTAATAGTTGATGTTATAGATGATAGTAAATTTAAATCAAGGGCAGAAGAGAGAGATGTAGCCAAAGATAGCTTGGTAACCGCAGCTCAAGCACGTCATCCAAGGAGATGGTGGTCGAGGAGGTGCAGGTGCAGTCCTGGTCCTTGGATTAGATTGCTTCCCCTTGCATCGATTGACCTATTTATCTAGACGAGGAGGATCTACTGGGGTGACTTCCACTGGAGTGCTATCAGTTACAACCGGTTCTTTTGGATGAGGGAGGAGGGGGCATTCTTTATAGAGGTGACTGACCATGTGACATCATCGATATTGGAAAGACACTCCTTCGTAATCCAGGGTTTGTACCCATACAAATTTCCTCCATCGTAGAGTAACGGCCTCCTCCAAGCCCTCTCGAGTGTCCAGGTGAACTAGTATCTGAGACATGGTTATATTTCCAGTAGAAAAAAGGGATTTGTAATAGTCCAGGAAAGTGCCTAGTGAGTTGCTGACATACTTCAGAATGTCCACCGACCAGAAATGGAGAGGAAGATAGGGGAGTCGCACCCAAATCAGCCCAGCTCCGATTTTTTTGCGCTTCGGATCCAATATAGGGATCCATCGCTTAACACTAACTAGGGCTTGTTCAATGTGCCATAGTTTGGATAAAACCGAGCACACCTACTCCGCACACTGAAAACGCAGGGAAACCTACCCTGAGGGAGGGAAAAAACCATCGGTAGATCCGCCATGATTGGACCCTAGATCTCATTGAGCCATAGACGAAGGCAACCCAGATTTTACTTTTGGCCACGAACATGGCCGACCAATACCCTATATGTCATTTCCATGACTTCCCCCAAATAAAGACCGTCCCCAAGAATGAGATCAAGCTTCTTGGCACCCCGCTTGATGCACTTAGATCTCCTGACACCTTTAGGAGTTGAATTACGGCCCGAGGTGCCTGCTCCACTGTCAAGTGCAGGATCGACATCTGCTTGATCATACTCCTCCAAGGCTGGTCTGATGGGTGGTGCCACAAAGCATCTAGAAGATAGAGGTCAGGATCACAAGATGGGGATGTCGGGAGGGATGGAGGACAATGGGACTTCATATCCAAGTGGGGGCACCACTTCTAAAGCCTGCGAAGGCGGTATGGGAGCATCCTGAAGGTAGGAAGATAGGAACTGAAGAGTCGTTGGGGATAGAGGGGTAGTATCCTGTGGCAGAGATGAGTCAGGGAAGATGGGGGTAGGTTGGACAATGAGAAGGGAGGGGATTTAAAAGTTAGTCGTAGGTCTAGGGATGAGGGCCCAAAGAATGGGAGGATGGAGAGCGAAGGGAAACATGGACCATCATAAGCTACAGATGGGATTTGGAGTGATAGAAAGGTGCTAGGTGGCATGGGGTGCAGAGGATAAGTCTAGATCTATACCCCTTCATAGGGATCCGAGGAGTAGTCTACTAGTTCCTCGTCCATAGCTAGCAGTATGAGAATATTCCAAACCATTAAACGCTCAAAATAGTTTGCAATGGACTCGACAGAGACCTCCCCATATGGTTATAGAGTCGATAATAGAGAAGCTGCAGTAGTTGTGGGCATCCAGTGCTGAAGCTACGTGCCGACTGAAACCCTAACCCTGGCCAGGGAGCTTACCCTACTTTAGAGTGGAGGAGGAGCATGCGCAACTCCATCTCACCATTTTTAAGGGTTATTTCCCATCGCTCTCATCATATTTTAAGGTTTGTGTTAATTGATTTTCTATTTTAATTTATATGTCTAGGGTCTACGCATGGAGTTATAATTTTTGGCAAATGAGGACACGTTGTGGGTGAAAAAAAAGTAACTCGATTGAGCCTTTTTAAGCCCTTAATAGAGCAATATTTAATACCTTGATCGAGCTATTAGATGGATTAAATATTTCTCAAACAATAATTAAAACAAATTATCGATCGAGATCGTGTGTAACCTGATTTTAGGGGTTCGTTAGAGAAATGGGCTTTTTTGAGCCTTTTTTTTTTTAATTTCCTGCCAGTAAATCCTTGCAACAAAAATAAAAAATGTGACATCGAGGGTTTCTTAAACGTTGGATCAAGTTATTTGAATTTTTACCTTAAAACCTCGATCGAGTATTTTAAGTACTCGATCGAGTATTTTAAGTACTCGATCGAGCTGCTGAGAGCCTTAAAAAATAGAGCTTTAGCTCCCCTTTTGCATATTTCTCTGCAACTCCATTTTGTAGCCTAGTAGACTTAGGGCATAATTTGACCTTAAGTGGCGGAGTTGGTCATGTTGGATTTGTGAAAGAATCCTCTATCCAATGGCATATGAATTTGAAACTTTCATATTCATATGATATTTTTCATTTAATTTATTTCAAACAAAATTTTTGATTTTTTTTTGGACAACCTCAAAGGGGTAGAATACAAAATAAATAACATAAAATATACAGAACAAAAATAATTCAAAAAATACCACTATCTTTGTTTATGAGTCCTATTCAAAAGGGTACTCTGGTTATGCAATTTATTTAAACAATTGAAAAAAAATCTTACATGAACACATGTGTCTGCAAAATGCAATTGAAATATTAGTTCGCGAACTTCGAAAAAATAAAAATGTATAATTTTGCATAAAAATTCATTTTTTAGTGTGAAAAACTTAGTTCTTTATGTGTAGATCATCCTTATATATATATGTGTGTGTGTGTGTGTGTGTGTGTGTGTGTGTGTGTGTGTGTATGTGTATGTGTATGTGTATGTGTGTATGTGTATATGTATGTGTATGTGTATGTGTATGTGTATGTGTATATATATATGTGTATATATATGTGTATGTATATATATATATATATATATATATATATATATATATATATATATACACACACACACACACACACACACACAGACACAGACACACACACATACACACACACACACATATCTCACACAGACACATATATATTTCAAAAATTACACATTTTAGACTAAGTTATGCTACGTAGACACACAAATACCTCTTAAGTTGTGCGAAATTTTGAAAGTACAAGCATTTGATTTAATATAAAATTGACGGATTATATGACACTAATTTTTTTTGAAAAAAGTATCATTAGGAAAACAACATAATTTTTCATAGATTATATTTTACTTCAAATCAAAATTTGAAATGCTTATCTAAATTTTGAGGGCTTTAATTCAATAAAAGATATTTTTTTGGAAATTTCATCACCTCATTTTTCACAAAAGTGTAACCCATATTCTTTCATTCACCCTCTAGTCAACTTTATTTTTGGGATATTTGTATTTGAATTATAAATTAGGTGACTTAAGCCCAATTGATGGTATTAAAGTTCATTTTTCTTGCAAAGGGATATCTTGATTATAAAAGGTTAAGGATATTAAACCTAGTTTTACTCAAGAATGTTATTCCTGATTAGATTAGAGATAATCCTATTCAAGTGGGAGTATTAAGACATAATTTTAATTAAACAAGGATGGATAATACTACAATAATTGATACTAAGAAGTTTAATGGCCAAAATTTTGAGTTTTGGATGCTTAAAATTGAGTATCTCATCATAGGTTGAAAAAAATGTATCATTGCACATCTTGGAACCCCTCCAACTAGTATTTAAATAGTTGATTGGGAGAAACTTGAATTAAAAGTGAGGAGTTAAATTCAAGTGTGTCTTGTAGATTCACTGTTGTTAAATGTCTCAAAAGCAAAAACTACATGATAGTTAGGAAACTTATAATTCAAATTCATTGGTGAATAAGTTGCTTCTTTGTAAGAAACTCAACATTTTGAGGGTGAAATGGGGTTAATTGGTCATATAAAACCTATATGCATTCAATATGCTAAATAGTTAGCTATTGAGCATGGATATCACTGTTATAGAAGAAGAAACGTGTACCAGTCTATTATATTCTTTTACAAACTCATGGGATAGTATAGTTGTGGCTACATGGAGTAATACAACCATAGTGACTCTTAATGATGTGGTGGAATCTCTATTTTTAGAGGAGATGAGGTGAAGGAACATGGAAGGATCAACTAGAGTTGTACTATTGGTGACAGGTTGACTTGTAAATAGAGGAAAATTCAAATTATCCAAAGGGATATCTAGGTCAACTGATGGGATTAATTTCTTCCTCATAGGAAGGACTATGTCATTAACTTCAACCAAGATGAAAGTGGGTTGCTTTCCAACCCTTGATAGGAGCAAGATGTACATTAGGATACGAATTTATTAATAGGGGGAGATTCACATAGTAGGAGGCATGTTCTCAGGGGGGGATTCCATCTACAACAAGATCAAGTTCACAAGAAGGATGGAGAACAATCATGAAGCATTGGTAGGTAAAAACATCCCTTTGCAATTGATGTAAAATAGAGATTTAATACAAACATTGAAGGTAGATATTGAAGTCATAGGAGGACTCTAAAGACAAATAAGATATTGAAAAAATAAAAGTAGGATCATGTAGTAATCATATTCATAGCCAGTAAGGGGGAGTCCCTAACAACATCTCAAGGGGAGTTCGATCCATTACCCTTCAGTGACCATCAATGTCTGGTGGTGTTTCCATAAATGAAAAACGAGAGATTGTTGCACATATTTTTTCATTAACGACAAATTGTGTCATTGATATCAAATGGATACCAAAGGAAGTAGTAGTGTCTCAAAAGAAACATATGATAACTTGGTCTCTTGCATGCCCTCATAAAGTGATGTGAAAGAGTTTTGAAGCTTATAGAGTTTTTTTCATAGTTAAGATGTCCTGATGAATCTATGGATGGTATGGTTGGATAGTCCAGTTTGATATATTTCTAATGGTTTTTCACACTTGGAGAAACTCCTCATAGATGAGAAGTTATGATCATTTGAATTTGGTAGTTGTAATGAAAACCTAAAACACCAAATTTATAGAAAAGCACCAAATTTGTTAAAAAACGAGCATCTTCTAGGAAGATCTATAGTCATGTGGTGAAAATATGATTGATGCCTCATAATCATACATAGTGCTTAACCCATTAAATCTTGAGCATTTTCTATAAAATCTGGCCATTGAAATTCTAATATACCATGGATGACATGTCAACATGCTTGTGGTTTAATAAGGGGGCCACCCTTCTAGGTTGCAAATGTCTCATCATGACACATGGAAATGATTGAGTTGGCCCCTCAATTAGGAGATATGTGGACCCCTCTATTATTGATGGCATGGAAATGATGGATCGCATATGGAAAAATAACAGTAGTGACATGTGGCCTTTGGTGATTTTACCAAGATGAAAACATGGAAATATATGGTGATGTGGATATTGAGGATGATGAAACATCCTATCATGATGCCATGTGGCATGCCAATATGGATATTTTGTTCAACCAATGAGAATAAATATTGATGACATGTGGCCCACTTAAAATGAACCATGTGGTAGGCATGGCATCATAATGGCATTCGAAAGAAACTAAAGAATGGCCCTTAGCCCCCAGATATTATAGCATGGTCTCATGGGTAAAATAGGGCTAAGACCTATTGGATTTTCGTTGTGTTGAAGGTCACATGAGAGGTCATATGATCACCAAGTTTGTCGATACAACTATTGGCCTCAAAATTTAGCTTAACATAGCACAGTTCCACATAGGAAATATAAATATACTCACCCAACTGCTATGATTTAAATAATCCTTGAAGCATTTATAATTTTAGTAGATAATAGACTGAGGTTGCGGCCTTTGTGCCCAGTCTAAGGCAGTGTAGTTTAGAATATTACAGGGTCAAAACCCTATAGCTCATGTTTATTTTAGTTGCACGAGAAATGCTATGATTTATTGTGGTAAAATATGTTTTGGCTCTGTGTCATTTGATGTGGAAGCTCTATTGTGGCAATGAAATTTTTGTGTTCATAATTGTTTTTGGCTCTATGTAATCTAACATGGAGGCTTTTTCATGAAAACAACTTTTTTGGCTTTGTGCGCTCGTATGTGGATGCTTTGTTGTGGCAACGAAACTTGTGTGGTCGTAAATGTTTTGGATCTATGTGATCTAACATAGAGGCTCTGTTGTGGAAAAAAAATTTATTTGGAAGCTCTCTAATTGTTCATGAAAACAAATGTTCTGACCTTAGGTGCTTTGAATTTGAAGCTCTATTGTGGCAACGAAACTTTTATGGAAGCTCATTGATTAGTCGAGCCAACAAATTTTTCTAGTTATATATGCTCTAATGTGGAATATCTGTCACAGAAATAGATGTTTTAGCTTTGTTTTCTCTAACATAGACACTTTCTTGTGGCAAAATAACTTGTTTTGAAGCTCTTTGATTGGTCGTGGCAACAAATTGTTCTTGTTGTGTTCTCTATCGAGGAAGGTCTGTCAAGGAATTTTTTTTTTTTTGGATATGTGCACTCTAATGTGGAAGCTTTGAATCTCTCTAATTGGTCATGACAAAAAAATGTTTTAACTATATGGCTTTTGTCATAGAATCTCTCTTGTGGCAATGAAACCTGGTTAGTATTGGTAGAGAAATCCTAATGTGGAGTATGGACCTCAGTTGTGATGTTAAATAATCATAGTATCTTGAGTCCAAATGAGGAACTTGGTAGCATAGTTGGTTTGACAATGGTGTAAACCCAGTGAGGTCGAGGGTTCAAAACATGGTGGAAGGGGGATTATTGTGTTTATTTTATTTACGCAAATGAAATGAAAAATTGTTGAAAATTTAACCAAAGGATGATGTCCATTTTGTAGCACAACTATTGGACTCTGGGAAATTTGTTGAATGCACGCGATAAGGAGGAATTATATTGAACAATTACATTTTCTAATGTTTTTATGGGTCAAAATTAGTGAAAATTTATTTTTGAAAAAGGGTTTTGGTTGGAATATTTTTCAACTTGAAAGAGGGAAGCTACAAACAGATGTTTAGTATAGGGAGGTCATGGTTATTGGTTATATAATAATGTGAATATATTTTTGACATATGAAGATAAGATAAATTGATTTGGAAAAGGTTTAATCTTATGGATCCAATATGAAATATTTTGAAAGGTGGTCACAATAGATTGAAGAAGGATGTGGGTTCCTCCACCAAGGCTAGTTCCTCAATTAGGTTGATGCTCACAACAAGTCGAAGCTTGCACATTTTAGAGGTTGGTTCCTCAATCAGGTTGTAGCCTATTTCAAATGGGTTCTTGCACATTATTCAAGGTTGGTGCCTCAATCAGGTTGTATCCTATTGTAAGTGGGTGCTCGCACACTTTGGGGATTGACGCCTCCAGAAAGTTGGTGATTGCCAATCTATGTAAATAAATTGAAGAAAAATACAAAAAGGATTTGTGATTTTCTCTTGGAAGGGTTTCCATGTAAAATCTAGTGTCCACTTCTATTCATGTGATGATGACCTCTTGATCCATGGTTTCATTTATTGTTATGATACACTTATAAACAATTATTTATTGATGAAATGTTTTGAAATGAAAAGTTTTCCATTACACTGATTCACCCACCCTCGTAGCTTGATCTTTGGTCAAACAGTTGCATAGGGTCAAAAGGTCGATTCAATAAGAATTGAGCAGTCCCATTGGTTGAAAACCTAGAAAAATGAGAATTTATTTGATAATTACCATGATCTATTCAATAAGAAGTGAGCAGTCCCATTGGTTGAAACCTAGAAAAATGAGAATTTATTTGATAATTACCATGATCTCTCTACTTTCACTTCTCGTTCAATGTTACATTGTACATTGGTTATGATGGATAGTTGTGGGAAATGGTAAGGTCATGTGGCTCCCAAGTGGCCTCCACGTTGCTCTGAAAATTCATAAAAAAGGGTCCATCCTCCACATTAATGCAATTCCAAACCAAGTCACCAATGCCATGTGGAATCCACGAGGGGTTACCATGTGGCATCCACCTATGGGCCATGTGGCATTGACACATAAGTTTTATTGGGTCCACCTCATCAATGGGCTCCTTTGTGATATCCATGTGGTCCCTATCAGATACCTAATATTAGCTTAGGTGTATGCCCCACTTGGTTCAACCCCATCATGTTTATCAATGCTTTTATGTTATATCTATTTCGAGAGAAATTTTAACAAATCTTTGATATATTTTAAATCAAATTGAATTTTAAATATACTTGAAAAATGACTAAAATGTAAAGTACTATCACTTCTTGAAATGTTTTATAATGATTTAACCATAAGAACTTTTTTTTGTTTAGTTATATAACATATACATATATGCAACCTTGAGGCTCTTGTCACTAAAGCATCTATGCTATTAATAGGTTAAGGGTTCAATTCTCTCAACACTCTTGGAGTTAGGCTCCATTATTGAGGCTATAGAAATAGACACAATTTTAGGGCACTCCAATATTTTATTTATAGAGCACATTGTTCATATTAAAAGTATTTTCTATTATTAACATAATTTTAAATACACGTCAATATTACTTAACCTTGCACAGTGAAGTATTTTATTTATGGCTCATATTGAAAATTTTTATTATTATTAATACTTTTTAGATGCCACATATTTTTATTATTATTAATAATTTTTAGATTCCACATATCAATTTTATATTAACAATTGAATGAATTACACATCTTCATTTTACTAGGAAGTAACTGAATTATTTTACTTTTTATTACTTCTTCCTTATGGAATTGAAAAATTTTCCTACAGTCAACACACACACAAATATATGAAGTTCGTATTGAAAAGTGAGACCATTTGGTAATATTAATTACCACATTTCCTACATTATGAGGAGTTGACAAGAAATTGAATGAGCACAGTAAGAATGCTATTATTGATGTTTTATAATGTTTTTAATTAAAACTATGTATATTCATTTGTATTTTTATGATCTCGGCAATTTTTTTTATTTAAAATATATTTGATTTTGATTTTGATTTTGAAAAGAACTAATGTCACTCCAACTCCATGTATAATAGTTAAGAATATATATATATATTTAAGATGTTACAACTTTAAATGTATAAGGTAATGTATGTACACCTTTATATATATATATATATACAAATTCCTTATTCTATATATTTAATTTAATTAAATTTTAAGAATAAATTGTTATTATTATATAATTTGAAAAAAAAAATTATTCCCTTTTCAATAGCCACATCAATTTTATTTTTCCTCTAAGAGGTTGTTAAAATATCTTCAACATCACATTTCTTTGTCTCAATATCTTGGGAAACAACCTTCAATAAAATTAGTTCTTTTAATAAAGGCATACCATTACTAAAAGATAAAAATTGAAGAGATAATAGAGTGATTGGTTGTACACAACAAATCACACTTAATATATTATTGATCACAACAGTTACACATATATAGGACACAAATCACTGACTTCAACACATCTAAATCATGACTACAACTCATACTTAGGAAAGAAGAGCTTTTAGGCTGACACACAGGGAGTCACCATGACAACTACTCATGACATGGAAGAATTACTTCTGACACCCTCCTTTAATACTTACATGGAAAATATTAAAAAATACATATTACAACAATATGATATTTGTCTGACTAGTCTTCATCAACATTCACATCCACTCTGGAATCTTGCAAACACTACTCTTTTGCCACCACATCTTCGAGTCGTTACTTACCTCCATTTAAAATGAACTGCTTCATACCATCTTTGACGTACTTTTCATAATTGAGGATTCTCCACCTCCCAGAGCATGACGAGTGAGACTTGATATTGAACCATCCTATGGACACACCTCCATGTATAGCTATAAATTAAGATCGAGTTTACCATAAAAATTGAAACAATGATTATGTAACCATATTAAAATTTAATTAATAAACACATAAAAATTAATACTTATAATATAATAAGATTATTAATTACAAATATTCACCTTCACTTTGCCATACATGTTATTAACAATATAATGGCTTATACATATCACATATTCACAAACCATAATTCATTTCACAATCAAAACATTTTATTTTAATTTAATTTATAACATATTTTTAATAAATTCTGAAAACAAAAAGTTTACCATTACTTTTGAGATATATATAAACTTTTTATCCTCATTAATACTAAAAATATTTCATAAAAACTACAATCAAAATTTCAATAAATTAAAAATAAGAATATTTTTATATAAAAATGTCAAATTTATATGAAGTAAATAATATGATTGAAAACCAACAAAAATCTATCTTAATTAAAAATCTACTAAATTAAAATAAAAAATTAAATCATTTAAAATATAAATATTTCTTTAAATTTTACACTCAACAAAATTTAAAAAAAGCCTAATCTCTAAACCCTTAATAAATCTTAATAAATCTGTATAAACCCTTAACAAATTTTAAATTAAAATAAATTTATGCTAATTCTATTAATTCTATAAATCCATCCTAAACAATAATTTTGAAATCACACTAAATAAATCGTTAGACATCATCACATCTCGGCCCATAGTCTTCTTCCTTGGTTTTTGTAATAATAAAATATAACTATATCCTCATTTCTCTCCAAAAAGCTAAACTATGCTAAGTTGCATGATATACAAAATTGTTGAAAATATTACTATGATAATTTTATTATTAACCTTTCAGTTAGATAAAGTAAGTAAATATATGCATTTTATTTTTATATTTTGTTATGAATATAATAAGTATTTTATTTTACCAATTAAAAAGAAAATTGAGTGGTGCCGATTTTTAGCCTTCGACATTTGAAATGGTTGCAGAGTTACAATAGCCTGTTCAGAAATTTATAAGAAATTTGAAGAGATGAAGGGGTTGGTTCTCAGACAGAAGTCTTTGTGGGAATCAGTCTCGAGTTGGATTAGGAGCTAGTGGAGTACCCTAATGTGATTCCTAGAATTTAACTGTAAAGCAACTGTGGTCGTTGTTCAAGAGCAGAACACTGGGGAGAAGTGTACGTGATTTCCATTCTCAAAATTAGTCAATTGGGAGGACCAGCTAAGTTTAAGTGGTTGTAAGTGGAGATGAAGAAGTTATTTTATAACCCTTGTTACATTGTTGAATGGTTTCTGAATGAAAATTGAAATGGTGGAAATAGATAAGTAATTTTATAAACCTTGTTACATTGCTGATTGGTTTCTAAATTGAAATGGTGGAAATAGATAAGTAATTTTATAAACCTTGTTACATTGCTGATTGGTTTCTAAATGAAAAATGGAATAAGTTCTGTTTATTAGCTTAGACATGACTTCATTGAGTAGGAAAACTGAAAAATAGCAAACAGGTCTACACAGAAGATCACTCAAAAAAAATCTCACACGCTTAAAATAAACTCTCACACATCTATATTAATTATATGTATAAAAACAATAATAATCAGCATCTCTGACATATTTTTTATTTTCTTGGAAAGAAATCAGATCAAAAATATCAAAATAAAAAATTAATATATATTATTATTGATTACAACAATTACACATATATAAAACACAAATTACTAACTTCAACGCATTTAAATCACTAGTAAATTCATACTTCAGAAAAAAGAGCATGACAACTATTCATAACATAAAAACATTACTTCAACACTAAATTAGTGCTATATCAAATTCTTTCTCCGAAAACAGTAAATTTTTTTTTGCAAAATCAGAGAATGGGACGGGGGATTTAACTACTACATTATTGATAAGTACACAATCGATTCCTTGTATTTTATAAAGTAGGCATGAATATCGTTTTCTCTTGACGAAGAGAAACAGAAATGAAAGACACATCATATTCATTTATTTAATGTGAAAGAAGGCAATTTTATAATATTTAATATATTTTTTTTATTTCTTATTTTTTTAAGTAAGAGGTTATATGTTCAAATTGAAAGAGATTTATAAAATATCAATTTTTGTAATTACTTTTCTTTTAAAACTAAGTGAATAAATATTTGGTTGTGCAATTGTATTTAATTATAATTTGTTATTATTATAATAAATTATTTAGAAAACCTCTTTACAAATAAAAAATTAATTTAAAATTAAATTATTATTGACATTTAGTCTGACAGGTTGCAAAACTCCAAATTGATATCTAAAATCTTTTTTATTTGAATATTTTTATTGTATTATTGAATATGGAGTTCTCTAACTAGTTAGAGGAATTGCTGGCTAAAATTTGTTGGAATCTGGGCAATTTTTTTTTCATAAATCTTGCAATAGCAGTGTTTGAATCATGTTTTTGATGGTGAAAATGGATTCGGCACCATTGAAAATTTTTAGGGCACCCAAAATATTGAAGATTGATAATTATAACCTAGATTTACAAAAATCCTTATCATTTTCTTAAACTCTTACCTGAATTTCAATGATTTTCTGGGCTAAAATGCAGTTCAATTAGACTACGGCTTTGAATATTGTTATTGTAATATTCAAATGACAAGAAATTTAAATTTCTGTACAGCTCAATGATTGCAGATTGCAAAGTTTTTTTTAAATAATGTGATGAATAAAAATAAAATTAATCGTTTGAATTGACTCTGCTTCGGATTACAAAATATTCTCTACCTGCTTCTACTGCAAAGAAAGAGAAAGGAAGATTTATACTCCGTTTACTAGAATATCAACTTCTGAGAAGCTTCTAATATATGCCATGCCTACTGGAAATCGGCATTTTGGTCGTAGTGATGGATTCCGACATTTGTAGATCGGCGCAGGTCGCAAAAGGGCCCTCTCACGGGGTCAGCGGTGTAGGGAGACTTGTTGCCCTCAGTAGTAAATTGTGGCGGCACTTTCGGAGGGAATCGGGACCGCGTTGATGGTCTGTTCGTGTTTGGATTACGCCAACCAGTAGATTCCAGACAGGAGTTGGGATTCTATGGAAAAAAATGACGTGATTTTTTTGGATTTTTTTTTGTTGTTTGGATATTTTGGAAAAAAAATGACATGTGATTTTTTTGGATTTTTTTGTGTGGATTTTTTGGTGTTGAAATTTTATGGGAAAAAATGATATGAAATCTTGATTTGTGTTATATTTAGTTTGGTTTTTTTAGTGTATATATGAATTCAGCACTTTGAAAAATCTCTAGAATACTTCCATTATGGATTATGTACAGGTTACTCAGACCCATCAAATTTGTCATTTCAATAAATTCCTACAAAATTTTTAGAGAAATTAAATTAGAAAAATACACTAAACTAAAAAAATTAAGCTAAGCACTAACTCTTTCCAGAAATACAAGCTTCTGATTTGTTTGATCAAGCTTTATGTTATCTTGATTTGTTTGTTTTTTCTTGGTTTTTGGTAACTAAGTGGTGTTACTTTTTTATTGGATAGAAGGTCAGTTTGGATGTCATTTGGGATTATTTTAAATTTTTTTAAAGGGTTTAACTAAACTCTATTCAAACAATACAACTATTGACATTTTTAATGATAATAAATTAAATCGATGCCCATATGTGTTTTTGTCCAATCTGCACGCTAAGACGAACCGGAATAAATCTAATGTCACATCATTTCCAAATTAAAACTTTATTTTTTAATTTCTTTCTATTTCGTGTGCTGTCAAGATTGAAAAATAAACCAATTTCAAGTCATTCTTCATTTAAAAAATCTGTGTTTTTTGTATTCACAATAAAAATTAATAATATGAATTTTGGTCTACGAACATATGATTTCCGAAGTAATGCGATGATCCGATTGGTACAGGTTCATGTTTCTTTTTAATAAATTAAAAGTTGATTTTATAATTTTTAAACAGATCGATGTTTATTATAGTGGTTGAAATTAATGATGTTTATTATAAATCATGGTATATTAATCCTTATTACTTGTCAAAACATGTACATGTGAAATCATAACGCCTTTTGAGCAACAAGAGGACTTCGAAGTTAAAAAGACTTATTTATATATATATATATATATATATATATATATATATATATACACTACAATTATAGTTAACATTTTAAATATGATAGATTTTTTTCGGTCCTTGACAATAAGAAGAGCTCTGCTATTCATGCATGCTCGTAAGTAATATGCGTGGCTGGTACGTAGGGTGAAAATGTGGGAACTTAATGAAAGTGAAAGTGTCGCCTTATCATTTCATCATTCCAGTCAGATGCGTCATTATTAGATTACTCGTGATTCTTCTCTTTTTGCATAATAATTAAAACAACTTGTTTTTAAAGTTTTTATGTTATAAATAAAATGAGAATCTTCTAATTTGGGTTATTTTTTTTTAAATCTAATTTTTTTTTTAAATAGAAAATTTGAATTATATAATTTACAATTTTTATGCGGAAAAGTGTCACTATTTGAAAACAACATATCTGTTGCTTTGTTGTCCTTCACATGTATAGTTCGATTTTTTTGTTAGGCGTTTAAATTCTTCTTGGTCGATGATTTGAAGTCATTATTTATTGGCATAGGTGGTTGGTTCTGAGGCATGGATAAGAAGCAAGGGTTTCAAGCACGATGCAAATGTTCAAATGCACATGTGAGCGCAGACGAACCAGACACTCATGTGCTCCCGACTCCTCTGAGAAGGTATTCGTGCCCATTCGAGAGATACAGATGGAACAAGAACAACTGCAATTTCATGCCTTTGAAATTGATAACTTCTCTGAGGAACCATTACAAGCGTAGGCACTATCGGAGGATGTATACCTGCCACAAATGTAGCGAGCAGTTCTCGGTCGTGGGAGACCTCAAAACCCCTAGCAAGCACTGCGGGCATAACCCATGGCGGTGCTCCTGCGACACCACGTTCACCAGGAAGGATAAGCTCTTCAGTCACGTTGCCCTGTTCCAAGGCCACAAGCCTCTTCCTGACCAGGAATTGGCTCGCCCTCCTGCACCCAAAAGACTCAAGGCCACCAACAACAGTGGGGCAACTACGACACAGTTTGCCAGCAATGACGGCGATGGAAGTATCGTAGAAAAACCAGTGAAAATTAAAATCTGACAATGTAAAGGAAAATATTCGAGACAAGGAAGGCATCCCCTGACCAAAATTGAACAATACCTTCCTTTGTTTGATTTATCTTTCCATAGGTACAATTGCTATATTATCTTGGTTGGATTACATTATTCCTTTGTCTCGACATCTGAAATCTTTGGGTAACTTTATGAATTGTTTCCTGGAACATTGGTTCTTGGATGATCTGCCATAAGAAGTGTTTCCTAGAACAATGGTTCTTGGAAGATCTGCCAATTTCAGGTTTACATTATCCAAGCAATCCTAGTCCTTGCAGTTGAGGCTTACTATAAATACATAACAAGAAAGCAGACTGGGACTGGTGGTTTCAGTTTTGATGTTACAGGCCTATGTCTAGCCTGTACAGCCTTTTAAACTCGTTTAGTACTTTTTGTTTTTGTTTTTCTATTGCAAAGCCTCCTCGAAGGCCGAAGATAGGATAGTAGAATTAATATGTAGTAATTGGTTCTGAAAGATTTGGGGACCCGGTCTGTAGGATTATTAAGTTGCAGAAAAGACTGTGAAAAATATCTGAAGATTTTTATGAAGATGCTTTTTTTCCCATATAATTACTAATTTAGTCGCTTGATGTAGGCAATAATACCCCCGAGAGGAGGCTTCAATCCATTGGAAATCCTTCTATCTAGTTTGGATACTATTTGTAGTGTATCTGAAAATTTCTTCTTTATGGTGTTATTACTTTTGTACCTACACATTCTCATTCGTTAAAAGATAGAGGTAAAAGTCATGTACATATATGTTTTTATCTAGACTCGATGAAATGGGCAAACGTAATTCTTAAATATATCCAAAATTTCTTGGCCCTTCCCCTTTTCAACCTGCAAATCATTCATTCATATCCAGTAACTTTTCTTGACACCCTAGGGTTTAGGGTTTATAGTGACAATGACTGTTATAAAATCTGGGATTAGCTACCAATACCCCTAAAACTTAAATAATATTATAGATGGCTTCAAAACTGGAATGAAATGAACAAGACATTACAATCCAAATAAACAACAATCTGTTGACTCACTCATCTCCTGACCATCTTGACTATATATAATTGATCGACATTCATTGCTTTATAGGGTCATATGGAGGAATTGTTTGAATGGAACATCTTTTATTATGTGCCATTTCACCACAAATTTGTCTTTCCACTCCCAAAATTCTGATGTCGCTCCGAAATCTACATGCCCAATCATTTCATCCACCCCACAGAAAGTACCACTTCTGTTCACCTGCGCTCACTAAGATTAGATGTTATTCCTGAAATAAGGGATTTCTTTTGTGTTCCATATTGAACTCTTCACAAGTAATTGAAATGACATAAAATGCAAAGAAATACTCACCAAAAATAGCAAGAATATGGGGTAACTGGAACTAGAAGCACAAGATGTAATTCATTGGACCCTTTTCACCACTGAGGTATCCTCATTGTATGCAGAATTTAATTTTTTATTTCCATTATAAGTGCTTTTCCAGACTCCATGTCTAATACTGCTAAGGACGTGCTCCTTGTTGTAAGATTTGATAATAAAAAAACTTTGCATTGTCGTATCAAGTGACAAATCTTGGAAGGTTGTAGTCATCCTGGAAAACTAAAGCCCCATTCCCACTTCCACTGTGGGGCCTTTTGCCTTGCATTATTTCAAGTCTTTCTGGTTGTGGTTGCTGTAGTTCTAGCTGATGACATTGTGGCTATGAAGCTGGAGGTTGAAATTGATAACCAACTTGTTGTCCATAATGATTATTAGTACAGCCCTAGTTGTTTTTCTCTGGATTTAAATTCAAAAGAATATTTATTGATGGAGCTTGTGGTGGTAGAGCGTATGGAAAGGGAGGTGCATGAGGGTAGCCAACATAGAATTGTTGTGGATTACCATACTGATATCCAAATCCATACCCATATGGGAATCCTTGATCTGTCACCATCGATGGTTGTGTCACCATCCCCATATTGGTGTTTGGGTACCCATCATTAGAACCATATCCATATTGGAATTGTTGTGTCACCATTGGTGGTTGTGCCATCATCACCATATTGGTATTTAGGTACTCATTATTAGAACCATATCCATATGGGACTCCTCCTTGCTACAGTTGTGCCACCATCGCCATATTGGTGTTTGTGCAAGTGTTATTATTTGAACTCATTCCAAGTTCCAACATTACTGTTAATATCAATACTTCTCCTTGATTGATTTTCCATTTCAGATATGTTTTTCAATACCAAAAAACCTCTCTATCTTCTCCAAGCTTTTCCTTAATTCAAAAACTATATTCTTCCACCTAGGGTTTTAGAGCTTGAGCCTCAGCAGTACAATTATTCTAAAAAGATGAAAAATCTTATTGCAAAAATGCAACCCAATATCAGAAAAAAGACAATATTTCTCTAAAAATAAATCCCCAAGAGTTAACGAACCCACAATGCACTGGCTTTAACCCAAAATTTCTGCGTTCACTGCAATAAAATCACCCAATCCAGAGTGTGAATAGCTCTGAACCTTGGAAGCTGATATTGAACTTTCCCGAGTCAACTTCTGAACAATCATCTATTTGAATTCTTTATTTATAAACCAACGAAAATTAAAATCTGACAATGTAAAGGAAAATATTTAGGACAAGGAAGGCATCCTGTGACCAAAATTGAACAATACCTTCCTCTGTTTGATTTATCTCTCCATAGGTACAATTGTTATATTATCTTGGTTGGATTACATTATTCCTTCGTCTCAGCATTTGGAAGCTTTGGGTAACTCTAAGAATTGTTTCCTGGAACATTGGTTCTTGGATATCTTCCATGAGCAGTGTTTTCGGGAACAATTGTTCTTGGAAGATTTGCCAATTTCAGGTTTCCATTATCCAAACAGTCCTAGTTCTTGCACCTGAGGTTTACTATAAATACATAAGAAGCAAGCAGGCTGGTGGTTTCAGTTTTGATGTTGCAGGCCTATGTCTAGCTTCTATAGTCTTTTAAACTCGTTTAGTACTTTTTGTTTCTATTTTTCTATTGTGAAGCCTCCTCGAAGGCTGAAGACGGGATAGTAGAATTAATATGTAGTAATTGGTTCTGAAAGATTTGGGGACTCGGTCCTTAGGATTATTAAGTTTTAGAGAAGACTGTGAAAAATATCTGAATATTTTTATGAAGATATTATTTTTCCCATATAATTACTAATTTAGTAGCTTTATGTAGGCAATAATTCCCCTGGTAGGAGGCTTCAATCGATTGGAAATCCTTCTATCTGGTTCGAATACAATTTGTAGCGTATCTAAAAAATTCTTCTTTATGGTGTTATTACTTCTATACCTGCACATTCTCATTTGTTAAAAGATAGAGGCAAAAGTCATGTACATATATGTTGTTATCTAGAATCAATGAGATGGGCATTAATTTTTTTGTTATCTAGACTCAATGAGTTGGGCACTTTTGTCTGATTGCTTGTATATGAAGCCGATCCATGACACATATATAGTAGATTGCAAATGTAGTAATTGGTTCTCAAATATTAGGACCTGTGGATTATTTAGTGACAGAGAAATGTGAAGAATCTCTGAAGATTTTTATTTAGCTGTTATATTTCCCATATAATGACTAATATCGTAGCTTGATGTAGGAAAGAATGCCCCCGGTAGGAGGCTTCAATCCAATGGAAATTCCATCTTGTTGGCAATATGATGCAGTGTTGTCCTTGATGAAACCCACTTGATGAAGATGATGGCAACCTACTTAATGAAGTTGTAATTGATGGAAACTGACATGATGAAATTGTTAATGATGTACATCTGATATATCTACAATCAGTACAGAAGGTGCAGAAGAAAGAATCTCCAGTATGTGCAAGAATAATGATGAATACGCGGTTTTGTTTAAGGGAAGTCGCGTATGCACGCGGGAAATAACGTTCCAAGTCGCGTATGCCTAATTCAATGCAAGGTGTAAATATAAATCCGGGGGTTCTTACCATGGTAGTTACCCATTGTATTGAGCGTTGGATTGTCTATGAGATCTAGTCCAGGAATACCATCGGAAGTGGTGTGGTTTTGGCTCATGGTATTGATAAAGGCTAAAGAAGGAGAAGAAAATCATTGTGCAAGGTGTGCAAGTGTACGGGTTTGAATGAATACTTGACTGCGAGTATAATAGAATGGAAAGAGGTAACGAGTTTGATGATTGATTTGAATGCGCGATGCACCTGTAGAAGAAAATGATGAAGAAGGAATCTAGATGCGAAATGTATTTGTATCTTCTAGATATGTTTATGGAATACTTAGATGCGAGATGAGGCGAACATACGTACGAATTGAAGGGTAAAATCTGGGCGAGTCTACGTGCGGAAAGTGTGGCTACCTATAATGTCTGAAGATCTATACGCAAGTTTGTAACAGAGGAAGCGCGTTTATACACGGGTCGTCTTCAGAGAAAGCGCGTATGGGTTGTGAAATTAGATCTGTAATATGTGCAGATGTATACGCGGGTTTATATGCATGAAAGCGTGTATATACGCGGGACCAGAGAAAGGAAAGCGCGTATGAAAAACTAGGGTTTGCTGAAGTATGAAGTATGGAATGTCTGATTTGTCTGCTGTGTTACTGCTATCTGTCAATGAGTTATAAGTATCAGTTTGATGTATGATTGAGCTTAAATGTGTGGAGTGGGTCCATTCTGAAAATATGATGAAAAGTGGCCTGCAAGTTGTGCTCTATTGAAGCTGTTGGATCCAGTGTGAAAATTGATGAAACGTGGTCCATGGTGGTGCTGAGGGTTGTAGCCTTCAGTCAGGGGGTTGTAGCTCCCTTATAGTTGAGGCTGGTAAATGAGAGTAGGGGGTCGTAGCTCCCTTCCAGGAGAGGCTGGTAAATGAGAGCAGGGGGTCGTAGCTCCCTTCCAGGAGAGGCTGGTAAACGAGCGCAGGTGGGTGCCTGCGTACTGGTATGAGTCTGCGCCAGTACATTGTTGTAAGATGTTTTCTTTATAATAAAATATTGAAGGCTGAGACAACGGCAGCGGTGGTTTTCTCCCGACTTGGGTTTCCACCTAAAATCCTGGTGTTCATGTGTGTTGCTTATGTGTGATGGTTTATTCTGTTATTACTGCACATGCTTACTGTTAAATAAACATCAGATGAATGAATGTTGCAAAGATCTAAGTTAAGAAATATCTGCATAATAAGATCTCTGTGCATACGCATGTTTTATTAAGGATAGCCGCGTGTATACGCGAGTTGGCTTCAGGAAAGTAGCGTATGGGTTTTGAAGTAAGGAAAAGTAAAAAGATTTGAGTTTGCCCTAAATACTGATTCACCCCCCCCCTCTCAGTATTTTTCCCAACGATTGGTATCGAGCGAGGTCCTTACACGGGAGAAGCACTTGAAGGAGATCCGTCGCAAGGGGAAGTCGTGAAGGAGTATTTTCTATAAGGCGACCTCTATTCAATGGAAATAATTTGTTATTTTGGAAAATGAGGATGAGATCCTATCTTCAGTCTATGGGAGCAGATGTATGGGCCATTGTTGAACAAGGATATCAATATCCAGCTACTACACCAACCGATCCAACAGAAAGGAAGAATTATGAATCAAATGCAAAAGCGGTCAATGCTATAACAGGAAGTTTAACTGAATCATAATTTGTCAAAGTCATGTAGCTGAATACAGCAAAGGAAATATGGGACAAAATCATTTTAAGTTATGAAGGTGATGCAAAGGTAAAAATTGCAAAGCTCCAAACCCTCAGAATTGAATATGAAAATTTGAAGATGCATAGTGATGAGAGTATTGCCAGTTTCTTCTTACGTCTAGATGATATTGTTAATCGAATGAGAAATTTGGGTGAAACCATAACCGATACTACTCTGGTGGAAAAAGTCTTAAGATCTTTGACTTCAAGATTTGAATCTAAAGTATCTGCTATTGAATAAAAGCAAGATTTGCAATCTCTGACTATTGTTCAACTACATGGTATCCTGACTGCTTTTGAAATGAGAAAAGGAGGTCCCTCTCAAATCAGAGAAGCTACTTTTAAGGCGTGTGCAAAAGGAAAATAAAAGGAAGTTGTCAAGGAATCAAATTATATATCTGAAGAAGAAGAAGCAAATTTTGTGAGAAGACTCCAACTAGGAACTGGAAGATTCAAAGGTAAGCTTCCCTTTAAGTGTTTTTCTTGTGGAAGAGTTGGTCATTATGCTGCTAAATGTCCTTATGAAGAAAATCATGATAGAGGGAAACGATTTGAAAAGGGAAAGAGTTATTATACAAATGAAGATAATGATGAAGTGTCAAGTGAGGATGAAGAAGGTTTTGACCATGATCTGCGAGTACTCATGGCATCTACCATGGATGATGATAATTTCACAAAAGAAAGGGATCTGATTGGTAAAGAATTGCATAGAATAATAAAGAATAATTGCTTTCATGGATGTTGTTTCTATTGTAACTCATTTGGTCATAAGGTCACAAATTGCAGGATAAGGATGATGAACAGATCTGATAAATTGGAGAACTTCCAGCACACTATAAGAAATCACAAGCAAAGCTGGAAAAAGAAGAGACACCGGTAAAAAACGTGGGGAATTTTGACCCTACTGCAGTCATCCACTTCTAAAGATGACTTCTTTTAATGACTGCAGGAGTGATGTGAGATACATTATAGGGATTAGTAATGTATCGTTATAGGGGGAGCGATGTATGGTGATTCCCATGATGGTTTTGGTTATTCTGGTTATATTTATTTCTGACTGAGCATCTGATGTGAAGAAGACAGGTACAGGTGGTACAAACTCAGGGGGAGATGAAGGAATGTGAAGTTTTCAATGTTTCACTTTCCATACGCAGGTTCTGTGAACTAAAGACGTGTATGTATGAGGATTACGGTGGAACGGTCGCGTATGCACTAATGATTGTATTATTGGCACTGTATCTGCTTATTTCTCAGTTCTAAATGATGATGATATGATACATGGTTTCTTATGATGAGATTATGGATGCACAGTTTCAGGGGGAGCATTGGTTATGTGGAAATGATGCATTGTTGGCATTATGATGATTCTGAAATGTGATCTCTTTCTTGAGGTATTTTTGGTACTTGTCATAAAGGTCATATTTGTAATTTGATGAAAAGGTCATGTTGAGACCCATGATGTAAATTGTTATATTCAGTCATGTAAGGAATTTTTAAAATTTGTAAACCCACTTGGTTGGGTAGTTGAGTCAAAATATGTAAACCCACTTGGTTGGGGAGTTGAGTCAAATTATGTAAACCCACTTGGTTGGGTACTTGAGTCTCATATGTAAATCCACTTGGTTGGATCCTTGATGTAAGTATGAGTCCTTGGTGATAGGAAGGTCATGGAGCCATGTACTTTATTGAAAACTATGATTGAACATTCAGCATGAACTCAGGGGGAGCATGGTCACTTCAGTACACATCAGATCTACAGCGCTCTTCTTTCTTCATGAGGAGAAAAACCTTGTGTTGGTTTTGATCCGCCCTTTGCCCTTGATGTAAAAGGGGGAGAGTGACATGGTGTTTTAATAGGGGAGAATATCATTATGCTTAATTTATCTATCTGTTGTGGTGATCAAACACCATCATGGTTGCCATCAAGTCCAAAGGGGGAGATTGTTGGCAATATGATGCAGAGTGTTTTCCTTGATGGCAACCCACTTGATGAAGATGATGGCAACCTACTTAATGAAGTTGTAATTGATGGAAACTGACATGATGAACTTGTTAATGATGTAGATCTGATGTATCTACAATCAGTACAGAAGGTGCAGAAGAAAGAATCTCCAGTATGTGCAAGAATAATGATGAACAGGGTATGCTTCAAAGAATACGCGGTTTTGTTTAAGGGAAGTCGCGTATACATGCGGAAAATAATGTTCCAAGTCGTGTATGCCTAATTTCACTCTAAAGGTGTAAAACCAGGGGTTACTACCATGGTATTGACCCATTGTATTGAGCGTTGGATTGTCTATGAGATCCCGTCCGGGAATACCATCGGAAGTTGTGTGGTTTTGGCTCATGGTATTGTCAAAGGCTAGATCTATATAAGGAGAAGAAAATCATTGTGCAAGGTGTGCAAGTGTACGGGTTTGAATAAATACTTGACTCTTGAAGTATGTCTGAATGGAAAGAGATGAGTTTGATGATTGATGCGAATACGTGATGCACCTATGAAGAAAATGATGAAGAAGGGAATCTAGATCTGAAATATATTTGTATCTTCTAGATCTTTTTATGAATACTTAGATGCGAGATGAGGCGAACATACGCCAAGATTGAAGGGTAAAATATGGGCCCGAATATACGATGCGAAGAAGTGTCTTTTGTATACCCTATTCTAGATAAGGATCTATACGCAAGTTTGTAACAGAGTAAGCGCGTATATACGCGGGTTGGATTAAGAGAAAGCACGTATGGGTTGTGAAATTAGTTCTGTAATATGTGCAGATGTATACGCGGGTTTATATACATGAAAGCACGTATATACGCCGGATCAGTGAAAGGAAAGCGCGTATGAAAACTAGGGTTTGCTGAAGTATGTGGTATGAAATGTCTGATCTGTTGTGTTGTTTTACTGCTATCTGTCAATGAGTTATAGGCATCACATTTTGATGTGATTGAGCTTAAATGTGTGGAGTGGGTCCAGTCTGAAAATATGATGAAAAGTGGCCTGCAAGTGGTGATCTATTGAAGTTGTTGGATCCAGTGTGAAAATTGATGAAACGTGGTCCAAGGTGGTGCTGAGGGTTGTAGCCTTCAGTCAGGGGGTTGTAGCTCCCTTCCAGGTGAGGCTGGTAAACGAGATCGGGGGGTTGTAGCTCCCTTCCAGGTGAGGCTGGTAAACGAGTCAGGGGGTCGGAGCTCCCTTCCAGGAGAGGCTGGTAAACGAGCGCAGGTGGGTGCCTGCGTGCTGGTCAAGTCTGCGCCAGCACATATGTTGTAAGATGTTTTCTCTATAATAAAATATTGAAGGCTGAGCAACTGCAGCGGTGGTTTTCTCCCGACTTGGGTTTCCACCTAAAAATCCTGGTGTTCATGTGTGATGCTTTGTGTGATGGTTTATTACGGTATTCTTGCACATGCTTGCGTTAAATAAACATCGGATGAATGAATGTTGCAAAGATCTAAGTTAAGAAATATCTGCATAATAAGATCTCTGTGCATACGCATGTTTTATTAATGATATCCGCATGTATACGCGAGTTGGCTTCAGGAAGGTAGCGTATGGGTTTTGAAGTAAGGAAAAGTAAAAAGATTTGAGTTTTCCCTAAATACTGATTCACCCCCCCCCCCTCTCAGTATTTTTCCCTCACATCTATGATTTAGGAGACGATTTGTTTCATAAATTCCAAAGTGTTACATTTAGATTGAAGTGTTTATTTTTTAGCTATATCCTTTTGTTTTAATTTTAGTGATTGAACTTTTTAATTTTAGTGATTGAACTAAGTATTTTATGCAAGGAGAGAGTGAGGAGGAATTTTTAAAGTCTAGTGTTACATTTATACTAAGTGTTTATTTTTGAGCCATATCCTTTCTTTTTAATTTTAGTGATTGAACTAAGTATTTTATGGAAGGAGAGAGTGAGGGGGAAGTTTTAATTCCCATTGTTACATTTAGACTGAAGTGTTTATTTTTGACAAAATGAGATGGTCCCTTCTTCTGATTGTGTGTATGTCAATGCCATACATGGCACTTTCAGAAATAGGAATGTCAATAATAATGTTGCATTGGCAGTTTATGACCAACATTTTTTAATGCATGATCACTTGCAAGCATGCTACCCTTTGAATTTTCTTGCAAATTTTAGGAATACCCTTGAGTTTTTTTTGCAACAACTCACTGTGCATTAGTAGTCTTATCACAAGACACAAAAATTATCAAATTGAAAAATTAGTCTTATGATAAGACAAAAAAATTATTAAATTGAAAAATTAGCAAACTGAAACAAAAATAGTCATTTTTTCTTCTTGTGTAGTAGGCAGGCCATTGATGAAGTGCCACTGGGTGGTCTCCATAAAAATCTTCAAAGAATGAATGTCTCATAGAAACATGGGTGCCCTATTATTAGTTACTTTTAGAACATGAAGATATTTATCATACTACTAGTTGGATTTATGATATATTCAAAGACCACAGAAGAGTCCAATCAACGACTTTAATTTTGCACTGTCTATAGGTGAAAAGAAGTGGAGAACTAAAATTGGCATCCCGAAACCTCCTGTAAAGATCTCAAAACAATGGTTGGGAAACTTAGAATTGTTTTCTAAGAGAATCGGGGTTGGCAAATTCTATTGTGGCCAAAAATGCTGGATGAAGAGTCCAACAGCTCACTATGCATTAGTAGTCTTATCACAAGGCACAAAAATTATCAATTTGAAAAATTAGCAAACTGAAACAAAAATAGTCATTTTGTCTTCTTCTATAGTAGGCAAGCCATTGATGAAGTCCAAGAAAATAGATTCTCATGAAGAGGACAACCTTGGTAATTATTGATATGAACCAAGCTTCTTCAAGTAAATTTTTCAAGCCTAGGTGGCTGTTGTCCTAGTGTTCTCACGTTGAATAACTCAAACAAAATCTATTTAACTGCAGAAAAATAAAGTTCTGAAAAATGCATAATGACATAAATAGCTGAAAATGAACAGCAGAAGAAATTGAACACACACACAAGGATTTCTTCTTCAAATCAATTTTTTATTCATTTGATCAAAGCTTACAATGTAACCTGTCCATCTTGCTTTGAACCAGCAGCTGTAAAGTAAATAAACTCACATAAAACAACAATGTACGACCAGATTTGAGGGTTTACAGCCTGTGCAAGAAGAAAGGACTGTTGCATCAGTGTTATGGCCTGTATGCCCTGGTGTACTTACTAGGGGCTTCAATAGTCTGTTCTTCTTCTCCTTGAATGCACACTACCCTCTTCCAGCTCTTTTGTTGTCTTCTCATGTTTCTATTGACCTCTCCTATCTTGTCCCATTTATGCTTTGAGAAAAGACAACTAATCTCCTCAATCCTATCTGTCAGCTATCTCAATCATGAGATGTAAAGCTAAGATTAATTCCCAATTTAGGTTTTGATGATATCTTGTGTGTTCCAGGTCTCATAAAGAACTTGCTTTTAGTGTTGGTTATGGAGGACAAGGGCTATGAAACTGAGTTGGATTTCAATAAGAGATTGACCGCACACTTTGTTTCACCTTTGTTTTGATTTAAAATTCATTTTTGTTGTGTTGTTTAGGCCATTGTTTGTCAAAGTTGAAACCCATTGTTTGTAAGGTGAAGACATTGAAAGATTACCTTAAATTGGTCCCAACATCATATAAGAGATTACTAACTATTCACGAGTGCATATGTGAACCCCTACCACCACACAAACGCTCAATTTTTCATCTGTGATTCTACAATCATGATTTCTCTAGCATTGCTAATGGGTTTTTGTGTTGGGAAAAAACTACATGTAAGTCACCTTAAAGTGTTTGATTTTGTTGCTTATGCTTTAATTCCAAAAGAAAGAAGACATAAAATGAAACCAAAATGCAAATTGTGGTTTATTTCATATGCTTGAACATCCAGATGTAGTCAAGAAACATGGGAGAAATACTACTAAGATTGGTACATAATTTTAATGGAGTTGTTAGAGGCCAATGAATTGAGTTATGGCTCTTCACATTAAGACAAATTGCACGACATGGAAATACATTCCCAAGAACAATATTTGTACATTAGTGCAGTTACGTGCATGTAATGCCATACCAAGGAATTTAAGAATTCTAATGGCATATTGCAGATCATTTTTCTTAAGTCTTGTGTGCCCAACAAGAAATCATTTTTCTTAGTGCCAGTTTTCTGTATGCAAAAGAACATAGTGATCCTGTTTTCTCCTTAAAGCAATGTCGCTCTTCTCTTCTGTTGCAAGGTCTTGTCTCGGGGCATGAATATCATCTCTTGTTGGGTAGACATCGAATTTCGAATCTGACAAAGTTGATAGGGATTCATATGGTGTAAAGTTGTATGGAAATTTACGCACAAAATAAGATAGACATCGATTTCACTACACATATCTTGCTTAGCAACTATTTGATCTCTTTAAGAATCTTATGGCATTTCCTTTGCAAAATTTAGTAATGATACAATTTCTAATTTATGTTTTAATCATAATTTCACATTAAATTATAACATTAAATTTTCAATATAAAATAAAACTTTTTATAATTAAATTTCAGCTAAACCGATCCTATATATATAGCTATATACTTTTATGGTTTGAACGAAAATATATCATAACACCCCATCGTATTAAAAAAATGAATGAGTTTTCCAAGTGTTTCTCTTGGACAACCTATCTTAAGTTCCATGTTATATTATAATGTTTATAACAGCTTTTGTTATTAAATTATAATTGATGAGGTGTCATTTTCCACAAAGTTTGGTAAGTTTCATAATATAATATAATATAATGCACAGATCGCATTGCTTTTTTGTTGCTGTAAATTTGGTAGGACCATACTATTTTATATTTATATTTAAGGATGTGCTACAAAATATAAAATTCAGATTTTGGCCTCAACCTGCCTGAAGGAAACCGGGTTTTTTAGCCATCTGAAAGTGTGAAAAGCATCCCAAAACTGAAATTGTTTCATACGTCTAAAAGTCTCATGTGCTATCTCTCCTACTACTCCAATTTGTACATTCATATAACATAAGGAAAGTTCATATCTAACTAGAAAATGCATCAAAATTCAGAATAGTTAAAACTCCTATCCATCTGATGAAGAGACTGGAGCTGGGTCTTTGACATTGGACCCTGGCATTTCAGCTTGTTGAAGCTGCTAAAGGAGCTTCTCCATGCGGCCAACTTTATCATCCAATCTGCTTACTCGATCAGCTGTCTGATATTGTGTTATCTTGATGTGTCGTAGCTGGTCCCGTATATCCCGTAAGCCGGGCTTGAAGGTGAGGGTCTAGCTTTGTCGGGTCCGTCTTAGCATAAGTAGGCCGCACTGACAGCTTTCGCTATCGTACATTTTACTATCCATTATGTGTGGATAGCTCGGTTTAAATAAAGTATAAAGCAAATGGTAGCTGCTCTAGATCTCGTGATGAAATCTAAATCTCTCGCTTCGCTCATCGTCCCCGTGGCCTGCCTGGGATTTTCCCACCCACGACCTTTTCGACGAACTTTGGAGGAATCGCTCAACAAAAAATTTGCCGCTAAAGTTTCAATTGCAGCTTTGGTTTGCGACCCTGCTGGTATGTGCAACTGTGCTCTAACCGAACTTCATTGATTTCATGTGCCCCTGCCAACCCTCGACGTCTTTTCCCCATGCACGGGAAGGGCCCAAATAATAACACCGATGCATAAATTGAACAGCAAAGATGTGAGGAGTTATATTAATACGACCCGTGTGCCACCTTTGAATAGTGATGACTTGGTTAACATACAAACATAGGAATCCCAACCTCCTGGGCACACTCTGCAGCCGATACAGAGAATCGGAACCTTGGATCACAGACCTCTTGACAGTATACATTAAGCAAGTCCAAAATTTAATGTACCAGATAACCTTATGATTAATATACCTCTTACAGGAACAGGCGACCTCACGGTTTGGAATTGTGAGATCGGTGTGCAAGATAGACAGAGGGTGGTAAGTGTGAGGGCTAGAAGTCGAATTCAGAGGGTGAAGGGGAGCGACCGTTTGATTGGCAGAAAAACTGTGAACCCCTATCCTCTTCCTAGATCTACCCTGAAACCCTCTGAGGTTGGGCAAATGAGCTTGATATGAATGCGTCCTGAGGGTGGGAGCTGTACTCTTTGAAACCAAACAGAGTGTAAAAGGATAATGACATTGATTACAACTGTGAAAATTGACCGAATGAAAAGCCTGACAAGGCAAAATCATATGTAAACAATTCAGAAACTGAACTTGACAGAAATTGCAGCTTAGGAGCTTGAGCCATTTCACAGTTCGACTAAGTAACCATTTTCGAAACATAGTCCCTAGATTCCAGTGAATGCATTGATCAGCTAACATAATAGTGGGATTTATGCTACCTTGTATGCGAGCAGGAGATAATGACTGGACCGACAAAATGCATGTGGGTCGGGAACACTTTCCTGGTGCTGGGTGTTGCAATTGGGGTTCACACAGCCTAAAATTCTCTATCAAGCTTCAAACTTCCTTGAATGTACACAAAGAATTCAAACAAACGACATCCATTGGCATCATGAAAGCTAAGAGAATGACAGAACATACTACAGATCAAACATCGTTCGAATGTAAGATCGCCCAGTCTCTACTCGTCGCCCGTACTATTGCATGCAGGAACCCGTGCATGAATGAATGAAGGGGTGGGGGGAGGTCACATACCTTTTAATCGAACTTGCCTTCGCTTGGCCACAGCTCACTGCCACCTCGGCGACATTATTCCAACTGAAAGTGTTCACACACTTCACCTTAATCCAGCTCGACTATCCATCATTAATGTTCTTAATTGCATGGTGAGGGAGCGCGCGCTTGGGTTACCACTACCCGATTCCTTTCCGACATATGGACACCCCGATTGGGACATCAGACTTTGTTATTAAAAGGAGATGATTAATAATTAAGTAGTAGTTTCACAGTTTGAGAGTACCTAGCCACCTTCCATACCAAACTGTCGCTGTTGATGTCAAACCCATGTCCAGTGAAATCCAACTATGCCTTTACATTTCCCACGGTTGACCTAATCATGTAAACCACCTAATATATACCACCTTTCTCCTCCACGTTTCTTAATCTCTTGTGAGTCGACCCCTCGACGTAGTCTACTCATGCATGGATTGATTATCATTTACAATTGGATGGTTTCGGTATCCTTGTATATAAATAATTCAAGTTTGCGATTACATTTAAAGAGAGTCAAAATTCATGTTTGTTTACTTATTATGCTCGTTCATTTATTAAATTTATTTAATCTCGAATTAGTTAATCTTTAAGATATTAAAATTTGAATTTATATAATAAATATTAAAAATTGAGATTTTTGTTTCTGTATATTTAATTAATTATAAATAAATGATAAATTTTTTTATACATATAAATGGAATTGCAAATATTAATTGCTGAAATTATTTAATATGGTGAATTAAAAGTTTTTCAATGTGCCAAATTTATCTATATCTACATTTTGAGTAATATGAAAGTATAGTTTTACTTATGAAATTATAATTTTATCTATAAAATTTATTTATCTATTTATTTTAATAATTCATTAATCTTGAGGGTTAGTTTAATTGGTCATCTTCTCATTGCCAAACCACCTCTGTAATGGGAGGTCACTGAGTCAATTCTCCTTCTCCTTGATGCTCTTTAGGCCAAACTCTACTAATAGGCCACCTTCGTAATAGGAGGTCACTGGTGAATTCTCCTTCTCCTTGATACCCTTTGGTTCAAACTCTACTAATAAGCATAACTCATTGTAGATGATTTATTTTCTTTTATATATACTTATATACCTTTTGAGCTAGGGATTATAGGAATACGTTTTCCTATCTTCATTGGTGGTTGTATAAAATTCTAAACAATTGATCCAAAGTTTTAAACTAAATTTTATTAACATTTTTTCTATGCATATTATAATATTTAGGCTACATTTTTTTTTCAACTCACACGCATACATATAAAAAAATTTCTATGCATATTAAACTGATAAAGAGTTTTGTATTAACATTTTTTCTATGCATATTATACGATCTGGGCTACAATTTTTTTTTTTTTTTTTTTCAACTAAAAATTTGTTGTGTCTGGAGTAGCTCACATGCATACATAGTCATTGCCAACATTGGACCACAATACTTGCAGGACCAAAATTTCTGACCTAACCATTGAACCATATGCTTGAGACTTAGGCTAAATTACTATTAGGTAGATTAATGCTATATTTGGAACTAGCATTAATTCATAGCATTAGATGTGTTGTGATCAACATGTGTTTAAGCTATGTTTATTGTTGTTAGAGTTTGTTTTTCCAACACTTCATTTATCTATGAGCAAAGTATGGTGAGTTATAAGCTCACATAGGGACCTGCATATGTCCAATTATAGTTATCCTTTATAACCAGCACTAGGCCTCCTCCATTGGTATATAATGTAAGATTTCTATGTACATTAACACAACATTGTGAATAATAGAATACTCTTACATGGTATCAGAGTGGGCGATTCCTGCCCTAGTTTTTGTTTCCAATGACATCTCTCAATATTTTTCAGATCTACAAATCTGATTGAGTGATACGATCTGGATTTGATTTTTTTGGTTACTCACGGTCTTTAGTAGCTTATGAATGACTGCAATTTTTGGTCACAAATTTGACCTATTTTGAATTATACTTTTAGTTGTGATTCATTCCCTTAAATCACCATATCATTGGTATGAGATCTGCCAATCGATGAAGTTGTTTGTTGGATCTACTGCAGATTTGAAGCAAGAAGAGCATGGAGGTTGTTGAGACCTCGTTCAACAAATATATGAATTTATCGTAAGTTCTCTAAGGCTCCATTCATATTTGGAAAAATTATTTTTTCCGTGAATTTTTTTAAACAGGAGGTAAGTTATTTAGAAATGGAGAAAGAAATTTATGAATATGTTGTTTTTGGCTTTCAAAAAGGAAAAAATTTTCCCGCAATTTATTTTAAGGAGAAAAAAGGTCTATTAAAAAAATAACTTTTTTTTTTATAAGAAGCTTTTCAAGTGTTTTGAAAACAATGGGAAAAATTATTTTTGGGTTAAAAGCCCCCAAAAAAATGTATTTTTCTTACTCAATTTAAGAAAAAGAGGGTAGAAAAATACTTTGAATTAAAAGGAAAAGTAAAATGACCAAGTTTTTTCCTTTCCTTCCCTCGTTAAATTTTTGGGAAGTAACCATTATTTTAGGAAGATTTTTGAAATTTTGGTGATGATTCCCAATCGAAAGTAGCCATATATTTGATTTTTGGTTATGAAATACTAGTTGTTTGCTAGTGGTGGAATATTTTAAGAGGATTGGTCTTATTTGTCTCTTGATTGGAAGAGTAAAGCATCTTTTTTTGTCATCATCAGTATTGTTTTTTCTAACCTGGGTCTTTCAACATGGATAAAATATTGTAGGAGCCTCATGAGAAGAAGGCAACAAATGAACTTCGCAAAGAGGTCCTTCAATTGCAGTCAATGGTAGTTGTTTTGAAAGCTGAAAATGCAACACTTAAGAATAGGTTGCAAACCTACATAGCTAAGAAAATCCATAAGGTTGATCATATGGAATCAACAATGGAAAAATATTTCCAAATTCTTGTAGATGAATTTCAAGAGAAGATTGACCTCCTTGATGACTTGGAGGAGGAAGTTGAGCCTTTTTCTGACTCAAATTTGAAGAAGCAACTAGAAGAAAAAAATAATAAACACATTATGGAGATTGATTGTTTAAAATAAACAATGATGGAGAAATATCATTTTTGTAAACAAGATTATGATGTCTTGGCTCAACAACTAATTGAGAAGGATGATGCCATTCAAAAGTTGTAAGAATATAAGCAGGAACTTGAATTGGAAATCAGTCGTCTTTAGAAATTTGTGATAGATACAATCAATTTTAAGGCTCCAATCTCTCTTTCTTCGACACTTGATGATGTTGATTGTCAGAATATTGAAGCTAATGATCATGACACATTACATGCCTTTGTCACACCCAGTTTTGAAAAGAATACTACTGGTATTAGATCCTTATTACTGAGTAAAATGGGATGTATTGGAGGTGGACTTGGTAAGAATGGACAAGGAATTGTTTCTCCTATTAACTCTATAGTGCAGACATCAATATTAGGTCTTGGATATGATCCTGCTACTACTTCATCACCTACAACCAACTGTGAAGGGCTTGAAAAAGATTCTTCTATTAATTATGATAAACGTATTGATGACATGGCTCCAAATTTCATTCCAAATGATAATTTTGTTACACTCAACTTTGAGTCTGCAAGAAATGAGCCATCTACACATCCTCATCAGAAGAAATTACTCAAGCATCAACATTCTTGGTCAATTACTAATATTTCATTCAAATGTTTACAGAAGAGACGTGAAAGAATTAATTTTGGACCAATGTCAACCATTAGGATCGACTGTGGATGAATTGATGAATGGTCTTGACGTTAATTGAACGAATGTTTGAAGTTTTTATATCATCAAGTTGCATCAGTTGTTCATTGTTTATTCCCATTGTTCCCTCAATTGTGTTTCAGGGAGGGAAATTTTCTGAAAAAAATACTATTGATTCTCGCTCCTCGCATAGTTGTGTTTTGGGGTGGAAGTTAGATGGTGATAGATATTATTTCTATTTCTTTGTTGAAAATTTTCATCTTTTTTGTTTGATCAGTGTGATGGTGACAATGTGCAAAAAACTTTAGGGGTGTTGTGATATGACATTTTCCATAGTTACAACCTTCATTGGTTGTTTATTGGTTGACGATGTTTCTTCTATTTGAAGCCCTTGTCCTGGTTCTTTATCAAAAAATAGTTTCTTTGAAGCATATTTTGGAGAATTTGACATTTTTTTCCATCCTTGTGCCTCTGCAACAATCCTACTTCAAAGATCGACCAACCTCATTGAGGATTCATGGCACACATATTCATAGTTTTAGTGCTTCGACATACTCTACTTCTTGATTGGAGTAGGCCTATGTTCTTTCTATTTAGTGGATTTTTATGGGATCTACAATTTCAGCTACATGATAATTTGAGCACTCACATATTTCTCTTTTTTGGGGGGAACTTCTCTCGTATGGTTTTTCTCTCTTTCTCCGCTTATGAGAGTTTGTATATGGGTACATAATCAGGCCTTGTTGCATGGACCCATTATTTGTTTTATTTCTTCTTTAGCTACTCCCTATGTTTCTCTTAACGGGGGGTGTTAGAGTTTTCTTTTCCAACATTTCTTTTCCCTATGAGCTAAGTCTGGTGAGTTGTAAGTTCACAAAAGGACTTGCATTTGTCTAGTTGACGTAGTTATCCTTAAACGACACTGGGCCCCCTCCATTATTATATAATGGAGGATTTCTATGTACATTAACATAACATTGTGAGTAATAGAATACTCTTACAGTTTTTCTCTTTGATTTGTTACATGGCCAATCGTAAAGGCTTAGTTCCATGTAGAATGTGTCCAACAATGAAATTTTAGTTCCATGCACATATCTGTGTGCAAATATCACCTAATTATCAGTGTATATGTTATCAAGGTCATTTTTTTGGTAATGTGTTTATCTTTAGAGACAATAACTAATGGATTTATGAGATGCAAGAGTGCATACGTAGTATTCATAATGAGTTGAAAAGGACACTTTCATAGGCCTAACTATTGAGCAACCTACCTAAGTTACAAATGCACCTAGTTGTCGTTGCCAACATCAAAGGAGTGGACAATACAACCCCAAATTCTCACATGTTTCAATGATGTGGCAACATTCAAAATACCAACACAATTTTGATCTTGTCTAAACTCAATTCATAACAAATTTTAAATTACTATTAAGGCATTAAAATATAGTCATCTATATCTTTAACCCAACATATTTATTCTCAAGATCATTTCATATATTGACATGAAATATGTCAAACTTACCTATACTTGGGTGATACACCAACAATTATATAGGTGTAATAATAGTAATAACAATTCTAGACTGTAACAAATTTAACTAATTTGTATGTAATAAATAAATTTAAGAAACTAACATTGATCACTAATTCAAATGAAAATGTGCTAAATGAACAATTAACAACATCCTAAGATACTGGCAATGTAAATGGTAGTGAGAAAGGGTACTTTGATGAAAAAAATATTTTTATGGGGATAGAGAAATTGCTTTGAAATTTACATATATGCAACTCAATAGGATGGAGAGACTATTATGTAAACTACATAGGTGGGACATTCAACTACAATAACTCTTTTAAGTAATCTATTAATTTCATCTTGATATTAATGATTCTTGATAAGGTTGATATGGTGTACTTCTTGCAGGTAATATCAATCAATTGTAGTTCAGTCATTCAATAGTCTGGTTGGATGAGATCACTAGGAATGAACCTTAGTGAGTATGGCCAAGAAAATCGACTAGGGATAAAAATTCAATGGTCAAGTCGATATGTCGGTAGTCAAGTGGAGAGTAGTCACCTTAGTTGAAGTCAATGGGTGGATGAGCAATAAATAAAAGTGGATAATCAACTAGAAAAATTGAAAGGATCATATTCAAGCATACACATCTCGTTAAATAGATTTTTTCTCGATGGTGTTCGATTCATGTTCAATTAAGGGAATCAATTATAGTCTCGACTAGTTTGAAAATGATTATGAATCTTGAGATTCTTGGGATCTTAACCAATGAAACTCACCCACATATATGAAGGTTTTAACTGTGTATATAAATTACCACAAAAAAATTCTTCAAAATAGAAAATATACAGAAAGACGTTTTTCTTGGAACGAAAAACTAGGAAAACCAGATTGATTTTTCATTATATAACTTTCAATGTCACAATAAATTATATACATACCAATTCATTCATAAAATTCTAATCCATTAATGCTAGAGTAGAATATAATTACAATTTCCTTGACCAGATCTACAAAATACCATGGGAAAAACCATCATGCATAAAACCATTCGCAAAACCATCGGTGGGAATGTCCACCACCCTTGGTTCCACCCAAAAAAATATTTTTTGGGCTACTACCTCGAACCTCATGCAAAGAGGCTACTTACCCCTTGCAAACCCCTTGACATGGACAGCTACTATGCCCCACTATGCTTGACGTAATGTAACAATGCATGTAGCTAGTCGTGAAAAGTATATAACACATGTTGAAAACTATATTAATTTCAGATACTTCAAATTAGGGTTTATAATGCCTATAAATGAAGCATAATGTAAGGTTTGTCAGAGTATGTGTTACTCATGATTAATAGATATCAAGTGATGTATGAATGCATTGGTCTTCGGTGTGAATCTGTAACAACCCCCGGGACATATATTCTAAGTTAAATGAGGGGAAAAACATCACATTGGGGTCACTTGTGGTTAATTAATGGCTATGGAAATTGGAATTGGAATTGGAAAAAGGAAAAGGGAAATAAATGACAATTAGTTAAAGTAATAAACGAAATAGGAGAAAACGAATATGAAGAGATGAGAATATGCATGCAAAGGAAAATGAAGGAAATTTAAGGAAAAATAGTAGGAAAAATAAACGAAAGGAGAGGGAGAATAGTATATGTATCTCTTAGCTACTCTTAGTAAGCCTTGATCACTTCTTGGAACTTACTCTTGTAGCATTCTAGTGTTCACTTAGACATTGAGGCATTTTCACTCGGACTTGGAGAGAGAGAGCACTTAGACAAAAGAAAGCAAGTAAGAAAAGGAACTCATGGGTGATGAAGAATAAGGTTGGAAAAGTAGCTACAATAGGAGATCATTGCAAGTAACAGGTTGCAAGTGTGATTTCCTTGCTGAGATTTGAATGCATAGTACATGCATTTGGGACACAAAAAACATGGAAACAATTCAGTCGACCCTTCCATCAGGAGCCATGTAGAGCCCTCTATTATTGATGGCATGGACATTATGAATCACATATGGAAAAATAGTAGTAGTGACATGTGGCCTTTGGTGATTCAACCAAGATGATAATATGGAAGTACATGATGATGTGGATATTGAGGATGATGGAACATCCTATCATGATGCCCAGTATCATGCCAATATGGATATTTTTTTCAACCAATGACCATAAATATTGATGACATGTGGCCCACTTAAAATGAACCACATGGTAGGCATGGCATCATAATGACTTCAACAAGAAATTTAAAAATGGCCCTTAGCCCCCAGATATTATAGCATGGTCACATGGGTAAAATATGGCTAAAACCTATTGCATTTTCGTTTCATTGAAGGTCATATGAGAGGTCATATGATCACCAAGTTTTTCGACAGAAATATTGGCCCCAAAATTCAACTCTCGATAGCGTAGGTCCATATATGAAACATAAATATAATCAAGCAAGAGCTATGATTGAAATAATCCTTGAAGAATTTAGACTTTTAGTATATAATAGAGTGATGGTGACACCTTTGTGCCCAATATAATGGAGTGTAATTTAGAATATTACTTGGTTAAAACCCTATGGTTCATGTTTGAGTGAGCATTGTTATGATTTATCGTGGCAACAAATGTTTTGCCTTTGTGTGATTTGATATGGAAGCTCTATTGTGGCAATGAAATTTGTGGTCAAATTTTTTTTGGGCCCTGTGCTTTGACATGGAGGCTTTTTCATGGCAACAACTTTTTTGGCTCTGTGTGCTCTTATGTTGATTCTTTTTTGTGGCAATGAAACTTGTGTGATCGTAAATTTTTTTGATCTATGTGCTCTGACATAGAGGCTATGTTGTAGAAACAATTTTTATTTGGAAGCTTTTTTATTGTTTGTGACAAAAAAATGTTCTGAATTTATGTGATTTGAAGTTGGAATTCTCTTATGGCAATGAAACTTTTATGGAAGCTCACTGTTTAGTCGAGCCAACAATGTTTTCTAGTTATGTGTGCTCTAATGTCGAATATACATCATAGCAACATATTTTTTAGCTTTGTTTTCTCTAACATAGATGCTTTCTTGTGGAATCATAACTTGTTTTGAAGCTCTTTTATTGGTCGTGGCAACAAATTTTTCTTGTTGTATGATCTGCCAAGGAAGCTCTGTCATGGAAAAAATGTTCTAGATCTGTGTGCTCTAATTTGGAGGCTCTAAAGAGCTCTAATTGGTCATGGAAAAAAAATGTTTAACTATGTGGCTTTTGTCATAGAAGCTCTCTTGTGGAAATGAAACTTGGTTAGTATTGGTTGAGAAATCCCAATGTGGAGTTAGGCCTCAGTTGTGAGGTTAAATAGCCATAGTATATTGAGTCCAAATGAGGAAATCAGTAGCATAGTTTGTTCGATAATGGTGTAACCCGTGTGAGGTTGAGCGTTCAAAAATTGGTGGAAGGACGATTATCATTTGTATTTTAGTTACGTAAATGAAATGAAAAATTGTCGAACACTTAACCAAAGGATGATGTCCATTTTGTAGTATGATTGTTGGACTCCAGGAAATTTGTAGAATACACGGAAAGGGAGGCATTAGGATTAACAATGACATTTTCCAATGTTTTTATGGGTCAAAATTAGTGAAAACTAATTTTTGAAAAAGCGTTTTGGTTGGAATATTTTTCAACTTGATAAAGGGAAGCTACAAATAGATGTTTAGTATACGAAGGTCATATATTTTTGACATATAAAGATTAGATAAATTGATTTGGAAAAGGTTTAAGCTTATGGAACCAATATAAAATATTGTGAAAAGTGGTCCACAACAGATTGAAGAAGGATGTGGGTTCGTCCACCAAGGTTGGTTCCTATATTAGGTTGTAGCCAATTTCAAATGGGTGCTTGCACATTACTTAAGGTTGGCACCTCAATCAGGTTGTATCCTATTGTAAGTGGGTGCTTGCACACTTTGGCGATTAGTTCCCCCAGATGGTTGGTGATTGCAAATCTATGTAAATAAATTGAAGAGGAACATAAAAAGTATTTGTGATTTTCTCCTGCAAGGGTTTCCACGTAAAATCTTGTGTTCATGTGATGATGACTTCTTGATGCATGGTTTCATTTATTGTGATGATACATTGCTAAATGACTATTTATTGATGAAATGTTTTGAAATGAAAAGTTATCCATTACACTGCTTCACCCACCCTCTTAGTTTGATCTTTGGTCAAACAGTTACGGAGGGTCAAAAGGTTGATTCAATAAGAAGTGAATAGTCCCAATGGTTGAAAACCTCGAAAAATGAGAATTTATCTGATAATTACCATGATCACTCCACTATCACTGCTTGTTCAGTATTACATTGTACATTGGTTATGATGACTAGTTGTGGTAAATGATGAGGTCATGTGGCTCCCACGTAGCCCCCACGTCACTTTGACAAGTCATCAAAAAGGGTCCTTCGCCTGCATTAACCCAATTCCAAACCAAGTCACCAATTCGATGTGTAATCCATGAGGCGTTACCATGTCACATCCACCTATGGGCCATGTGGCATTGACACATAAGCTTTCTTGGGTCCACCTTAACAATGGGCTCCTTTGTGGTATCCATGTGGTCCATGCTAGATCCCGAACATTAGCTTAGGTGTATGCCCCACTTGTCTCTTCTCCATCATGTTTAGCAATGATTTTATCTTATATATAGCTCGAGAGAAATTTTAAAAAAGCTTTGATATATTTTAAATTAAATTGACCTTTAAATATACCTGAAAAATGTATAAAATGTAAAATAGTATCACTTCTTGAAATGTTTTATAATGATTTAACCATACTATTTTTTTATTTATTTATATAACATATACATATATGCATCCTTGAGATTATTTTCACTAAAGCATATTTTTTATTAATAGGTCAAGGGTTCAATTCTCCCAACACTCTTGTGATGTCACACTTTTTTTTTTTTTACAATATTTTTAATTTTTATTTTGAAAAGAACTAACGTAAACCCCAACTCCATCTTTATACATATATGTAAGTTTTAAATAGTTAAGAATATGTATTTTTATTAAGATATTACAACTTTAAATGTAGAGGGTAAGGTATGTACACCTTTATATCCATAGATATAGATTCCTGATTCCATATATTTAATTTAATTAAACTTTAAAAGTAAGTTAGTATTATCATATAAATTTGAAATGAAAAAAATCCCTTTTCAATACCCACATAATTTTTCTTTTTCCTCTAAGAGGCTTTGAAAATACCTTCAACATCACATCTCTTTGTCTCAAGAGCCTAAAAAACAACCTTCAATCAAATTAGTTCTTTAAATAAAGGCGTAACATTGCTAAAAGTTCAAAATTGTAGAGATATGACTGAGTGATTGGTTTTACACAACAAAACACACTTAATATTTTATTGATCACAAAAATTACACATATATAGGACACAAATCAGTGACTTCGACACATCTAGATCACGACTACAACTCATACTTAGGAATCAAGATCTTCTAGACTAACACCTAGGGACTCACAATGACAACTATTCATGACATGGCAGCATTACTTCTAACACCCTCCCTTAATGCTTACATGGAAAACATCAAAAAATACATATTAAAAAAACAATATGATATACATCTGACTCGTCTTCATCAACATTCACATCCACTCTAGAATCTCGCAAACACTGCTCTTTCACCACCACATCTTCGAGTTGCTACTTGATCTCCATTTAAAATGTAACTGCTTCATACAATATTTGATGTACTTTGCATAATTGACACTTCTCGACCTCCCGGAACATGACGAGTCAGTCTTGATACTGAGCCATCCTATGGACACACCTCCATCTATTGAACAGATGGTCTTCTTCTATATTCCCTAGTTATCTAGGAAGATTGTCTGGGTACTGAATGTGTTGAGAAGTCAATTATACAAGGTGACATTTTAAACACATAATCAAATTAACCCTAAGCTGATGTTCTTGGCTCCAAACTAAACCACCAACTTATAACAAATTATACATAATCAAATTAGTGATATATTGTTGTGTCACCATATGCATCAAGAACCATCAATTTAAAAATATGTTAATCTATTCTATAACTAATTCTCCATTTGATTTTTCACATTACACTTATACAATAACAAAATATAACTTTAACTCATACCACAAACTTGAGACACAAAATCAATATTTTATCATAAAATCAACCATATATATCACCATTAATATTTCCTAACTCAATGGGGGGATATTTCCTAACTCAATGGCCTCCCAAGAACTTCACCGCCACTTTTCAACGTGACAAGAGTTATGACAACCAAACCAATCTTAAAAAGAACAATATTATGCTCTTGCAATAATAGTTAGACCCAAGTTGTGTTTCCCATGGAGAAGAAGTTTCATAAATAAATTCTTTATGGATCGATTATGTCACTCCCTTTTGTCGTCAACCTTTGTGTGCTTTGGGGAAATTAGTAGGCATGACAGAGCTGACTACCAAAACCACACCCCTGTAAAATGGAGTATTATAAACAAAAACATGGAAAGGTAGATACATGGCCACCTTCGAATGGTATGGTCTCTTGTATGCCCAGTGGAACTTAACCTCCATCAATACACTCCCATTCTTTTCAATCAAGACAAAACTCTGGCTCAAATGAAGTCCAATATCTCTGACGACATCCATTCGAGCATCTAGACCAAATGTTAAAAATGCACTAAAGATAATCATTGAAAAAACAAACCAGAGCGATCCTGGCTCAAATTTTGCCAAAAAATTCCACACTGAAATACTTTCTGTCAACGGCTACATCATTCAACGCGGCCTCCACGGAAGGACAACTGAAAGGTGAAATTGTTGACGAGGACTCTACTCACTATCGACTCCAATATGAACATTGCCCCTCTACTCTGCGCTTGATCGAGGCAGTTTCCAACGAGCATATTTGACCATTGTTCCCAAAAAATCACATGCACTATTGCACATTGACCCACACAATCCGAATTTTCCAGATGTGATTTGAATTTTGAACTCTTCCTCTGCGACATTTCATTCATGATATATATTGACTTTGTCGTGGACATTTTACAGCTATGATGCTGCAAAGTACACGTCAACCGTGAGGAAGTCATTACCGACCGGTGTTTATAGCATTTGCACAGATCCAACCAAGTCTGGCTATACCCCATGCCCTGTTCGGCGAGTTTGATAGATGGAATGAGAACAAGAAATTTTATAAGTTGCTATATAACAGGTAATGCCTGTCTCTTGCATAGTGGCAGAGACTCTCGCCAAGAACCTCCGCTTGTTGTCTATCTCCAATAGCGTCTAGGAAACGATTGTGGCTTAAACGATTGCGGTGACCCTGAATTCCCTCGTGGTGGCCCAATTTTCTCTTGCCACCGTGTCTCCTTGAAAGCACTTGATGATCCTCAGATCAGATCTGATAGTCTTAGATCTTGAGCCTTTGATCTGCTGGAGGAGGTGTCGATATGCGTCTTTTTTGCCTGAATCAATCCTAATTGTTGTGGGCGGTTGAAGTGGTTATGTTTATATTTTATTGGAGAAGTTGGTTTGTGATGATTGAGAAATTTTCTCAATCTTTTTCTCTAAATTAGAGATAAGTTGGATCTTAGAAACTATATTTAATAAAATAATCTAAATGTAATAAAAATTTACATGTATTAATCACATACACCTTAATATGAAATATACTAGCAGTTGCCCCAGGAGGTGCAAGGAGAGGCCGATAGGAGTATTGCTTGTTAATTATTAATTTTAAGTAATTGTAGTTTTTGAGGTGAAGGAGATTTTGTAGAATTTTGCAGAAAGATGATGTTAAATTCTCAGTTGTGCAGTAACAGGTTTATTGTTCAATTTTCAGGTATGCAGGTAGAGACTTATTTGACGAGTTGTGTAGAAAGTCTGAGATGCAAAAGTGATCTAAGATTAGTGGTTAATATCCAAGAATCTTGTTACTTAGCAGAAAACAAAGTACTGTGAAGTAAATAGCCATCTTGAAGAAGTAAATCAGGACTTACATTCTTCAATCTAAGTGATAACATAAATGTATTCCTTTGTATGGATGTTACTATTAAGCATGGTTGCATTAACGTTACTGCTACTGCATTATTTCATCAAAATTAGGTAAATGAAAGTGCCTTGAAATTGATGGGGTTGGCATGGTACCAATAATGGAAGCCCTCTATTAAGAAGGTGAGTATTAAATATGTTGACAAATATAAAGTTTTCAAGATAGAATAGAACATAATAGCATGAGGAAAATGTGAAAACCTTGAAACGGAATGGATTATAATTTATATTCACATAGATATACAAATTTGAAGGTGAAGAGATATATACATGTGAACAACAAAAGTTTGTTGAAAGCAAATATCTAATCATAAATACATGATGATGCACGGCATCGGCAACACCAATTGGTGTCTATAGTGACTCCACCTTCAGAAAGGAGTTCTTGCCATTCAGCTCGCATTTTCCGTTGTCTATCTATTTCATTTATATGGATTGTTTTCCTTAGAATTCTTCGAATCTTTTGCAATAGTGCAATAGTTCCACGCAAACGGTACAGAGGCAATGAATGGGGTGCAAGGAATCTAAGCTGTATATCATGTAAAGTTCGTTCATGCTGGTGAATCTCCTGGCAGCATTCATAGAGGATGTTTAAATCCCTTGAATCCATATCTGTTTAGCATGAAAGCAGGTAAATAGTTATTGTTAGTGTTAACGAATGGTAAAAGTAAACTAATTATAGAGTTCAAAAATAACTAAAGTAATCATAAAATTCTTTTAAACATTAAAATAACTAAAGTAATCATAAAATTCTTTTAAACATTAGGGGCATAACGAGTAATAGAACAAATGTAAAAAAAAATACATTGTATATACAATTTGGATAAGGTGAGGGTTTGGTTACCTCTTGGAGCAGATGCAATGAAGAGTGTATTGTTGGATAGATTGTATTTGTCTATATAGATTTCGATGTGAGCAACAAATCTTCTTGCTTTCTGCGTTGTAGATGTGGATTTTCTTTCATGCGTGAAATGCGTGAAAATGGAAATGCTGGATGGATTCGAAGGTCTGTTAGAGATCTAACTCTTGAAATGGCGGTGAACGTTAGACCTTGGCGTTCTTTCGGGCCAATGTCAATTGTTGCTTTATCTAATGTCATTCCCTGTGACTTGTGTATTGTTAAAGCCCATGCCATTCGAAGTGGTATCTGTCGACGTGTGCCCCTTGTGATAGGAGAAATGGGCACATATGTGGGGTGTGCAATGTCCCATGTTGTTCCTCTGTATTGTTTGAAATCAATGACCACAAAGGATGGCAATTCTGGAGGCTTTGAGTCAGGTGCATAGCATATTGAAATGACTGTGCCAAGTGTGCCATTTACAAGCCCTGCATGTACCCATAAATTGCAGGTAAGCATAACTTTTTGTCCATTGCATAATAGGAGTGTTCTATCTAGTTGTTCTTCTTCAGATGTAGTGAATGTTTGTTCCACATGTTTCTCCGCTGAGCACACAACCACTGGTTTGTGTAACTTATTCAACATTGATTTGTTATGCAAGTCAACTGAACTGTTTGTTGCATATAAATGCATGGAGTCCTCAAATATTTTTTTATCTTCATGTGTAATAGAGGAATTTGTTCTTGACATTAGTAGCTTCCAATCTTCGATTGTAGATGTTCCATCCCTGAGATTTGTGAGAATGTTGCGGAAGGCAAACTGGGAAGGGTTAGCACCTTGCTGGCAAAAAATAGTTGTGAGCGTAATGACTGTATCAAAGCTGCGCCAAAGTGCAGTCCCACGTGATGTGCCAGCATAAAGAGGAATGTCTTTTACAGGTGGTAGCTGGCCTAAATCCCCAACAAGGATAATGGATCGATTACCAAATGGTGCATTTCGATGGAGGGGAAAGGCCTCTTGTAAGAAATCATCTATACGGGAAAGCATTTTTGGCCCAATAAAACTCATTTCATCAATGAGTATGTACTGAATATGGCGGAGTTATTCTTGGAGGTGGAGGAGTGGTTTTCCTTCAAGAGGATGCATTGTTTGGATAGGGATGTGAAGGGCAGAATGAATTGTAAGTGCATTTATGTTGAAAGCTGCAACACCGGTAGGTGCAAGTACCAACAATGGGCTTATATTTGGTAAGGAGAGTTCGATGAATGCACGTTGTAGAGATTTTATTAGAGCAAATTTGCCCGTTCCGGCTGTCCCTTGTATAATGGTTCTAGTTGGGGGTTGTGGAAGAGGGTTTTTGAAATGAGAAGTAATATGTGTGAAAGTTTTTTGTTGGGTAGGAGATAAATTGTGATTTACGGAAAGGTTTAAAGAGGGATGGTGTTGATTTTGAATAGATGAGTGATTATATTCAATGAAATTGATGGCAGTTTCTTGCAAGTGGAGAGGTAGGGAAGTATGAGACCAATGATGGTTGAGGTCAAATTCACGATTGCCAATGATTTCAAGGGCATCAATTACGATGTTCTCGCCTGGGTGAAGGTGAGAGACGATTTCCCATTCATTCATTTGAACAGGGTCAAGGGGGATGTTAGGAGGGCTAGATACAGGAGTAGATTCATCTTCTGATTGTGGAGATTGTGGGTTTTCATTTTCACGGTCAACATGCCATGTTGTATATGTTCCTTTCTTTTGTTCCCAATGTGCAATGATTTCCTCATTGCTACATCCAATGTCATTGGGGAGGGTACAAAAGGGGAAATACAATATTAATTCAGTCCAGCAGAAGTTCGTGTAGCTTGGATCAGTAGGGCAAGGGATTGTGGTGTATCGTGGCAAGATATGGAGAACTATGGGAGGAGTTATCTGTTTCCACTGGTTTTTTCTACGACGAGGAGAAAATGACCAAGAGCGTGCAACTTCTATGAGGGGCAATTGATCTAATGAAGAAGGCCTATTCATGTATGCGATAATAAATGGTGGTGTTGAGTGTGGATTTTCAGAACCATCTAGAACACGTCTGAATACAGTTCTATTAACATTTAGAGATACAAATGTACGACTACAGAATGTGAGAGCTAATTTTTGCAACATATGGCATATTTCTTGTGCTCCAATATCTCTTTCTGCTATGCTTTCTGTAAGGCGTTTTCAGACAATAGTGACAGTAGGTGCTTTTGGAGCGACGTTGTTCAAGAGGCGAAATAAAATTTGGCTATAACTTTCTGACTTTGTTTCTGCTTTGGCTGCATATTTAGAAATATAAGCTAACATGGCATGGCGTGAAAGCACTGGTTGAAAATCAACATTTTCTCTCCATATGGAAAGTAGATCGGCATTATGAATGTTCAATCTATCATTGTTACGTGCAGGCTTGTATATTTTCTAACCTTTGTTGTGCATTACCAGTGAAGATGTGGGATTTAACTCCCATGGTACTCCGTAGCAACATGTAAGAACTTTGTTTTTTTTGCAAAGACAAGAAGATGCATGGCACTTTGTATGGCGTTGGACACAGTTGACAAGCTCTTCATAGTCATTTGTCTGTGTTGATGCAAATATTGATTGTGTGTTGAGAAGACATGGGTCCTGCTCTGCTGATTGGTGGAGTAAAGCTGTGCAATGTTAGAGTTGTCGTGGGTTCCAAGCAGTTACATAATGGTCAAAATATTTTTGAGCATTGAGAACTTCTATCTCATTGTTCCAATTGAGGGAGTCCATATTTGGTGCATCTTTCAACCAAAGGAATCCAGGTATGTGTGCAGATCCTCGATGTTGCCATTCGTATCTGTATGAAATTTCGAAAAATATTATTGTTTAATTCTACTAAAGTTTAATATTTTGTTTAAAAAGTAATAGTAATGAAAAGTACCTGCACCAATAGTCGGTTGCATGGAGGCCTTTTTGTAAAACTTCCTCGAGAAAAATTGTAAATCTGCAATGCATGTATTGGGATGTTAAATGTGGATTGTTAATTATATTTTGAATTCTCCACCTGTAATGAGAATTTGTATTGGAGGGCACCTCAGCAGGCATAATATTGTGCAGATTAGGCCATTTGGTATTATCAGCACATAGAGTGAAGAAAAACGTTGGGCTCCCAAGCTGTGTGATCATGTCAGTTAGCTCATTACGACGCTTGTTCCAGAAAGAGCGTGTACCTCGTAGGGATGAGGCAAAGTGAATGACCATTTCTGGAATTTTTGAATTTGGAAGGTCATGAAGATATTGCTGCAAATCTGATACAGTTGTTGGCAAATTGTTTTCAATGTTTTTTTTAACAAAAAAATTGGCATTTGATTGGCTACGGTGGTGCATGAGCATGTTATATATGTATTAACGGAATCTTGGATGTCGGCCGAAGCGATTATCATGGTAGTGTAACAGGTGACAGGCATATTCGTGCAACTCAACTTTTGTAATTCTTGGTTGTGCGATCATGACAATGCCTATTGGGAAAAGTGTGGGAAATTCCATGGAGAAGAGGCCCTCAGTGGTGTATTCATTGATAGGCGATAGAGATATTGTAGGCCAGTCAATTGAATTTGTTGATTCCGAATTTGTGGAGTGCAAGTAAGCATGAATGCGATCAAGTTCATTACAGGAGTTTGGAAGAATTGGAACAAATGAAGAAGGTTGGATATCTAATGAAGGTATAATGGCATCAAGATCATGAGTAGAATCGACTATGTTTTCCTGGGGTATAAATGAATACGTGGTTACATTATGAACAAGATCAGAAATATCAGTAGGTTGATCTGGTAGAGCGGAAATTGCAGATGGGTTGAGTTCAACATCTTTGTAGTAGGGATCATGAGTGAGTTTGTATTCTAGTGCTGCTAGAACACGTGATTTACAAACAATGAATTCATAAGATGTTTGAGAATGGTTTTGTCTTCTAACAATGAGGACATCTAATTCAGAAACAAGGCGAGGTAGATATTTCACAATAGTAGTAATGTCTTGAGGGAAGTTTATTGTATGGCCGCTATATTTGTATTGACCACCACGAGCATGCGTTACTTGTAGAATCGGATTTACACGTGCAATCAGCATTTCTTCAATTTGTGTTAAATTCTGAAGGACATATGGTTGTTCGCCAGGGTCCATGTTGTTGGCATGAGTGAAACGGTTTGAATTTTTTGAGGTTGCACATCGGGAACAAGAAAGGGTACCATTTGAACATTTTGTCTTCATTCCTGGATATGATTCTTTGCATAGTGTGCAAACATGCAATGGAGAAAGGCTATCTATTTTTTGCCTAAAGCGACGGTGTTCTTCATTGAGGGGGGGGTTATATAGGTTTTGGGAAGAGGGAGTCTCTTTTCATTTTTTATAATCGTCGCCGCGCATTTATCGCTTCTTTGTTTTGAGCATAAAGAAGGCGACGTCGTGCTTTTTTTTCCGCATCTTCATTGTTTGATGACATATCTAACAAAGTAGAAATAAATCTATGTTAGGGATGAGGTGTGAGAATTAAAAATTACAAATTGAGGTATGAATGCATATGAAATGTATGACATTGTGTTGAAAGCTGGAATTTCTAAATAACTATTAATAAGTGCTAGAAAGAGTTTAAAATCACTTTGAAATAGATGTTGGTATAAACCTTTTTTGTAGTGCCAAACATAAGTATTTATATTATTGAAATGTGAAAGGGTAAATATACATAGTTGTAGTCATTCAGAAATATTATTGTAAAAGTAACTATTTAGTACAACAACATGGTTGTATTTTACAATGGTATGGAGAAAGGAACTATACAGGGATGTTCTTTTCTATCTAGAGAAATAAAAAGGTGTACATATAAGAACTGAGGTCAAAGGCGACGAGCAACAGAGCGCTGTGAAATGGTAAGTGCGGCAATGTCTTTTAGGATTTCTGTGCATGCATCATCATATTGAATTTATTCTAAACTTAGCAGAATAGATTGGAAATGCTCAACACCATTGTAGTATTCTTTTTTAATGGAAAGTGACAGAGAGAAGTGACACCCTGATATATGACTACATATTTTCTGAAGATCAGCTGGTTCAATGGAAAGGAGGAACAAGTCTTTAGTTGTGATCCCCATGAGCTCATTTCCCGCATCATTGAAGACAGTGACATTTTGAAGCTGGCCAGTGTGGTCATGCAATTCGATTTTCAGTTTGTAACGGTAGTCGCATTCTGAAAATTTGCCGTTGCACTTTGTACAATGCCAGAGATCGTTAGAATGGTGGCTTACTTTTTTCATGCATTTTTTCCCATTGTAATCCAATTGACAAGCAAGAAAATAGAAATATTCCATGCGTAGACGAGTTATTGTGGCACGAACCGAAACCCATACTGCTTTCTCCAATATTTCCATGCTACATATTTCCTGAATGGTCTTTTGTGGTAAAGCTCGCTTGGAAGACATAGTATAATTTCTGCTCAATGAAGGAGACGAAGAGTTGTATCCTGTATCATGGAACCAAGATTGGAGTTGTTGAGTTTCTTCAATGTTTGGATTTATAAGAAGAGCGGTAGTGGAAATTGTCCCAATGGTGATTCCATTAAATTCAGTTACCCGGCCTCCTTTGACACAAAGGATTGGTGGGTTGTCAGAGGAGTGGATTCCAGCAAGGTCCTTTCCTATAGAGAGACATCGATCTCCCCATATTGTTAAATCAATGCTGAAACCTGACTTTTCCTTCACTGTTACTATTTTTTTTAATATTTCAGTTTCATCTCTTCTCTTTATTGTAGAAGCAGGGGAGGTGGAGGTAACGACACCAAGAACATCGACAGGCGTATTTGGGTTTGTGGATTTGACTTCAGCAATAGTCCTGAAATGAAAGCTTTGGTAAGGAAAGCTTGGATCATCTTCTAAACATGGTGACACAGTTGATGTAGCAAGCAAGTAAATCTCCCATTTGTTGTTTAGATGGTTGTAGTTTGGGTTTGTTTGCTTTATTGTTCCATTGGAGACAATATATAGTTGCCCAACTTCAATCAGATTGTACAGAGATTCAGCTAAATCAACAAATGCAGAAAGATGGATTTCATCTTTGTCACGACCAATGAGGTCAAAGCCGAAAAATTTTCTTGACCCACATGCAGTGTTGTAGTTTTTCAATGGTATTTTTGATAATACTCTACCTTGAATCGACCAATATTTCCGGTATGGATTGAGTGATGTAAATGGTACAAGTGATGTTGCAGGTGTGCTTGTTGGAGTTGAAGTATTTGGAAGAATATTTTGTGATGATGAAGAACTTGAATGAGATTTTCTTGCCTATGCATGCAATAGCGATGACAATTCCTTAACCAAAGGTCTGCTACGATACACAAATTAAAGTTCTAGAATGCGAATGGATCTGAAATGGATGAAGAAATTACTTAAAATTAAAATGAATGCTAAATTGATTTTTTATTCAGAAATAATGCAAAGAGAGTAAAGGGAAAAGTTCAAAAGAAAGCCTAATCTTACGTAGAGTTTTGGGACACTGTGCAAGTTGATTTTTTAAGGGAAATGATTGAACCGATCTGAATGTCTTCAAATGCGACTTGTGCGCCATAAGCAAATGGGAGCAAAGTCATGTGTTGATATGTGCCATCAGAGAGTGTGATGTGGTAGTGGGAAGCGCTGGTTTTTGATGAATAGACAGATCCGATGTTCACTACTTGCAGTAGAGGTTGCATCTCAGTCGAACCATCTAGCAATTTCAGTATGGCATTCTTGGTCAAAATTGGCTCCATGACGGTAGCAAAGTCCAAATTTTTTATTTGCAATGGTAGTACCTACAATTTATTTTAATGCATTGGAAGAGATATTAATGCATTAAATAAATTGTAAGCAAAGCATAAATTAGCATTTATGTAATTATTATCTAATAGATTTGTCCATAATGAACACTTATATCTATAATTAAATGGAATAATAAAGAGGAGGCCACAATAAATCCATGTCTCCTTAGAAATCCATGTTTTTCACACGAGAACCGTGGTACTAAAACAGATGACTCCCTTAGATATGATCACTAAATTTGTGATTTTCTATAGGATTTGTTCGAGCAAGCAGAGTTACAAATATTTTTTGGAATAAACTATAGAGGAATGTGCAATTAATTTAGGCTCTAAGACATGCCTATAAACATGGAAAAGTTTTGATACAGATATGAAAGAATTAAAAAAAAAAATCACTGAATTGTCATGTCAATTCGTTTGACGACAAGCATATAGACATTTATTACAACTCCAGGGAAGACTATCCTAAGCTAAATTGTAAAACTCTAGGGAAGACTATCCTAGCTGCTATCGTGAGTTCATAGTTGCATTGTTGTAGCTATATATAGTGAATTGCAGAGGCTGATATACGGAATTGTGTAAGCACGAGAAGCAAAGTCAACCCCAACCACAATCCCAACCCAAATCCATGGAACCTGATGCCCAAAACCAGATAAGGTCAATTTGGTTGTGAGATTTTATTTTGTTGAACGTTGTTTTGGGAAACATCCTATGTGACTGAGGTGGCACATAAGACGGATTTCCTTAAGTTTATTTATATGTCCGAGGGGTATCTCTTCATCTAGGACTTGGAAAATTCCCTTATTAAAACATGCCATTCAGGGCAGATGTTGAAAATATTGAATTTTGGAAAAATGGAGTAGATGGCTTAATACTCTGTTGACCTCAAATTACACGATCTCGACTGATCAGCTCGAAGTATAGCCATATGCTAGTTGAAGAGCTCTATGGACTGTCTTGGATATTTGATATATACTAAATTGCCAGCGGTGATGTCTATTGAAGCTCTGATATGTTTCTAGCATAGGCAGTGCCTCTTATATCAGTCTAAAGCATATCTCTAAAACAGTTTTGCAGATATGACTGCGATCTCAGTCTAAAGCATTCAAAACTTATATCATTCAAAAGCAAGAATTCTTTAGACATTCAAAAGCATAGGCAATGCCTCTTATATCAGTCTAAAGCATATCTCTAAAACAGTCTTGCAGTCTTGCACGAATGCGATCAAGTCATATCTCTAAAACTCCAAGCTAAAGGAAACTCGGAAAGCAAAGTAGTTGGATGGTAGTTAGATTTGTAGTTATTACATAAAACCTGGGGTTGATTGCTTCCCGTTAAGGTTGTGAAAGCTCCTGGAAATATAAATGCCTGTGTGGAACTATGAATAGTGTGCCCAATTTTGATGGAAGTAGTTGGAAAAACCCTTCAATGTGGTCAGCATAGTCTCAAGGCACTCTGCCGAGTTAATGAAATGAAGGAAATGGAACAATAATGAAGAAATGCCTCCAATCATCAAATTTTATTTTGGCACATCAATCTATAGTAAGACTCCCTATATATAGTCTCGCATGAAAACAACTGGCAGATATGGAGGAGAAGGAAATGGCATAAACAAGCTGGAGTCATTGTGGACACGGCTGGAAGGGGAGAAATCAGAAAGCATTAAACCCAAATCCTCAGCAGGAGAATTTTTATGGCAGATTGATAAATTTGGATATTGAGTTACATTTTACGTATGTATGCTTGAAAATGTACAGACCAACAAGGAACCAAAGCTTTGGTCTCAGGAACAAAAGTCACTGCTATATCAATACAAAACAATGAATCACTATTAAGTGATGCTGAGAATATTCAACATATTGCAATTGAAAGAAATGCCTTAAAAAGCTCCAACAACAATTGCCAAATGCTCCAAATCAAAGAAAGAACTAGGTCAGAACTAATAAGTTCAGATCTCATATTACAATGCATGTAATATGAAATAAATTCCTGTTAAAGATCTTAAGTGTGGAATTTAGACCATAAGTATCAACTTCTGGAAACCTCTAAAACTCCAAGCTAAAGGAAACTCAGAAAGCAGAGTAGCTGGAAGATGAAGATTGTGTAAAGCTTCTAATCTTAGAAAACAGAGAACTGCCAAATGCTCCAACCCCAACCACAATCCCAACCCAAATCCATGGAACCTGAGGCCCAAAACCAGATAAGGTCAATTTGGTTGTGAGATTTTATTTTGTTGAACGTTGTTTTGGGAAACATCCTATGTGACTGAGGTGGCACATAAGACAGATTTCATTAAGTTTATTTATATGTCCGAGGGGTATCTCTTCATCCAAGACTTGGAAAATTCCCTTATTAAAACATGCCATTCAGGGCAGATGTTGAAAATATTGAATTTTGGAAAAATGGAGTAGATGGCTTAATACTCTGTTGACCTCAAATTACACGATATGCACTGATCAGCTTGAAGTATAGCTATATGCTAGTTGAAGAGCTCTCTGGACTGTCTTGGATATTTGATATATACTAAATTGCCAGTGGTGATGTCTATTGAAGCTCTGATATGTTTATAACATAGGCAATGCCTCTTATATCAGTCTAAAGCATATCTCTAAAACAGTCTTGCAGATATGACTGCGATCTCAAAAATTATATCATTCAAAAGCAAGACTGCTTTAGACATTCAAAAGCATAGGCAATGCCTCTTATATCAGTCTAAAGCATATCTCTAAAACAGTCTTGTAGTCTTGCATGAATGCGATCAAGTCATATCTCTAAAAATCCAAGCTAAAGGAAACTCGGAAATCAGAGTAGCTGGAAGACGAATTGTAGTTGTCTGTTTATTGTGCTTCAGTTTGTCTCGAATGTATAGGGAAGAACACAGGTAAAGTCAGAGTAGCTGGAAGACGAAGATTTTGTAAAGCTTCTAATGATGATATTACTTTCAGCTCTCATTGTTCGGTGTTTGATGAATCGGCAATTGGTGAAAAAAATGATGGTGGTTATTCCAAAAGTATTGATCACTTGAGGTGAATATCTGATTCCTGTGATATTAGTGTTAATGTTTGCCATCTATGTTTACTCCTAGAGGTTACAGGTTCAAATCTAGAGAGGAGTATAGTGTGTACACCTCTAGTTCTTTACCATCCATATTTCTTTATCTGATGGGAAATATATCCTCTCACCATATCCCTTGAAAATGTTAAGACCAACCACTTTTAAAAATATATAGAAAATATTCTCTTTAAAAATAAATACAAAATATTTTATTTGCCATCTATTCCCATAACAAAATACCCTCCATTCAGGGTGTGCATATTTACTTGGGCATTCCAAAATTATTGATCAGTTGAGCTGAATATCTGATTCCTGTCATATTACTGTTAATGTTTGCCATCTATGTTTCCTCCTAGAGGTCACAGATTGAAATCCAGAGAGGAGTATAGTCTGCACACCTCCTTACACTCTAGCAGTAAAACGAATGAGGAAACAGGTCCCTTGTCCCACAAACAAAGATGGGGTCACATACACCAAATTGGTGTTATGTTTAGACCAATGTTGAGAAAATTGCAATTTAAACATGATTCGAAAAAATCACGACGTTTTGAAAGAAAAAAAAAATCCCAATTTTTACTACAAGAATTTAAAATCAGATTATTATTATTCTATTACTATTATTAACAAGCTACTTTTCCTAATAAGACTTGGTTGTCAAAAGAAATTTCTAGAATGAATAATGGAAAGGCTAATAACAATGCATGAAACCTGTGGTCTCTGACATGGTAGTAACACCAAACAGCAAAAATCTTGCAGATATGACAACCAACAATCTTCAAAGGGTGAGACAATAGTTACACAAGCCACACTGATGCAGCTATGATAAGAAATAGACCAATGGTATGCTCTTAAGGGATTTGCTAGAATATTGTGTAAATTCAAGGCCAACAGTGACTCGTAAGAGATAATCCTTTCTACACTGGCTTGAGGAAATACCTTGAATGAAAAATGTTGTGGATGTATCAATGTTCTTAGGTCTCAGAACAGCTGTCAATTGAGGGAAAAAATTGGGGCTATCTATGTAACTTAGATATTCTTAATAGTTTACATGGTAGTTAGATTTGTAGTTATTACATAAAACCTGGGGTTGATTGCTTCTCGTTAAGGTTGTGAAAGCTCCTGGAAATTTAAATGCCTATGTGGAACTATGAATAGTGTGCCCAATTTTGATGGAAGTAGTTGGAAAAACCCTCCAATGTGGTCAGCATAGTCTCAAGGCACTCTGCCGAGTTAATGAAATGAAGGAAATGGAACAATAATGAAGAAATGCCTCCAATCATCAAATATTATTTTGGCACATCAATCTATAGTAAGACTCCCTATATATAGCCTCGCATGAAAATAGCTGGCAGATATGGAGGAGAAGGAAATGGCATAAACAAGCTGGTATCATTGTGGACACGGCTGGAAGGGGAGAAATCAGAAAGCATTAAACCCAAATCCTCAACAGGAGACTTTTTATGGCAGATTGATAAATTTGGATATTGAGTTACATTTGACCTATGTATGCTTGAAAATGTACAGACCAACAACGAACCAAAGCTTTGGTCTCAGGAACAAAAGTCACTACTATATCAATACAAAACAATGAATCACTATTAAGTGATGCTGGGAATATTCAACATATTGCAATTGAAATAAATGCCTTAAAAAGCTCCAACAACAACTGCCAAATGGTCCAAATCAAAGAAATAACTGGGTCAGAACTAATAATTTCAGATCTCATATTACAATGCATGCAATATGAAATAAATTCCTGTTAAAGATCTTAAGTGTGGAATTTAGACCATAAGTATCAACTTCTGGAAACCTCTAAAACTCCAAGCTAAAGGAAACTCGGAAAGCAGAGTAGCTGGAAGACGAAGATTGTGTAAAGCTTCTGATGTTAGAAAACAGAGAACTGCCAAATGCTCCAACCCCAACCACAATCCCAACCCAAATCCATGGAACCTGAGGCTCAAAACCAGATAAGGTCAATTTGGTTGTCAGATTTTATTTTGTTGAATGTTGTTTTTGGAAACATCCTATGTGACTGAGGTGGCACATAAGACGGATTTCCTTAAGTTTATTTATATGTCCGAGGGGTATCTCTTCATCAAGGACTTGGAAAATCCCCTTATTAAAACATGCCATTCAGGGCAGATGTTGAAAATATTGAATTTTGGAAAAATGGAGTAGATGGCTTAATACTCTGTTGACCTCAAATTACACGATTTGGACTGATCAGCTTGAAGTATAGCCATATGCTAGTTGAAGAGCTCTCTGGACTGTCTTGGATATTTGATATATACTAAATTGCCAGCGGTGATGTCTATTGAAGCTCTGATATGTTTCTAGCATAGGCAATGCCTCTTATATCAGTCTAAAGCATATCTCTAAAACAGTCTTGCAGATATGACTGCGATCTCAAAACTTATATCATTCAAAAGCAAGACTGCTTTAGACATTCAAAAGCATAGGCAATGCCTCTTATATCAGTCTAAAGCATATCTCTAAAACAGTCTTGCAGTCTTGCATGAATGCGATCAAGTCATATCTCTAAAACTCCAAGCTAAATGAAACTCAGAAAGAATAGTAGCTGGATGGTAGTTAGATTTTTAGTTATTACATAAAACCTGGGGTTGATTGCTTCCCGTTAAGGTTGTGAAAGCTCCTGGAAACTTAAATGCCCGTGTGGAACTATGAATAGTGTGCCCAATTTTGATGGAAGTAGTTGGAAAAACCCTCGAATGTGGTCAGCATGGTCTCAAGGCACTCTGCCGAGTTAATGAAATGAAAGAAATGGAACAATAATGAAGAAATGCCTCCAATCATCAAATATTATTTTGGCACACCAATCTATAGTAAGACTCCCTATATATAGCCTCGCATGAAAACAGCTGGCAGATATGGACGGGAAGGAAATGGCATAAACAAGCTGGAGTCATTGTGGACACGGCTGGAAGGGGAGAAATCAGAAAGCATTAAACCCAAATCCTCAGCAGGAGACATGTTATGGCAGATTGATAAATTTGGATATTGAGTTACATTTGACCTATGTATGCTTCAAAATGCACAGACCAACAAGGAACCAAAGCTTTGGTCTCAAGAACAAAAGTCACTGCTATATCAATACAAAACAATGAATCACTTCTAAGTGATGCTGGGAATATTCAACATATTGCAATTGAAATAAATGCCTTAAAAAGCTCCAACAACAACTGCCAAATGCTCCAAATCAAAGAAAGCGAACTGGTTCAGAACTAATAAGTTCAGATCTCAAATTACAATGCATGTAATATGAAATAAATTCCTGTTAAAGATCTTAAGTGTGGAATTTAGACCATAAGTAACAACTTCTGGAAACCTCTAAAACTCCAAGCTAAAGGATACCTGGAAAGCAGAGTAGCTGGAAGACGAAGATTGTGTAAAGCTTTTGATCTTAGAAAACAGAGAACTGCCAAATGCTCCAAATCAAAGAAAGCGAACTAGGTCAGAACTAATAAGTTCAGATCTCAAATTACAATGCATGTAATATGAAATAAATTCTTGTTAAAGATCTTAAGTGTGGAATTTAGACCATAAGTATCAACTTCTGGAAACCTCTAAAACTCCAAGCTAAAGGAGGAATATTCAACATATTGCAACTGAAACATAGAACTGCCAAATGCTCCAAATCAAAGAAAGCGAACTGGGTCAGAACTAATAAGTTCAGATCTCAAATTACAATACATGTAATATGAAATAAATTCCTATTAAAGATCTTAAGTGTGGAATTTAGACCATAAGTATCAACTTCTGGAAACCTCTAAAACTCCAAGCTAAAGGAAACTCGGAAAGCAGAGTAGCTGGAAGACGAAGATTGTGTAAAGATTTTGATCTTAGAAAACAGAGAACCAGAACCAGAATAGTAAAATAGAACGAAAATAGAAACAGTGTCAGAAGTAAAACGATGAAGAAAGAAAGGGCATTACCTGCTCTTCTGCGTTGCTGGCGACTGTGGTCTGCGTTAGCGATTTCTTCTTCTGTGGGTGAAGATAATTCTGGGTTTTCTGAAGATGAGAACAGTTCATTAGATTCTGCAGAATCAGTGTGAAGAAATTGGAAGGCGGCACTGTGGAAGTAGGAAAAAGGCGGCAGTATTTCTGAATCTTCAGCGTTTCTGGACTGCAGTGGGAAAAATGTGGCATTATTTCTGAATCGGTTGTAGTGGAAGTCGGAGTTTGGAGTGGAAGTCGGGCATTCATCATTTCTGGACTACCATGACCGGTCGGAAGGATTTGGGAGAACAGGTGTCATGCAACAGGTGTCAGCGAGAGGTTAAAACTCCCAGGGTACAAGTGTCAGCCGCACATTAAACATGTCGACGATGGAAAACTGTATCTCTTTCAAAAGAAAAGGCTTATTGGCCTAATAAATGCTTTTAGTTAATTTTATCTACTCCTAATTTATAGGCCAGAATATAATATCGTTACATCATCAAATTGTTTCACTAAAAAATTTGACCCAGGATGTGGACAGATTCGACAACGCTGAAAGGAGTTACAAACAGATTTACACAGAAGATTACCCAAAAAAATCTCACACATCTATATTAAATATGTACAGAAAATAATAATATACAAGATCTTTCCCATATTCTTGACTTTTCCGTGAAGGAATCACGCCAGAACAGGTTCTGGTATCAACAAATCAAACTAAATATATTATTGATTACAACAATTATATATACAAGACATAAATCACTAAGACACATCACAACCGAAAAAGCTTCTAAGCTAACTCCTAGAAATTCACAATAACAACTATTCGTAAAATGGAAACATTACTTCCACTAAATTAATGTTATATCAAATTCTTTCTAAGAAAACAGTAAACACAAATTTGCAAAATCAATCAGCGAATCCTTTAATGAAAATATCCTTTAAAGTACAAAATCGACTCACTGTCTGAAGCCACGAATGACGCTATGTTTTTTCATAGGGGACGGGGGATTTAGCTACTAGATGATTGATAAGTACACGATCCATTCCTTGTATTTAATAAAGTAAGCATGAATATCGTTTTCTCGTAATGAAGAGGAAGTGAAAGAGAAAATAAAGGCACATCAAAATCATTTATTTAATGTGAAAGATGGCAATTTTATAATATTTAATATATTTTTTTATTTCATTTGTTTGGTGTGGAAAATGGCAATTTTATAATATTTAATATATTTGATTTTATTTCATAGTTTATTTTTTTAACTAAGAGGTTATATTTTCGAATTGAAAGAGATATAAAATATCTAATATCTAAAAATATCTGTAATTACGTTCTGGTTGTACAATTGTGTTTAATTATAAATTATTATTATTATTATAATAGATTATTTTAAAACTCTAAATAAATAAAATATTAAAATTAATTTAAAATTAAATTATTATTATTAACCATAGTCAGACACGATGCAAAACTCCAAATTGATATATAAAATCCTTCTTATTTGAATTTTGTTATTGTAATATTCAAATGTCAAGAAATTCAAATTCGTGTACAGCTCAAAGATTGCAGATTGCAATTTTTTTAAAAATAATTTGATGAATAAAAATGAAATTAATTGTTTGAAGTGACTTCTGCTTAAGATTCCAAAAAACTCCAAATTGATATATAAAATCCTTCTTATTTGCAATATTGTTATTGTAATAGTCAAATGCCAAGAAATTCAAATTCCTGTACAGCTCAAAGATTGCAGATTGCATTTTTTTTTTAAAATAATCTGATGAATAAAAATGAAATTAATTGTTTGAAGTGACTCCTGCTTAAGATTCCAAAATATTCTCTACCTGCTTTTACAGCAATTTTTCTTCACCAGGTAAGAATACCGAAACCATCTCTGAACCAGGGATTTGCACTTCAGTGCCATTCGGAAAAGAATGGAAGATTACTGCCACACCAACTTCTGAGAGAATTTTTTGGTGTTGGAATTTGATAGAAAAAAATAACTTGAAATTTTGATTTGTGTTATTTAAAATTAATTTTTTTTGTGTACATATAGATTTAGCATTCTGAAAAACTTGACATTTTTATCCTGCACTAACTATTCATCAATTTTATATTTTGAATAAAATCTTGCCCAATTTTAAAAAAAATTAAACATGAAAAATAAACCTAAAAACTTCCCAAAAAAATCTCCAACTCATTCGAGAGATGCGGAACATCTGGTTTGTTCGATCAAGGGTTATGTTGTCTTGATTTGTTTTTGATGACCCGTATGTCTTTTCTTGGTTTTTTTTGTAACTAAGTGGTGTTAGTTTTTTATCGGATAGAAGGTCAGTTTGGATGTCATTTGGGATGATTTTAGTTTCTTTTTAAGGGTTTAACTAAACTCTAATCAAACAATACAACTATTGACATTTTTTATGATAATAAATTAAATCGATTCCCATATATTTTTTATCCAATCTGCACGCTAAGACTAATCGAAATAAAACTAATGTCACATCATTTCCAAATTTAAACTTTATTTTTTGATTTCTTTCTATTTCGTGTGCTCTCAAGATTGAAAAATAAACCCTTTTTAAAGGGTTTAACTAAACTCTATTCAAAAAATACAACTACTGACATTTTTAATGATAGAAAATTAAATCGATTCCAATATATTTTTTATCCAATCTGCACGCTCAGACGAATCGAAATAAAACTAATGTCACATCATGTCCAAATAAAAACCTTTTTTTTTTTTAATTTCTTTCTATTTCGTGTGCTGTCAAGATTGAAAAATTGGTTGTCAATTTCAAGTCAATTTCCATTTAAAAAATATGTGTTTTTTATATTTACAATAAAAATTAATAATATGAATTTTGGTCTAAGAATATTGAAAGAAAGAAAGAGTAAGTATTTTTAATGTTTATAAGGTTAAAAACTAGTTTATGAGATAGATTGGTTTTTTATTGGTTCTTTTATTTTGTTATTTTCTTGTGGAGTTTTATAATAAACGCTCTTAACAAATTTTTAGCTAAATAAATTGTCCTAAGAGCTAGGTACCAGAATACTTGCATAATTTTCGGTGTCGTCTTTGAAGTCCTTACATTTTAAAATGAAATGTTTTTTTGTTTCCACTTTTCAAAAAGAGCAAAAAAATACATGCTCTTTCCTCACATTTCTTTTGGCCTTTTCCAGTGCCTATTTCATGATGGAGTTGATGAGAATTAATCCTTAATTAAGCAATATGAATTTTAGATCTCCAAGAAATATTGGCCTCTATGTACCCTTTTTGCTCATGATTATGAGTGGGGTTAAACTCTTCAATGTTGTACTTCTTTCTCCCTAACTCTTTTTTCCAAGTATATTTGTAGATCTTATCCATAACAAATTTTTTTATCTTTTTATTGTTTGTAGAACACATGCTCAACCAAATACCTTATTTACTAAACCATTTCTTATTTTAACATCGATTTTTTTTTATTTATAAAATCTATAATTAAATACAATATAATTTACAAGTAATTAGATAATCCCATTCATACATATTCATATATTTTTTTAATAAATTAAAAATTAATTTTATAATTTTTAAACAAATAGAAATGGTTAAAATTAATGATATTTGTAATAAATCTTGGTATATTTTATATCGAAGAATCTTTAAAACAACATTTTCGCACATTTATTATCAAATTAAAAAATCCGCATTAAGATTAATAGTTGTCAAAACATGCAGATCATAACTCCTTTTGAGCAACAAGACGAGTTCGAAATATTATATATATGTTAATTTTTTTATTTTATTTTATAAAATATAAAAAATTCTTGAATAGTTAACATTTAAATAGGGTAGATTTAAAAAAAAAAATTAAACAACAATTAAGTTTTTATACCATAAATAAAATGAGATTCCTATAATTTGGGTTATTTTTTTTAAATCTAATATTTTTTTAAATATAAAAGTTCAATTATATAATTTACATTTTTTTATATCTTAATTTCACCTAAGACTGTATCATTAAATTTTCAATATCAAACAAAAACTTTTTATTATTAAATTTCAGCTAAAACAAACCTATATATTTCTATTATATATATATATAAATAAACTTTTATGATGTAAACGCTAATATATCATAACACCCCCATCGTATTAAAAAATAATGAGATTTCCACGTGTTTTTTTCGTATTAAAAAAAGAGTTTCTCTCGTATTAAAAAAATGAATGAGATTTCCACGTGTTTCCCTTCGACCTATCTTAAGGTCCATGTTATATTATAATGTTTGTAACAGCTTTTTATTATTAAATTATAATCTGAGGGTGTCATTTTCCACCAAATTTGGTAAGTTTCATAATATAATATAATGCATATATTACACTACGTTATTAAAAGGAGACGATTAATAATTAAATAGGAGTTTCACACTTTGAGAGTACCTAACCACCTTCCCTACCAACCTGTCGGTGGTGATGTCAAACCCATGTCGAGTCAAATCCAACTATGCCTCTACATTTCCCATGGTTGACCTAATCATGTAAACCACCTTCTATATACCACCTTGCTCGTAAACCACCCGATATGTACCACCTTTCTTCTCATGTTTCTTGCTCTCTTGTGAGTTAACCCCTCAACGCACTCTACTCATGTATGGATGATTATTGTTTACAATTGGATGGTTTCGGAAGTATATATATATATATATAATTCAATTTTACAATTACATTGGGACTGTGGGGTAGAATCGTTCCCACGCATAGAATATTTAATATTTTTCTTATTACAGAAGAGATATTCATGAACATAAAAATAAATCTTTTTCTCAAGGCTGTTTTAATATATTGTGATAATTTTCTTGAATGAAAAAAAAAATACTTTGTTATGATGAAATAATATATCTTTTACTTTGTTGCTAAATAGATTCCTATTTCCTATTCTTAGATTTATTCTGTTCCGTTTTCCTGAACGGTGAATATGTTGCCGAGTACTAGTAGGTATCATCCCTCAAAAATAACATTTTCCTTCAAGCCTTTCAACCAATCGATTTTTCATCATCAACTAGAATGAAAAAAAAAAACGAATTTCCCTCTCCTCTCACACTCAATATCAAATTGAATTTTTTTGAAAAGCTCGATCAATTTATGGGCAAATCCTTTCCATAGTGCATTTGATCAGAACTGAAAATTGGGGATCAGATGGTATAGTCTATTCATTTTAAAGAGAGTCCAAATTCATGTTTTTTACTTATTATGTTTGTTCATTTATTAAATTTATTAATCTTCAAGATATTAAATTTTGAATTTATATATTTTATATATTAAGGAAAAATTTAGATATTAAAATAAAATATTAAGTTTAAAAATATTAAAAATTAAGATTTTTGTTTTTTATATTTAATTAATTATAAAGAAAAAATAATATATATATATATAAAGGGTGGAATTCCAAATATTAATGGTTGAAATTATTGAATCTAGTGAATTAAATGTTTTTCAAGGTACTAAATCTACTTATACTTACAATTTAATTAATATGAAATCATAATTTTATTAATGAAATTATAATTTTATTAATAAAATTTAGTATTTTTATTTTTATTTTATACAAATTTATAATAACTCATTAACCCTCAGAGTTAGTTCAATTGATCATGAGGTCACTGGGTCAATTCTCCTCCTTGATGCTCTCTCGATCAAACTTTACTAGTAATAAGTAATAGGAATAGGAAAGCTAACAATCATAACTCATTGTAGATAATTTTTTTTTGGTTTTATATATACTTATATTTTTTATCCGTCCTTACATTTTGAAATGGGATTATAGGAATATGTTTTCCTATTTTCATTAGTGGTGATATAAAATTCTAAATAATTAATCTAAAATTTTAAACTAAATTTTATTAACATTTTTTCTATGCATATTAAATGGGTACACGAATTTTGTATTATTTTTTTTTTAACATTTTTCTATTCATATTAAATGGGTACCAGAATTTTGTACTAACATTTTTTTGAGTTGGGATTATAGGAATATGTTTTTCTATTTTCATGAGTGGTTGTATAAAATTTTAAACCATTAATCTAAATTTTTAAATTAAATTTTATTAACATTTTTCTATGCATATTAAATGGGTACACGAATTTTGTATAGTTTTTTTTAACATGTTTCATATGCATATTAAACAGGTACAAATTCCGATATCTTATTTGGCTTCAACTAAAAATCTATATCTTATCTGGCTTTATATCAAAGAAAGGAACAATTTTTGCTAGTTATTTTTGTAGAGACTTGGGAAATAGGATTTAGGTTATATTTTTTAATCTTTTTTAGAGATTTTCTAAATATATATGATCTATGCTACATTTTTTTTTTCAACTGAAAAATTGTTCTGGAGTAGCTTACAGGCATACATAGTGTTTCCCAAGATAGGACCACAAGACCTATGGGACCAAACTTTCCCACCTAACCATTAATCCAAATACTTGATATTGAGGCTACATTACTATTAGGTAGATTAATGCTAGATTTGGAACTAGCATTAATTCATAGCATTAGATGTTTTGTGCTCAACATGTGTTTAAGTTATGTTTATTGTTTCTCTTTTCCAACACTGCATTTCTCTATGAGCTAAGTATGGTGAGTTATAAGCTCACATAGGGACTTGCATCTGTCCAGTTGTCATAATTATCCTTAATTGACACTTGGCCTCCTCCATTGCTATATAATGGAAGATTTCTATATACATTAACGCAACATTGTGAGTAATAGAATACTCTAACATCGTATGAGAGAGGGTGATTCCTGCCCTAGTTTTTGTTTCCAATGAGATCTCTCAATATTTTCTATATCTACAAATTTGATTGAGTGATAAGATCTTGATCTCTTATTTTTTGTTACTTATGATGTCTTGTAGTTTATGAATGACTGCATTTTTTTGGTCAAAAATTCGACCTATTTTGGATTATTCTTTTAGTTGTGATTTGTTCCCTAAAATCGTCGGATCGTTGGTCCCAAATCTGACAGTCGATGAAGTTGCTTGTTGGATCTACTACAGCTCTTAAGCAAGAATAACATGGATTTTGTTGAGGCCTCGTTCAACGAATATATGAATTTATCATAAGTTCTCAAAGGCTCCATTCATACTTGGAAGAATTAATTTTCCATGGTTTTTTTTAAATAGGAGGAATGGTATTTAGAAATGGACAAAGGAATTTATGACTATGTTATTTTTGGCTTTCAAAAAGGAAAAAAAATTCCCGCAATTTCTTTTAAGGAGAACAAAGCCCTATTAAAAAAGGAAATTTTTTTCATAAGAAGGTTTTCAAGTGTTTTGACCATGGGAAAATTTGTTTTTGGGTTAAAATGCTCCAAAAAATATTATTTTTTTTACCGAGTTAAAAAAAAATGTGGTAGAAAAATACTTTGAATTAAAAGGAAAAGGAAACTCACAAAGTTTCTTCCTTTTTTTTCCATTGTTAAATTTTGGGAAGTAACCATTATTTTAGGCAAAGTTTTGAAATTTTGGGGATGATGCCTAATGGAAAGTAGCCATATATGTGATTGGTGGTTATGAAATACTAGTTGTTGGCTAGTGGTGGAATATTTTAAGAGGATTGGTCTTATTTGTCTCCTGATTGGAAGGGTAAAGCATATTTTGTTGTCATCATCAGTATTTTTTTTTCTAACCTAGTTATTTCAACATGGATAAAATATTGCAGGAGCTTCAGGAGCAGAAGGCAATAGATAAAATTCGCAAAGAGGTCCTTCAATTGCAATCAGTGGTAGTTGTTTTGCAAGTTAAAAATGAAACACTTAAGAATAGTTTGCAAACTTCCATAGCCAAGAAAATCCAAAAGGTTGATCATATGGAATCAACCATGGAAAAATATTTCCAAATGCTTGCAGATGAATTTCAAGAGAAGATTGAACTCCTTGATGACTTGGAGGAGTAAGTTGAGCCTTTTTATGATTCAAATTTGAAGAAGTAACTAGAAGAGAAAAATAATCAACACATTATGGAGATTGATTGTTTAGAATAAACAATGATGGAGAAATATCATTTTTTGAAACAAGATTGTGATGCCTTGTTTCAACAAGTAATTGAGAAGGATGAGGTCATTCAAAATTTGCAAGAGTCTAAGTAGGAACTTGATTTGGAAATTAGTCATCTTCAAAAATTTGAGATAGAGACAATCGATGTTAAGGTTCCAAGCTCCCTTTCTTCCAAACATGATGATGTTGATTGTTAGAATACTTAAGCTAATGATCATTACACATCACATGCCTTTGTCACACCCAATTTTGAAAATAATACTACAGGTATTAGATCTTGATTATTGAGTAAAATGGGATATATTGGAGGTGGACTTCATAAGAATGGACAAGGAATTGTTTCTCCTATTAACCCTGTAGTGCAGACATCAATATCAAGTCTTGGATACGATGTTGTTGTTACCTCATCACCTATACCCAACTGTGAGGTGCTTGAATAAAATGCTTCTATTAATTGTGATAAACATATTGATTACATGGCTTCAAATGCCATTCCAAATGATAATTTTGTTGCACTCGACCTTGAGTCTGCAAGAATTGAACCATATGCACATCCTCATTAGAATAAATTACTCAAGCATCAAAATTCTTGGTCAATTACTAGTCTTGCATTTAGATCGTTACAAAAGAGATGTCGAAGAATGAATTGTGGACCAATGTCAACCACTGTGATCGATTTTGGATGGATCGATGAATGGTCATTGCGTTAATTGAATCAATGTTTGAAATTTTCATATTGTCAAGTTGCATCATTTGTTAATTGTTGATTTCCATTGTTCCTTGATTTGTGTTTCAGGGAGGGAAATTTGTTGAAAACAAAGACTGTTGATTCTCGCTCCTTCTGTAGTTGTGTTTTGGGGTGGCAGTTAAATGGTGATAAATATTTATTCCATCTCTTTGTTGAAAATCATCATCTTTTGTGTTTCATCAGTGTGATGGTGACAATGTTCAAAAAACTTGAAGGGTGTTGTTATATGGCATTTTCCATACTTACAACCTTCATTGCTTGTTTAATGGTTTATGTTTTTTCTTCTATTTGAATCCCTTGTCTTGGTTCTTTACCGGCACACAATTTATTTGAATCATATTTTGGAGAATTTGACAACATTTTCCATCCTTGTGCCTTGGCAACAATCCTACTTCAGAGATCGACCGACCTCATTGAGGTTTCATAGCACACATATTCAAAGTTTTAGTACTTCAACATTTTGTTCTTCTTGATTGGAGCAGGCCTATGTTCTTTCCATTCAGTGGATCTCTATGTGATCTACAATTTCATCTCCATGATAGTTTGAGCATTGACAAATTTCTCTTTTTTGGGGGGGATTTGTTTCCTATTGTTTTTAACATGAGTACCTAATCAGTCCTTATTGTTGGGACCCATTATTGGTTCTCTTTTTCCTTTAGCTACTCCCTATGTTTCTCTTCACGAGGGGTGTTAGAGTTGTCTTTTCTAACACTTCATTTCCCTCTGAGCTAAGTACAGTGAATTGTAAATTCACATAGGGACTTTCATCAGTCTAGTTGATGTAGTTATCCTTAATTGACATTGGGCCTCCTCCATTGTTATATAATGGAGGATTTCTATGTACATTAACATAACACTGTGAGTAATAGAATAATCTTAAAAAAAATTCTCTTTTATTTTTTACATGGCCAATAGTAAAGGCTTAGGTCCATGCAGAATGTGTCCAACAATGAAATTTTAGTTCCATGCTCATCTCTATGTGCAACTATCACTTCCTTCTCGATGTATATGTTATCAAGGTAATTTTTTGGGAAATGTGTTTAGCTTGAGAGGCACTAAATAATGTATGCACGAGATGCAAGAGTGCATGTGTAGTATTCATAAAGAGTTGTAAAGGACACTTCCATAGACCTAACTATTGAGAAACCTACCTAATTTACCAATGCACCTAGCTGGTTGCCAACATCAAAGGAGTGGACAATACAACCCCAAATTATCACTTGTTTCAATCATGTGGAAATATTCAAAATACTAGCACAATTTTGATCTTGTCTACACTCAATTCATAAAAAAATTTAAATTACTATTAAAGCATTAAAATATAGTCATAGACATGTTTAACCGAACACACTTATTCTCAAGATAATTTCATATATTAGCATGAAATATGTAAAAATTACCTATATTTGGGTGATACACCAACAATTCTATAGTTGTAATAATAGTAATAACAATTCTAGACTACAACAAATTTAGCTGATTTGTATGGAATAAATAAATTTAATAAACTAACATTGATCACTAATTCAAATGAAAATTTTCTAAATGAAAAATTAACAATGTTCCTAAGATAATGCCAATGGAAATGGTAGTGAGAAAGGGTACTTTGATGCACAAAATATTTTTATCAGGATAGAGAAATTGTTATGCAAGTTACATAGATGCAACTCAAGAGGATGGAGAGATTGTTATGTAAACTACATAGGTGGGACTTTCAACTACCATAACTCTTTTAATTAATCTATTAATATCATCTTGATATTAATGCATATTTCTAAGGTTGAGTTGATTTACTTCTTGAAGGTAATATCAATCAAATATAGTTCAGTCATCCAATCGTCTGGTTACTCGCGATGTCTTGTAGCTTATGAATGACTGCACTTTTTTGGTCACAAATTTGACCTATTTTGGGTGTTTTTTTTAGTTGTAATTCGTTCCGTGAAATCGTCGGATCGTTGGTCCCAGATCTAACAATAGATGAAGTTGTTTGTTGGATCTACTGCAGGTCTGAAGCAAGAATAGCATGGAGGTTGTTGAGGCCTCGATCAATGAATGTATGAATTTATCGTAAGTTCTCAAAGGCTCCATTCATACTTGGCAGAATTAATTTGTCCGTGATTTTTTTTTAAACAGGAATAAAGGTACTTAGAAATGGGGAAATGAATTTATGAATATATTGTTTTTGGATTTCAAAAAGGAGAAAATTTTCCCGCAATTTCTTTTAAGGATAACTTTCTTGTTAAGAAGGTTTTCAAGTTTTTTGACCATGGGAAAATTTGTTTTTGGGTTAAAAATCCCCAAAAATTATTATTTTTTTTACCGAGTTAAAAAAAAGAGGGTAGAAAAATACTTTGAATTAAAAGGAAAAGTAAACTCATCAAGTTTCGTCCTTTTTTTTCCCTCGTTAAATTTTTGGAAAGTAACCATTATTTTAGGCAATGTTTTGAAATTTTTGGGATGATGCCCTACGGAAAGTAGCCATATATTCGATTGGTGGTTATGAAATACTAGTTTTTGGCTAATGGTAGAATATTTTAAGACGATTGGTCTTATTTGTCTCCTGATTGGAAGGGTAAAGCATCTTGTGTTGTCATCATCAGTATTGTTTTTCTAACCCAGTTCTTTCAACATGGATAAAATATTACAGGAGCTTCATGAGAAGAAGGCAATAGATGAACTTCACAAAGAGATACTTCAATTGCAATCAATGGTAGCTTTTTTGCAAACTAAAAATGCAACACTTAAGAATAGGTTGCAAACTTCCATATCTAAGAAAACCGAAAAGGTTGATCATATTGAATCAACCATGGAAAAATATTTCCAAATGCTTGCAGCTGAATTTCAAGAGAAGATTGACCTCCTTCATGACTTGGAGGAGGAAGTTGAGCCTTTTTATGACTCAAATTTGAAGAAGTAACTAGAAGAGAAAAATAATCAGCACATTATGGAGATTATTTTTTTAAAATAAACAATTATGGAGTGATATTGATGCAGGAGCATCAAGGCCAATTTTCATTATTTAATTATGTAATAAGGGGGGTGTGATATTTTAATTATTTTATTAATTAAATTGTTTATTTTAATAAATTAAGAGAAAAGGTGAGCATTTTGTATATATTCTTTTAATAATTAAAAGGATATGAGGGAAAATAGAATTAGGTAGCAAATTTAGGGAGTAGGAATTCTATGTACGGGACTTTGTTGAATCCACACCTAAAATGAATTTAAATTAGATTTAGTTGAGGATTGGGTGGAGAAATTCGTGGGGTGAAATAAATAGATTATTTATGTTTAAATAGGCATGTTTTTGTGAGGAAAAACAAGAGTTGAGTGTGTGAGGAATACAGGAAGGGTGAGGAGAGGTTCGAAGGGCCAAGAGCCAAGAGGTCAACCAATGTAATATTTGGCCAGAGATTTTTTTTTATATTTTATATTTGTAGTTGATTTGAATGGCTCTTTCTCCTTCATGTAAATTTTGAGCTGAATGTTTTCATGGCTTTATTTGAAGAAAAATTGAGCATTTTTCATATTAAGTGAAGCATTGAAATTTTATATGGTAGGATCTGCTTTCTAGCAGATACACGACATTAGATATCATTTTTTGAAACAATATTATGATGCCTCGTCTCAACAACTAATTGAGAAGGATGATGTCATTCAAAAGTTGCAAGTGTCTAAGTAGGAACTTGATTTGGAAATTAATCGTCTTCAGAAATTTGAGATAGAGACAACCGATGTTAAGGTTCAAAGCTCTCTTTCTTCTAAACTTGATGATGTTGATTGTCAAAATACCGAAGTTAATGATCATGACGCATCACATACCTTTGTCAAACCCAGTTTTGAAAATCATACTACTAGTATTAGATCTAAATTACTGAGTAAAATGGGATATATTGGTGGTGGACTTGGTAAGAATGGAAAAATAATTGTTTCTCCTATTAAACCTATAGTGAAAACATCAAGATTAGGTCTTGGATATGATCCTGCTACTACCTCATCACCTACATCCAAATATGAGGTGCTTGAAGAAAATGCTTCTATTAATTGTGATAAACATATTGATTACATGGCTCCAAATGTAATTCCAAATGATAATGTTGTTGCACTCAACCTTGAGTCTGCAAGAATTGAACCATCTACACATCCTTATGAGAATAAATTACTCAAGCATCAAAATTCTTGGTCAATTAGTAGTTCTACATTCAGATTGTTACATAAGATATGTGAAAGAATGAATTGTGGACCAATGTCAACCATTAGGATCGATTTTGGATGGATCGATGAATGGTCATGGAGTTAATTGAACCAATGTTTGAATTTTTCATATCGTCAAGTTGCATCACTTGTTAATTTTTTATTGCCATTTTTCCCCTCAGTTGTGTTTCAGGGAGGGAAATTTGTTGAAAACAATGACTGTTGATTCTCAATCGTTATGTAGTTGTGTTTTGGGGTGGCAGTTAGATGGTGATAGGCATTTTTTTGGTTTATTTGTTGAAAATTGTCATATTTTGTGTTTGATCAATGTGATGGTGAAAATGTTCAAAAAAATTCAAGGGTGTTGTTATATGACATTTTCCATACTTACAACCTTCATTGGTTATTTATTGGTTGATGATGTTTCTTATATTTGAATCTCTTATCCTGTTTCTTTACTGACACACAGTTGATTTGAAACATATTTTGGAGAATTTGACAGTATTTTCCATCCTTGTTCCTCTGCAACAATCTTACTTCAAAGATTGACTGACCTCATTGAGATTTCATGGCACACATATTCAAAGTTTTATTACTTCAAAATTTTATACTTCTTGATTGGAGTAGGCCTATGTTCTTTCCATTCAGTGGATCTTTATGGGATCTACAATTTCATCTCCATGATAATTTGATCATTGACATCTTTCTCTTTTCTTTTTTTTTTGGGGGGGGGGAAGGAGGATTTTTTTCCTACGATTTTTCTCTCTTTCTCCGCTTATGAGAGTTTTTACATGGGTATCTAATCAAGCCTTATTGCAGGGACGCATTATTTGTTTTCTTTCTTCTTTAGCTACTCCCTATGTTTCTCTTAATGGGGGGTGTTAGAGTTGTCTTTTCCAACACTTCATTTCTCTATGAGCTAAGTACGACAACTTGTTGTAAGTTCACATAGGGACTTGCATCTATCTAGTTAACATAGTTATCCTTAAACGACACTAGGCCTCCTCCATTGTTATATAATGGAGGATTTCTATGTAAATTAACATAACATTGTGAGTAATAGAATACTCTTACATTTTTTTCTCTTTTACTCGTTACATGGCCAATAGTAAAGGCTTAGTTCCATGCATATCTTTATGTGCAAATATCACTTCCTTCTCGGTGTATATGTTATCAAGGTCATTTTCTGGGAAATGTGTTTAGCTTGAGATACACTAACTAATGGATGCACGAGATGCAAGAGTGCATGTGTAGTATTCATAAAGAGTTGCAAAGGACACTTCCATATACCAACCTATTGAGAAACCTACCTAAGTTACCAATGCACCTAGTTGGTTTCCAACATCAAAGGAGTGGATAATACAACGCCAAATTCTCACTTGTTTCAATCATGTGGGAACATTCAAAATACCAGCACAATTTTGATCTTCTCTACACTCAATTCATAACAAAATTTAAATTAATATTAAATCATTAAAATATATTCATAGATATGTTTAACCCAACACACTTATTCTCAAGATAATTTCATATATTAACATCGAATATGTCAAACTTACCTATATTTGGGTGATACACCAACAATTCTATAGTTTTAATAATAGTAATAATAATTCTAGACTACAACAAATTTAGCTGATTTGTATGGAATAAATAAATTTAAGAAACTAACATGGATAACTAATTCAAAAGAAAATGTGCTAAATGAAAAATTAACAACATTCCTAAGATACTGCCAATGGAAATGGTAGTGAGAAAGGGTACTTTGATGCACTATATATTTTTATCAGGATAGAGAAGTTGATATGCAAGTTACATATATGCAAATCAAGAGGATGGAGAGATTGTTAAATGTAAACTACATAGGTGGTACTTTCAACTACCATTACTCTTTTAAGTAATCTATTAATTTCATCTTGATATTAATTTCATCTTGATAAGATTGATATGATGTACTTCTTGCAGGTAATCTCAATCAAATATAGTTCAGTCATTCAATGGTCTGGTTAGATGAGATGACTAGGAATGAACCTCAGTGAGTATGTTGAGGAAAAATCAATTCGGGATAACAAGTCAATGGTCGAGTCGATAGGTCGGTAGTCAAGTGGAGAGTAGTTACCTTAATCTAAGTCAACGAGTGGATGAGAAGTAAATAAAAGTGGATAATAAACTAGAAAAATTGAAAGGATCACAGTCAGGCATATAAACATGGTTAAATTAGATTGGTGGTTGATGGCATTCAAAGATAATCAACTATAGTATGGAATAGTTTGAAAATGATTATGAATCTTGAGATTCTTGGGATCTTAACTAATTATGTTCACCCACCTATATGAAGGTTTTAACTTGTTAGGTCCCTATAATATTAGTGTATCCCCTTATTGTTATTGTTGTACCCATGCATTCCCCATATTGTTATTGTTGTGCCTTACATTATTATTGTTAGGCCGGAAAGGATTATATTGTGACCCCATGGACTCCTATATATAGAAAGGAGGTTTTTTCATTTGTATCATCCAATAATTTTTCATTTATGTAATGTAAAGGAGGTTGCCCTCTCGAAGTGGTTGATTTCTAAGGCACTGATCTCTCTTTTCTTCTATTTTTGGAGCTGATTTCATAACATAAACCTATATATAAATTACCTACAAACAAATTCTCCAAAATAGAAAATATACAAGGGAAAGAATAGAAAATATAAGAAAACCAGATTGCTTTTTCATTATATAACTTTCAATGTTACAATACATTATATACATGCAAATGCATTCATATAATTCTAATCTTTTAATGCTAGAGTATAATATAGTTAAAATTTCCTTGACCATATCTACAAAATACCATGGGAAAAACCATCATGCATAAAAATCATTCACAAAACCATGGTTGGGAATTTCCACCATCATTGGTTCCAACCAATTTTTTTTTTTTGGGTGCTACCTCGAACCCCATTCAAGGAGGCTACTTACCCCTTGAAAACCCCTTGATAAGGGAGGATACTACCCCTCGTTGTGCCTGACATAATGTAACAATGCATGCAACTAGTCATGTAAAGTATATAACACATACCGAACACTATATTGATTTGAGATACTTCAAATTAGGGTTTTTAATGCCTATAAATGAAGCATAATGTAAGGTTTGTCAGAGTACGAGTTACTCATGATTAATAGATCTAAAGTGATGTATGAATGCACTGGTATTAGGTGTGAATCTATAACAACCCTGGGGACGTATATTCTAATTTGAATGAGGGGGAAAAATCACATTGGGGGTTACTTGTGGTTAATTAACGACTATGGAAATTTGCATTGGAATTGGAAAAAGGAAAAGGGAAATAAATGACAATTATTTAAAGTAATAAATGAAAATAGGAGAAAATGAAGATGAAGAGATGAGAATATGCATGCAAGGGAAAATGAAGCAAATTTAAGGAAAAATAACATGAAAAAGAAACAAAAGGAGAGGGAGAATATTATATGTCTCTCTTAGCTACACTTATTAAGCCTTGATCACTTCTTGGTTACTCTTGGAGCATTCTAGTGTTCACTTGGACATTGAGGCATTCTCACTTGGACTTGGAGAGAGAGAGCACTTAGACAAAAGAAATCAAGCAATAAAAGGAACTCATGGGTGAAAAACAAGAAGGTTGGAAAAGAAGCTACAATAGAAGAACATTACATGTAACATGTTGCATGTGTGATTTCCTTGCCGATATTTCAAATGCATGGTACATGCATTTCGTTATTTGGTTAATTTATTGTCATTGGCATGGCAGTTTCCTAGATAAATAATGGTTTTGTAATTTTCCTTTCCATTTCTTAGATAACCACGATGTAGTGGGTTACCTATTTTGGTTAATTTTTGGATGGTCAGTAGACTTTCAATCCTCGTTGAGGTGATATCATGAAAAATCCAAAGTGTCAAGGGTCGAGATGGGATTTCTCCTAGAACTCTTGACAGATGGGTGGAGACAGGAAATTTAGTGATTTCTAGAATAATTGAGGTGAAATCACTATGGTTCAGGGTCGATGTGGTTGAGCCTTTGGAAACCCGATTTTTTTCTATTTCGGTTTATCCCATGTTATCCTACATTCATGCTTCGAATATGGAATGGGAATGATTGGCTAAAAGAAATAATTGATTCATCCCAATCTATGGTAGGGTGGTATGCGGAAGTCCCTGACTTGGTTGGTATTATGCATATGTCTATATGTGTTATTCTTTAATGAGATCAATGAGAACAAGTATTGATTTATTATTTTGATTATATCATTGGTTTTTCATGGATTCATTGTTGGTTAAGTGTATGGTACATGCATGATGTATTTCTTATAATTATATGGTGTGCTCTTGTTATGCATCCATTCCATGGTTTTATAGGCTCTTGGTTATCATGATCTAATATGTGTTTTTGAAACTAGTAAAAGAGGGAGTGTTATGCAGAATTATGATATACGGATAAATCAAATTCCCTAAATGTGGTGATATGCATTTAGAACAACAAATTAAAGACTTTTCTATCACTTTCTCTAAGAGTAAATAGACACGCAGAAGGATAGAAGAACGTACTTGTGATCCAAGTGCTTCCTATTATCCTTTTTTTGCTTTTTTTGTAGGCTCCAATCCAACTTAGATCACTGGATTGATTCTTGCAAGTATAAACAGAGAACGGAAAAATATTTTCAATATATAGATGCCTAATTATCTTAATCAGTTAAATAAATTAAACATGAAACATATATATGATTCATGATTCCATTGCATGATAAATAGAAACATAAACAGATACATATATGGGAAAATGAAAAACAATATGTATTAAAGAGTAGAAGGGGGAGGTTACAACCAATGATAGATTTGATGTCACAAGCTCTAGCCTCATCTCAGCCTCATAAAAATCAACAAATTAGCAATAGCATATCACTTCTATCACTCTCTCAATTCAGAATCCAACAACATTTATTTACCAAAATTCTTCGTTCCCTAGCACTAGGATCTGTGCTCAATTTATAGGGAAACTGATGGTAGTTTCTCAATCAATGAATTTATAATAATAGGAAAGACATGTTCCCAAGATCAAAGGTGTTATATGGACACTTGGATTCGAATTTTGACACATATGGACTCTTCTAGAAGGAACTGGCCATGTGGAGATTCTGGAACAATGAGAATTTTGCTCCCATTTGACCAATGCACTCTTGAATGTCGGGAAATGCATTGAAGTGAACCCTTGAATAGAGGGAGTTGTATATGCAATGTATTTAGTCCCTTGAGAGGCAAAATTGGTGAGGTCATAAGTGATATAAAATATACTTCAAACCTTGGAAATCTTGCAATAGAAGTCATGAATGATTTGTTCTTATCTTAGGGCATGTAGCAACTAAAATGATAGTCGATGATAGATCCTATTTGATTGGTCATGGGGATGATGTCTAGTTTGACCAGGTCATGGGGGATGATTCCAAAATTGACCTATAACAACTACCCCCTAAAGCATGAAGTTAGAATACCAACAATATTTTTTGAATGAGATGCTTTACGACGTGATGGGCTGGAACTGAATCAGAGTGGTGACGAATTTTTGAGGGAGGCATTCCCATGCTCAACACATAAACTATATAATAACATGTACATAGTGTAAGAAGTTGTCTACATTGGAACGTTGCCAAATACAGGCATTCCTACAGATATAGGCCCATGTTCAGATGAAAATATGTATGTAAGATCACTGTACATATGATGTGTACAAAAATCCTGAAATCACAGCCCGGATGGCTGAAACTAGATCTGGGGTCTTCTTATCTCGTTCACTCGATTGTTCAGGTATAAGTTTAGCCATGAGAATATATGATTTGTAGTCGAACATGGTAAGACATCGTTTGATTACCAACCAATGATATGCGATGTTAACAAACGCAAGAGAACCACCATTGATGTTAATGGCTCTCAAGGTACTACAATACATTTCGTAAGGCGTGAATAGATGATTTTATGTCGAACACCAAATAAAATATTTTGGTCAAAATTTCAGAAGCAAGAATCTTGTTGATGTTGTAACAAGCCTCATGGTACTAGAAGATGATGTTTCTAAGTAAACTTCCTGGATGATGATTGGATGTCGACAGGAAGCCACTTTATCGCAAAACGGAAGTTACTGATTTCGGAGACAAAATGTGACTTGATATAGAAATGTTAAAGTATGAATATCATGAGAATGAAGTTTTATGAGTATTGTAGAAGGATGAGTATTCAATGGATGACTTCTCTTGAACACATCAGTGACACTGAGATGAGTTGGTAGCATTGACCCAAAACCAAAGTGAAGGTATGATGAAGCATAGGTATGAATGAACCTTCAAGAACATTACCCAACCCAAATAGTCATGATGATGGAGTGAAGTGTCATGTTCAATAGAGACTTCTACTGTAAAGGTTCTATGCACTTTCCCAAATCTTCCCAGTCATTTTTCGACTAGTACCTCTTTATTTTTTAACATGCTTGAGGAGGATAACATATTATTGATCTATAATTCAACCCTTCAGGAAAATAATGTATCACTATTTAATAATTTAATGAGATTAGCGATGAATGAAACCTGGTTCTTGTGATGATCAACAAGCACATCATTATTTTATGTTTTAATGAGCCTAAAGACAATGAAAACCCGATCCTTTTTCATATTTAGAGAGTTTGAAAAAGAGGACAAAATAAAACTCCATAATTACTTTTTCGTAATTTTTTCGCTTAGATATGAAAAAGTGTAAGATGATATCTGAGAGAACCTCCTAGCCATGTTCAACTAAGGTTTTCACTTTTCATAAATAATCTATCTCAGTCCAGAAAAGGGTTAAACTTATACTGAGTAGATATCAATTCATTTACTTTTATGAGCTTGAAAAGACAAGTGCTCGAGAATATTTTCACATTATCAAATTCTGAAAAGAGCTAAAAGAAGAATCCATGGTTTCCTATTTCATTGTTATCGAAGCTCGAAAAGGAGATAAAAGTGTGCTTCAAGTCCTTTTTCATTTTTATCAAAGCTCAAAAAATAACGATAACAATATGCTTTATGGTCAAATCATTCTTGGAATAAATGTGCACGACTAATCTGCTATATCAATTGCAAACCTGTTCAGAACAACCTCAAATGGATTAAGAATACCTGTTTCATGATAAAAATTGAATAAAACCATAGTCACATCAATAAATATGATTTGAAAATAATCAAATGACTAATTAAAATAGTTTTAATATTCATTTTTACCATTTGAAAGTTATCATTTCCATTTTGGATCTTTGAACCTGTTGTTGCCCCTGAAATTCAGCTATTGATTGCGATCGATTTAGTGGACGGTTTTCATCATCGTTTAATCCAGGTCGGTGCCATAAATTTCCTCTTTCTTATAGTAGTATTTTTATTCCATTTCATTGCATTTTTTTAGGGATTTGGGCCCCTTAGGGTAAATTCATTTCCAAAAGAGGGAAACGCACCCTTGGGCATCAAAAAATATGTTAGAATGAACTTGAAATGAAGCTCAGGTGCATATGAAATGCACTGTCTAATGACCAAGACTGCATTATGTGCAATTCACATTTTTTACTCTTGCATTGTACCCAAATTTTGCCTAATTTTTTGCATGAAAAGGGTCCTAATGAGTCTTATGGTTATGTTTCAGGGATTCATCTGATTAAAATAACAATTACTTGGAGGGAAAGAGAGAATGAAAAACAAAACATGATTTCCCTTAGTGATATGGGTACTGTAAGAGCCCTCAGAGACTGTGGGTTATTGAAGTACTTTCGTCTATCAGGTATGAGGCAACAAATGGGACTATTTTTTTTCCTTCTTCGTGCATGGGATCTGGAAATTGAGGAATTTCACATTGGGAATAAGTTAGTCTCAATTTCAGTGGAGGATATCTATTTTATGACAGGCTTGAAGAGGATAGGCTTTCCCATTTATCTCTTAGGGTCTGCTCTCAGAGGAGAGACAATGAGAGACTATATTTTTCAGCATTAATGTCTAGGGGCGGAGCCTAGAAAGGATGGGAAAATAAACATCTGTGATGTTCATGATTTTCCATTAAGAACCATCTTATTCAAGGTTGAAAATATTGTTGGCACAACCACACTAGATGTAGCAAATAGATCTTATATGCAGTATGTGCTAGAGTGCATGGAACCAACAATTTTAAACTAGGTTGAATTTTTACTCTCTCAAATGAAAGAACAACTAAGCAACGTAAATGGAGGAAGGAAGAAAAATTTCAACTATGGTTCGATCCTCATTTCTTTTTCCTTAGAGCGAATTCCACTGATGTAGCCTCAGCATGTGACGCTTGGTGTATCTAGCCCTAGATATCAAAGGATGTAGAGATGGGTAGAATTGATGGCTAGACATGCAGGCCAATCGTCCATCTTGTTCTCTACTGCATTCTTCACCTAGTTCAGATGACATATTATTGCCATCGATGACTATGCATATCCAACAGTCAATTTCCAAGGAGATCCAGACTTAGCTTTACCAGAAGGCGCTCAGTGGGTTGCAATCAGTAAGAATGTTTTGACCATATTTTTTTATTTTTCTAAGGTTTATACATGTTTTTGTATTTTAATCTTTTCCCAAGACTAAACTAAAATTTTACTGTAATGCATATGTGGGTCGAGTTCAACCAGTGGGAGAGCCAAGCATGGAGTGGATGAGCCAGCAGAGAGGGTTGTCGGGAGAGCAATCCTTCAGGATTTAGATATGGCTGAGACTCTTGTTGAGCTTCAGTAGAACATCGAGGGGTTGACCTTCGAGATTTTGGATTTCCTGATCGAAGAGTTACCCATGCGACTGTAGCGCCACACTATTGGCATTCCTAACCGTTGGATGCAGTTATTGCGTAGGATAGCTAGATCAATAGTATGTTACCATGAGCATCACTAGTTTACTTTTGACATGTTGCATACATTTTGAGGTCAGATGAATAATGTGTCTTGGGCACAAATTTTGTAAAAACCTATAACTATCTATCTATTTGATTTAATTTTTTTCCCATGTTTATTGCACAATCCTATTCAATTATGTGAATGTATCTTTACATGTGTTGCAAATGTTTGTTTATAACATAATTCACTAAAGAATCAGTCAATGTGTTCAAGTTTCTAGAAATGTGTTGATATTGGATAAAACCAAAATTCGAACTTTTAAAAACATAAAATGCAGTGTTGGATTTATAATAGTATAAACACTAGTAAGTTGTAATACCACAAGTTGTGATTCTAACCTTATGATGATGTGGTTAATACTAAATGAAATGGCATCAGAGAGAAGTTTGATCAATGCGCTATACTTAGAGATATTGTTTGTAGAACGACCGAGACAGATCCCTTGAAAAATCAGTAACTCGTTGTTCAGAGTGAAAAGGGACCACGTTGTAGAGGATAGAATCTGTGTACTATGACTAGCACCATCAGCATACCAAAAAAATGGTTCCAAAGATTCAGACATCTTCGATGAAATGTAAATCGGATTACTAACGTCAAGAAAACTCTAAAAATAAACTAAGATAGTAAATGCAAATCAAAAACATATTTATACAATATAATACAAAAAATTACTACACTCATGATTATGCATAGTAACGTTTCAAATACAACCCATTTTGGGGTTGCTCTAATGGAATTATGTCATAATATACCAACTCATAGGCACCCTTAGCAAGAACTCTTTTGAAAAATAGGGGCCATGCCATAACGGCTCAAATTTCCCTGTACCTATTACATTAGCTTCCTGATCATAAATAAGGACCAAATCACCCTTAGAAAATTGGAGGTTGGAAATTCTTGTCGTATTGCACCTTTATATGTCTCTTATGCGCTTCGTTTCCCAATTGGGCTTCATGATGTGTTTCATCAAGATGGATAAGGTTAAAAATATGCGCTTCTTCAGCAGAAGTGTCAGGTAACAAGTCAATTGCGAGTTTTAATGACGATATTTCACATTGGATTGGCAAGATAGCTTCCATTCCATACACCAATTGAAAGGGGGTAAATCCGATTGCATTTCTCACCAAGGTTCGATACGCCCACAAGGCCAAGTACAAGATTAAATTCCAATTTCGTTTATGAAATCCTATCATTCGTTGAAGCATTCATTTAAGAATCTTTTTAATAGCCTCAACTTGTCCATTTGATTGTGGATAGTAAGGAGTGGAACTATCATGTGATAGTCCTAATTTAGTAGTCAATTCATTCATCATATGGCTGCAAAAATTCTTACCATGATTTGTGACTATAGCTTGTGGGACCCCAAACTATGCAATGACATGATTAAAGAAAAACAACAATTGTTTGTCGTGTGTTGTTGAATGTAGGCATCGCTTTGTCCCACTTGGTAAATTAGTCTACTGCAACAGTAATATAACCATGCCCCACGGATGAACGAGGGTTATAGGTCATGAAGTCAATGCCCCATTTCGAAAATGGTCCCACAGAGACAACAGGATGCATTGGCGCTAGCAGTTTGTGGATTTTATGATCAAATATCTGGCATGCATGACAACTTATGATTGCAAGGATGTAGTCACAAAATATTTTAGGCCAAAATTAACCGGCGTAGAGTATCTTCTGCGTTGTAGTGTATTCAAACAAATTTCATCCACAAGCCCTAGCATGACAATCATTTAAAACCTTTTCGGCCTCCTCATGAGTGAGGCACCTTCTAAATATTGTATCAACACCATGATGATAAAGTGTATCACCGATGATCAAATAATCTTTGGCTTGGTATCAAATACGTTGTTAGTCAGATCGAGAGGTATCAGGCCGAAAATTCTAGGTCTAGAGATAAATGATAAAATCCACATTCCAAGGATCAAATGATTCGATTAGAAACATAGACTCGTCAGGAATAGATGGTTCCGATATAGTAGAAGTACTATGAGAGGGAAGGTCACAGAGAAGCTCAGCCAAAACTAAAGACTTCTTTGACTTGGATTTGATGAATTCCAAATCAGATTACTACAAAATTACAATCCATTTTGAATACTTTCCCTCAAGAAATTGACGTGTTAAGATGTAAGTCATGGGGTTGCAATCCAAAATGACAATGGTCTTTCTGAACAGGATATAGTGACGAAATATTTGAACAACTTGAATAGCTGCCAAGGCAAGATTTTCTACATATGAATACTTCACTTCTGTATCATTGAGATTACAAATCAAATAATAGATCATATTTTCTATCCCATTTTATACTTGGACCAATACCATAGCAATGGTCGTATTAGCTTCTGTGGTGATATATAAGAAATAATTACTCTGATAATTAGGGGGATACATTAATGATGCTCGGACAAGAGTATCCTTAACAACATCAAAAGAAGCTTGCGCAACTTGGTCCAAATGGAAGGGAATCCCCTTTTTCAAGAGCCGAGTAAATCCTTTAGCCATTTTGGCATAGTTGGGTATGAACCTCCTTAAGAAGTTATCCTTTCCCTGAAGTTTTTGTAACTGAAGCAAATTTAATGGAGCAGGCAAATCAAGAATGGCTTGGACCTTCAGTGGGTCTATTTGAATTCCTTCTTTTGAGACGACGAATCCTAGCAAACGACGAGAACCAACACAAAACACACATTTATGTGGATTGAGGTGTATTTTGTAGTGTCGGAAGCGTAAAAAGATAGGTCTTATATGCATTGGGTGATCAGTCCAATTTCATGAATGTGCAGGTAAATCGTCTAGATGGGGTGGAACAATGTGCTTGTTGTCATTGAAAGCATAATCCATTGCTCTCTAAAATGTTTCCCCACCGTACTTTAAACTAAATGGGAGTTTTCAGTAAGTGAATGTGCCCCAGGCATAGATGAATGTTTTCTTATATTGGTCCTATGGGCGGATATTGATTTGATTGTAGCGAGGAAATCCATCCATGAACACAAATATTTCTCATCCATCACAATCATCAATAATCTGGTTGATAAAGGGAGTAGGATAGTTGTCTTTTAGACAAGCAATATTGAGATCCCAATAATAAACGCACACTCTGATGGTTCCTTGTTTTTTCATGAGAGGAGCGATGTTGGAAACCCACTCAGTTAGCGGAACAGGATAAATGAAACTAGCACACAAAAAATTTTCAACTCCTGCTTTAATGGCAGCGACCTTCTTCATATGAGCAGGACGAAGGCATTGATGTACCGACTTGACATCAGGGTACATATTAATCATGTGTTCAATGATACCAGTATCTATGCCTGTCATTTCCTCGTAAGACCAAGAAAGTACATCACAAAATTCGCAAAAGAGAGAGTGATACATTTCGATTTCTGATGGAGAACAAGACACGTCGACATGAATGTTTTCTACAACACCAAGTTTGGTTGAAATATCGATAGAAATGGTTTCTTCAATATTTGATAAATTTTGCTCGGAATTGATTGCATTAATAGGAAAATAGTTCGAAAAGAATGTTTTGATCGATGGGTGATATAGTTCACTAAGATTATCTTCTTCATAATCTGGAAGATGGAAACGATGATGATGATCAGTCCATGGTTCTCCTTCTGACATCATGGTTTCTAGAATATTCTCATCTGTCAAGAAAGTTGAGGAAAAAGGATAAGATTGAGTACCATAATCTAATGAACGATCAACCCAAACGACTGGAAAAGATGATTTCGGATTCGCCGCCCAAGCCATGTATATTTATTGCTATGCCAGATCAATTGGGCTAGGCGATAGAAATTCATCCAACGTAACAACTTTAGAATCACCCGTACTCTTCCTTAAGCTAGATAAAGTGGAAGAGATCATGAAGAGATCATGTAGCAGGTCTCTATGCCTGCAATTTCTGAAGACGTCACAGGCGGTAGTAATGAAAAGGCTCCCATAAGAGTGGAATCCTTTAAGAGTCCTACACCAATGTTTTGACGTGTGAGTTGAGGTGTGTGAACTAACAAAACACTTATAGTTACCTGGGATCTCGAGGAAAAGAAGGATAACTGATTGATGACTGTGATGACACCTTTATGTGGAAATGCAATCATTCTAAAATATGTAGAGACGATCACAGTCATAGCATATACCCATGGCCTTCCAAGTAAAATATTGTAGTCAAGAGGTCTGTCACCGACCTTAATTTCAACATTCACTATTTTTCCCTCCAGTTCAACATGTAGGATATTGATAATACTGCAAGGCTTATATGTACGTTTGTCGAAATATTTCAACGTCATTGGTGATTGAGACAGGCACGGACAACCAAGTGACTTCCAATAGTTTAGAGACATAATGAATGCAGATGATCCCTCATCAATAATAGTACGATGAACAAGGTGATTGAGAACATTTACCTGGATGGAGAATGCCAATTTTGCTGGTAACTGTGGCACATAGCCCATATGATTAAAGACTATGAGGTTGGAATCTTTAGGATCAATTCCACCAATTTCTGTCAACAATGCTTGTTTCTAGGAGGGAAAATTTTGTAGCACCTAAAGCGCTGATATAGCTGAAGGGGATTGAGCCAAATCTTCAACTATATTATAATTTTGAGTAGCTCTGGATCGAGGATTAAATGTCGATTTATGAATGACTCCCTTTGGTGGCTTGATTGTCAATTGAGGAATAGCAGGTGGTGGTATTGATTCCGTAGAAAAAATTCGTTGTCGAGGTAGTAGGATGATCAGTAGCCTGAATATCGTAATATTTATTATGTGTTGAAACCAAAACATTAGTCGATGGCTTCGTGACAGACAAGATAAGCACTTATGAACTAGAAGCTGGATCCGCAACAACCAAATTTGTGTCTGGATTCGGAAATGAACCTATCAACACAGCTCATGCATGCGAGGTCTTAACCATTTTTGATACTTTAGTGCGGTGAGGAAAATCTTGAACAAATTCTTCCTCATTATAGATTATACAAGGGTAACAAGGTTTCCTATTTCCAGTCGATCGATCATATGATCGTTCTTGCGGGGTAGAAGTTTGATTTTTCTTTGATTACACTTTTTTCTTACATCCGGTTTACTTGTCACTTTTTCCCTTGTCAGATGACATGGCATGGATTTCAGAAGAAGGCACAAGATCAGATGTATTGGAGTGATGTTTTCTTTTAGTACCGATCATACCATCTTCGGCATGAGAGTCCTTTGATGGAGGAGGAGCAATAAAATTAGATCGCAACGCATTGGGAATTTTCTCGTAAAGCGTGCAAGACTAAGTATAAATCAAGTCTAAATATTGGGCACACCTTCTCTTCAGTGACAGCGTCACCCTTAGCCACATCCTTAGTTATATATGGTAACAGGGACTTAATGAAACACTCAACAAGGAGTTGATCAAGAACAAATGTCTTAACTATTCTACGACAACGAAGCCACTCATGAATATGATCATAAATGTGAGTAGCATTAGTGTTTTTTTTAAATTAATCAAGAGTTATGTTCCGTTTTCATATTGTATCGGTAACTGGAAGTGGGTCTAAAAGACAGTAGCTAGGGAAGTGAAATTATCAAAAGAAACTCTTGGTAACTCAATGTAACATTTTTTGGTCGGAACAGTGAGCGTATGCTGGAAAAGATGTAGTCAAACAGAGTCATGATTTAGGGAGTTAGATGAACACCACAAATGATAAGTCATAAAATGAGTCGACTGGTCTTCCCCAGGGTTTCCATTGAACTTAGGAATATCCGAGGGTAATTTATGAGGTATCATCAGCGACCAAGAAGCATAGTTGATTGGATCATTGGGGATCTAGTTTAAATCTGGTAATTCTAAAGTTGCAACAAAGGGAAACTGTCAATTGAGGTCGGGTTGAGCATAGCCAGGGTATGATGGAATTTCTTGGGAAACAAGTCTTTGATCACCAACATAAGGAATTTGTTGTTGGTAACCCATATAGGGGTTGTTTTGATAGGCAAACGCTTCAGAATTCTGTTGACCAAAACCTGGATATGTTACTTGTTGAAATGAAGGTTGTGGCATTTTCTCTTGTGGCTACCAAGGGATCTATCCACCAATGTTATAACCCAAATTAGGATAGCTTGGATTCATTTGAGAATAATTATAAACTATTTGTGGTTGCGACATCCCATAATATGGTATTCTATCTTGTGAATAAATGATTCCGGATACAAGTAGTTGCTGTAAACCAGCCAAAGGAGTTGGAGTTTGAGAGCCCAATACATGAGGGTATTGGGTTAAAGGACCTGCCTGAGATGGTTGAGGTATAATAGTTTGAGTTTATAACAAGGGTAAAGATGTATTAACAAGTGGAAAATATGTGGGTGCAATAGGTTGAACTGGTTAATACGAGTGTACAACCGTTTGTGTTTGGATAGGAAAAGTGGGCTGCCATTGGTAAAAATTCATTCCGACATTAGGATGGCCAAATAACAATGGAGTACTGTCGATGTGGGTGACCATAAGTTGCACCCCAGCATGAGGTGTATAATAAGATGGAAAATATTGTTCTCCAAATGCAGGGAGTCTAGTTGAAATTGTACTAGATGGAATATACCCACATGAACTAGCTTGATATTTCCCTGATGGTGTGTATATAGGATCAATACATTCAATACTCACTATATATTTACCAGTTATAATACTAGATGATGACATTGGTGAAGCCCATCGGTTTGAGGATGCACTAGAGAAGGTTCCAGATAAAGATTGGTAACTAGTTGGGATAGAAGGGCCACCATATAAATGTGACTTTGGTGAATTTGTGAACATCAACGGGGTAGTGAGAGAAGGTGATGTTGCAATTGGAACAGATGGTCCAATCGAAGATGTTGTCTCAAACATGGTTTTTCGACCAAATGTATACCCTATTGGATCGACGAGAAATCTAATAGACAGAGAATCAAAAAAAGAAGAGGTAGGTGATTGAGGAAGAGACTTGTACGAGTAAAGCTCTGCCCAAAATGAGTTAGAGTTAAAGGTGTTTCATCTTGTGGTATTTATTCAATCGAAATTAACCAGGTGGAAGGATTTCACTGTCAGGTCTATAGTATATTTCAGGAGGTTGACTGCTCGATGTGGGAGACTCAACGGCTATAATATATTGTGGATTGAACGATATATGAACAACTTCTGGTCAATCGACTTCGAGATTCAGATGTTCTGGAAAAAAAGTGACAGGATCCTGGTCGACTTCTAGTTGAACAACGTCGGGTTCAGGAGGTATGGTCTCACTGATTGGATGGATTGTGACCACGGGTAGCTATGAGGACTTTGTCTCGAAAATAGTAGAAGAACTAGGATTTGTAGAAAAAACTTGTGTCAACTCTTGTATATGTGAGGATGATGTCGAACCAGAGGTATTGATAGTACTAGTTTCGGTAGAGCAATGTTGCCTTCGTCGACCTGAAGTGGATTCTAGTGGTGAAGGTGGTTTCAATGCTATTCTACGTGAACGAAGAGGAAAGAGATGTTCTTCTTCCATGATGACTAATTTATTTTATGACCAAAAATAAATAAACAAAATAAAAGGGTAATTCTAGGAAAAAGGTTTACCAAGAAACTGTGAACTGTAGAATACCTCCTAGCGAACCAAGAAGTACGGGTAGGCAATATTCTTGAATGTTGTGTTCGGTGTATCACAATTTAGAAGGAGGTTGACTCAGTTCACTATGGATGGATAGCAACCTAATTTTTTCCTCACAAATATACCCGAAGGTACGTGGATGCCCAAGTCTTTATTAGCATTGTCTAATGCGAAACCGCACAGTGAGAGCACCCATTTATACTTTTTGTACTAGAATACTGCCCAATATACCCAAATATATGTGAATGAGCTCCGATATACTTACGTACGTGGAGTGAGGTATCACACTCAGAATGTATCATAGATAATTAATGATAGCTACTATGCTTTACGATGCCGGAACACGTCTCTAGCCTAGACCTTCTAAATGTTATCATTATGGTTCCAATGCTTTTTTAGATAAATTGATGTAAATTTAAGTTGATCTTGTTTATCAATTTTCCTTTCAAGGTTCATTGAGATGATGTGATGGAAATTCATAAAATGCAAACTAAAATGATAAGCAAACTTTTCAATTTTAATTTTTTCAATGAAAATCCTAGCTACTAAAGGGAAAGAGCAATCTGTTTTGAGAGAAAACAACAAAGAGCACAAACTAATATGCAGTTTTCCTAACTTATTTCTATGCAAAACAAACAAATCACTATATGCAAATGCAGGTTTTTCTTTTCAATCTCCTTAATGTGAATGCAAAAAGGAAACTATATGCATCAAATCAACAAAAAACAAATTCTTTCTTCTTTGAGAAATGATGAATTTAACAACAATTTCTCTTTTAGGAAAGGAGAATGGAACTACAATTTTTCCTATAGGAAACGAAAAATTTAATGAAAAATCCCTTTAAGAAAACAAATGGATCTAATGTAGAAACAAAATACTTTGAATTTTATTTGTCAATGATAAAGAAAAACAAATAAAGATACATTTAACAAACTTAATTTTCAAAGGAGGAAGAATCAGGAAAATTCACTGGTCTCTAAGATGTATCAAAAAGTTGAAAACACAACAAACAAAGGGTTGAGAATGCTGGCAATGACAAATTCAAATGGAATTTGGTTGGCTAAGGGGGAAACGCAGTTGTTTGGTCAATTTAGTGTGTCTTAAATTGCTAACATAAATTATCAACCAGGGATTCGTAAGCTAACGAAGTGTGGCGCACTATATATGCAAGATAACCTATCTCTTATTTTTTGTTGTTTTTGGATTTTTATGAAATTCTAAAAGACAAGTATGGAGACAAATATTCAAGACAATGATGTCTTTCTAATGGTTTTCCAAACTTCAAAAGAATTTTAAAACACACAATGATAAAATTAATTCCTAAAAGGAAATGAAAATTTCATCACTATTCTAATCAAGCAAACAGTGAACTATTGATCATGAAACTCATTATCCTTGCTGTTGTCCAAATACAAAAAAAACTATGCTTAAAGAAATCCAAGAATTGCAACAAAGTAAATCTAAATCAAATTACATCAACTTATATTCTGATCCCTCACCATTAGTCCAGCTATGGCTTTCGGAGGTAACCATAAACAACTTGAGCAATCTGATATCTAATTTGCAGAAAAAGAAACTAATATCAAACTACACACTCATACTTCAATCTCTCACCATTAGTTCAGCTATGGCTTTCGAAGGTAACTGAAAATGACATCAGAAATTTAATATATCTAACTTGTAGAAAGTAAACTAATATCAAACTACACACTCATATTTCAATCCCTCGCCATTAGTCCAGCTATGGCTTTCGGAGGTAACTGAAAATGACATGATCAATTTAATATATCTAACTTGCAGAAAAGTAAACTAATATCAAACTACACACTCATACTTCAATCCCTCGCCATTAGTCCAGCTATGGCTTTCGGAGGTAACTGAAAATGACATGAGCAGCTTAATATCTAAATCTAACTACTAAAGCAAATGTGCAAGACTGAAATAAACAAATAGTGCTGGAATTAAACAAAAATTAAGAAAAGTAAATTAACAGAAGGACAAGATGGATTCCATGTCATTAGTCATTATAAAATTATATGCAAATGCCCGGGCTGCCTACTGTAATCTAAAAGCTAAAAATTATGCTAAAAGCTATGATTTCAGAAAGAAATCTAAGTAAGGAAATATGACAAAACAAAATTGAAAGCAACTTATCTAGAAAACATGTAAAAGCCTCCTTGGATAGCAGGGGCCCTCTGCTACCAATTTGGTGAAGTCCTTCAGCTCCTTAAAGTTGTAATCAAGACAACATAAAAAAACTGAATTTCTCTATCAAAAATAACTCACAAATCTATATCCCATTCCATCTTGAAATTTGTTACAAAAGACTTCTCTACTACTTTTTCATTACCTATGATAGGAGAAAGCTTCTCCTATTTATACAAAATATGAGGAGTCATCTCATTAATGGGAGTCCATGAATCTCTCCCTCCATCTCTAGAGTTACAATCAAAATATGAAATGATAAGACACATGTCTTTCTAGAGTTTCAACACAACTAAGAGATGAGACACATATCCTCTTAGAGTTTCAATACAACAAGGAAGTGAGACACATATCCTCTTGATCCCATAATCTTCTCCAACCAAATTCGAATTTGGCCTTAGAGTGCCACATAAAGGTCTTCTAGAAGTCTCCTTTTGACCTACACATGTCACAAAACTCATAACACATATATAGATATATGAAACTATGTTAATTTTCTAGTTTCTAATCATAAATTCACATAAAATACATAAAATAAATAACTTTGGAAAACAAGGATCTTAACCCATATATTTATGAAAATGGTTACTTGATGTAGGGTTTTAGGTCAAATGGTTATGAAATAAGAGCTAAATGGTTATGACATAATGGAAATATGTATGAATATGGAGAACACTTTTGAGACTCAACATACCCCCCAATTGAAGTTGTTGCATGTCCTCATGCAACTATTGCAATGATTCATTTGTCTATGAGTTGATCTTTTATGAGTTTTGACTCATATAGATTTGTTCCAAACTTTGCTTCTTGATATTTTCTTTTTGGCAAAGTATAATACATTTGATTGCAACATTTTTTTTTTCTCAATGGTTGGTTCTTGTGTGACAGCCAATTTTTTTTTTTTTTTTTTAAGCATTGGTTTTTGTGTAACAATGCTTTATTTTCTTTGTTGCATCAAAATTTATGAAAACATTTAGAATCAATTACTTCATCAATGAATTGATCATTTGCAAGGCATATAATCTTTTGGATCATGTTGCAACAATAGTTGGTTGGGAAGTATATGTGTATGGAAATGAAATGAAAATGTGTGATAGTGTATGGAATGTGGATATGAAATGATGTCCCTTCCCCCCAACTAAAGATATGACAATGTGAAAAAAGGAGTGAGGAATTTTTCCAAAGTTACAATTTTAGCATTCTAATTAATTACATGACTAAAAATTAGAAAACAACATACCTTCACTTACCTTAAATGTGGATGAGTTGTGTATGTGTGGTGGCTGCAAAATTCTGATCATATTCTTCTTCAAGTGGCTGAACAAGAGGAGTCATGGATAAAGATATGAGATGACTTTTTATTGCTTCTACTAAAACTTGTTGAATCTGCTCCAAAATGCTGAAAATAATAGTCTTCATGTCTTCAAAACTCATTGGCATAATTCTTACTATGTGAAAAGATGTTCTGATGTCGAACATAGTAGGAAATTGTTGACTTAGTGGCCATTAATGGATGCCACTAGTCAACACGAGAACTCTCACCATTGATGACAATGAGAGTCAAGATGCCCAAACACATCTTGCTAGGTACAAATGATTTTGCTGATGTTGAGTCACCTAGAAGATTTGACGAACAAGAGACATTAATGTATTCCCATTGTTTGTCAGCATGAGAACTTGCCATTAAGGCATGCAAGCCTCAAGGTGTTTTTACAAAGAACTTAGACTCAAAGGACTATGGACTCAATAATTTGCATTGCAGCAGGGCTTATTTGCGGAATGAAAATGACAAGAAATGGAAGATGAAAATGGAAGATGGCAATGGAAAGTAGAAATAGCAATGGGCAATAAGCATGTGAATGAGCCTCTTGCTTTTATTTGTGGATTATGAATGGACAAAAAGAAATGGAAAGTGGATGTGAATGTAAATGGAAAACATGAAGTGAAATGAGGTGAATGGTTTATTATGAGGTATGGATGTGATGGAGACAATAGTATCTGAAAGTTTTTCAATTGTTTGGATCTGATTTTGCATCAGCACATTTCCTCTTTGTTGCTGATCATCCTCTTATAAAACAAATTGGTCTCTTAGAGAGACACCATTCTCTTGTAGTTATTTGTATTTCCTCCTGGAACCTGCAAAAAAACTAATACTTCTTCTGCAATGGAATGTAAGATTATCAAAGGAGAGAGGTGATCAATCTCTCTAGTTATGATATCTACACACAAAACTAAGAACTTGTATTAATGAAACAAGTTCTCAAAGGAAAAATCAAAAGAATTTATACCTGTTTTGGAATTAGTGCCTCAAGTTGAATGTAGCTTCTTTTCAGCAATTTATTTCATTATTTACCATTTCAAACTCTAATGATGGATTTCTGATTGTGTAGATCTTGTTGAGACCTTTCCAACGATACTTAAATCATCAAAATCTGATTTTGTATGAGAAAGTTAGGCTGATTTGAGCAATGAGGTTTTTCAGCTGCGGAATTGGAGAACAGCTGCGGAATTGGACTTTAGCTGCAGAATGTCGATGGTTTCTGTAGCTAAAAATCTTGAATAAAAAGTTAGTCATTCATCTATCATCATCAGTCCAAAATTAATCAATACCTTCAGAAAAGTGAGCAAATAACTTATTCATTTCATTGATTCAAAATTATACAATTTTTTTTTTTTTTAAATAATCAAAACAAAATTGAAAAAGAGAATTGCAATTTTTTTTTTTTTTTTTTAAATAACAAAATTGAAAAAGAGAAATGTAATTTTATTTTTTTTAAATGATTTGTTAATAAAATTATATATATATATTTTCAAAAATTTAAAAATATACATACATATTTTAGTAAACAAAACAAATTTTTTTTTTAATTTTTTTTTTTTTAAATATTTTTTTTTCGTTAAACAAATTGTGGAAACTATCATATTGATTAAATATCAGTTGAGGTGAACACCATTACTTCCCACAAAAATATCCTTTGTTTAAACTCTAAAAGAACAATGCATATGATTCACAAGCATTGCAGTGTAGCTTCCAGTAATTCTTCAATGCATGGTAGGATGGGGGATGCAGGGGCGTACTGGTGTCTTTGATGGACTTATCCTTATAGGCAAAGATCTCACAATTGCACCACTAAAGTTCAATGCAAGTATGGCACTTTCAGCGATTACAAATTCAACAAATGCGATATGAGTGGAATGAACATGATCTCCAAGCAGTCTCAGGCGAATCATAAACATCTGGAATCCACGTTGCTCAAGGTTGATAGAATTTGTGTTCAACTTGGATTCTTCCTCCTGGAGATCAGGAAACCGAATTATGGGTGAAATTAAGCAAAGTGCCGTTCAAACTCTCCACTATGCAAACAGAAAACCGTTTTTCCTCACGCGGCAGGCAAAAATGGGCTTCAAAGAACCGAGAAATTCTCCCAGACCGCCACGAAATTCGTAGAATTATTTCTGGGTTATCTAATTGACCATGTTGGCGAAAAAACCCATGTCGTGGATTTTCAAAATTCATCCTCAATCGATCAGAAAACGTGTTTGAAAATTAAGTGTCAATAACAGTTGTGTTTCTGGAGATGCTCTGGCAAAAATTGTTTTTCTCAGATCGTGGTTCAAAATTGCGTTTCGTGTGAATCATTGTTTTCATCCCTGGACTGTTCAGAAACACAATTCCCCCTTTCATCTACGGGAATGGACAAAAAGATTCTCTGAAGGTTAATCTCACATTCACGAGCAAGGTTTGCAGCATCTCTAACTCCTCCATCATTTTCAACTTCCACGTGATTTTCACTATCAAAAACAAAAAATCTGATGTTTCCGAGCCATAATACAGCTGCAAGCATCGCAAATACATTTTCTTGATCATCTTTACTGATCTGGACCACATTCAAAGCTTCCATCATTTCTTCGAACTTCTGAGCATCATCGACTTCATCAATAGTCAGATAATTACTCTGGTTCAAATAGCGGTACTCCTCAACTGGTCTTAAATTTATACGTTCCCTTAAAGGAGGCGGAGCCCCAGCACAAAACTTGATAAAATATATGATATGACCGTTCACTTTGAGATTGTTGCACAACTCTCAACTTCTCAAGCAAGTAGGTTTGAATCTTAGCAAAATTCAAGTTATGCATTCAATTCCATGGTTGAATTTTTATGTTTTCTGTTGAGAGTAATTCATTTTTTTCAAAATGCCATGGCCATTTCATTTTTTATTTTTATTTTATTTTTTTAAATAAAATTACACATGTTATATTTTGAAAAATTAAAAATATACATATGTAATTTACTAAACAAAACAATTTATTGATTTTTTTTTTTAAATGATTTGTTATTAAAATTATATATATATTTTCAAAAATAAAAATATACATATATATCTTAGTAAACAAAACAAATAAAATTTTTTATTTTTTTCATTTTTTTATTTTCATTTTTTTTTAATTGATTTGTTTAATAAAATTATGTATGTGATATTTTCAAAAATTTAAAAATACACATATATATTCATTAAACAAAACAATTTATTGAAATCAAAGTTTTTCATGAAAACAATTTTTTTTTAAATTGTTGAATCAATTGAAATGATAAAGTTTTATTTTGTCTCCTTTTTTTTTTTTTTTACATAACAATTCTTTTTCTGATCCTCTAGATCACACAAAGTGCAAGAGGAGAGCATACTCAAGAATTATTAAATTTTTTTTACATAACAATCCTTTTTCTGATCCTCCAGATCACACAAAGTGCAGGAGGAGAGCATACTCAAGAATTATTAATTTTTTTTTTAGATGTAAGAAATAAGGCTACCTAGTTACACTTCCCCGGCAACGGCGCCAAAATGTTTGGTCAATTTAGTGTGTCCTAAATTGCTAACATAAATTATCAACCAGGGATTCGTAAGCTGACGAAGTGTGGCGCACTATATGTGCAAGATAACCTATCTCTTACTTTTAGTTGTTTTTGGATTTTTATGAAATTCTAAAAGACAAGTATGGAGACAAATATTCAAGACAATGATGTCCTTCTAATGGTTTTCCAAACTTCAAAAGAATTTTAAAACACACAATGACAAAATTAATTCCTAAAAGGAAATGAAAATTGCATCACTATTCTAATCAAGCAAAAAATGAACTATTGATCATGAAACTCATTATCCTTGCTGCTGTCTAAACACAAAAAAAACTATACTCAAAGAAAAGATTGCAAGTAAAGTAAAACTAAAATCAAATTACATCAACTCATATTCTGACCCCTCACCATTAGTCTAACTATGGCTTTCAGAGGTAATCATAAACAACTTGAGCAATCTGATATCTAATTTGCAGAAAAAGAAACTAATATCAAACTACACACTCATACTTCAATCCCTCACCATTAGTCCAGCTATGGCTTTCGGAGGTAACTGAAAATGACATGAACAATTTAATATATCTAACTTGCAGAAAAGTAAACTAATATCAAACTACACACTCATACTTCAATCCCTCACCATTAGTCCAGCTATGGCTTTCGGAGGTAACTGAAAATGACATGAGCAATTTAATATATCTAACTTGCAAAAAAATAAACTAATATCAAACTACACACTCATACTTCAATCCCTCACCATTAGTCCAGCTATGGCTTTCGGAGGTAACTGAAAATGACATGAGCAACTTAATATTTAAATCTAACTACTAAAGCAAATGTGCAAGACTAAAATAAACAAATAGTGCTGGAATTAAACAAAAACTAAGAAAAGTAAATTAGCAGAAAGACAAGATGGATTCCATGTCATTAGTCATTATAAAATTATATGCAAATGCCTGGGATGCCTACTGTAATCTAAAAGCTAAAAATTATGCTAAAAGCTATGATTTCAGAAAGCAATCTAAGTAAGGAAATATGATAAAACAGAATTGAAAGCAATTTATCTAGAAAACATGTAAAAGCCTCATTGGATAGCAGGGGCCCTCTGCGACTAATTTGGTGAAGTCATTTAGCTCCTTAAAGTTGTAATCAAAACAACATCAAAAAACTGAATTTCTCTATTAAAAAGAACTCACAAATCTACATCCCATTCCATCTTGAACTTTGTTACAAAATACTTCTCTACTACTTTTTCATTACCTATGATAGGAGAAAACTTCTCCTATTTATACAAAATATGAGGAGTCATCTCATTAATGGGAGTCCATGAATCTCTCCCTCCATCTCTAGAGTTACAATCAAAATAGGAAATGATAAGACACACGTCTTTCTAGAGTTTCAACACAACTAAGAGATTAGACACATATCCTCTTAGAGTTTCAATACAACAAGGAAGTGAGACACATATCCTCTTGATCCCATAATCTTCTCCAACCAAATTCGAATTTGGCCTTAGAGTGCCACATAAGGGTCTTCTAGAAGTCTCCTTTTGACCTACACATGTTACAAAACTCATAACACATATATAGATATATGAAACTATGTTAATTTTCTAGTTTCTAATCATAAATTCACTTAAAATACATAAAATAAATAACTTTGGAAAACAAGGATCCTAACCCATATATTTATGAAAATGATTACTTGATGTAAGGTTTTAGGTCAAATGGTTATGAAATAAGAGCTAAATGGTTATGACATAATGGAAATATGTATGAATATGGAAAACACTTTTGAGACTCAACAGCAGTCTCTAAGGGGAGACAGTGTGTTGCAATGCACCCTTGAGTAGGAGACAATGCATTGTGTCTTAACAACAGTGCGTTGGGCATAGTAGAGATTGAAAATTAAAGCTACATAACACATTTCTAATGAAATTATTTGATTCAAAATTCTAATAAATGACAATATATGCTACTGAGTGGATAAGTAGAAGCAAAAACACCAGGAATGAAAGGAAAATCCTGATTGGAGTTGCCAATTTGTTATGCAGAATTATGATCTACGGAAAAATCAAATTCCCTAAATGTGGTGTTATGAATTTATAACAACAGATTAAAGACTTTTCTATCACTTTCTCTAAGAGTAAATAGACACACAAAAATATAGAAGAACCTACTTGTGATCCAAGTGCTTCCTATTCTATTTTTGTCGCTTTTGTTGTAGGCTCCAATCCAACTTAGATCGCCAGATTGATTCCTGCAAGTATAAACAGAGAACAAAAAATTATTTGAAATATACACATGCCTAATTACCTTAATCAGTTAAGTCAACTAAACATGAAACATATATATCATTCAAGAGTCCATTGCATGAGAAATATAAACATAAACAGATACATATATGGGAAAATGAACAACAATCTTTATTAAAGAGTAGAAGGGGGAGGTTACAACCAATGATCGATTTGATGTCACCAGCTCCAACTTCATCCCAGCCTCATCAAAATCAACATCCCACTAGGATCATATCACTTCTACCACTCTCTCAATTGAGAATCGAACAACATTTATTTACCAAAATTCTTCCTTCCCTAGCACTAGGATTTGTGCTCAATTTATAGGGCAACTGATGGTAGTTTCTCAATCAATGAATTTCTAATAATAGGAAATACATTTTCCCAATGTAAGAGGTGTTAAATGGACACTTGGATTCAAATATTGACACATATAGACTCTTCTAGAAGGCACTGTCCATGTGGAAATTCCATAACAATGAGAATTTTGCTCCCATTTGACTAGTGCACCCTTGAATGTCGGGAAGTGCATTGCAGTGCACCCTTGAATGGAGGGAGCTCCATATGAAACGTAGTTAGTCCCTTGAGAGGCAGCGTTGGTGAGCTCATAAGTGATATAACACATACTTCAAACCTTGGAAATCTTGCAATAGAAGTCATGAATGATTTGTTCTTGTCTTAGGGCATGTAGCAACTGAAATGATAGGGGATAATAGATGCTATTTCATTGGTCCTGGGGATGATGTCCAGTTTGACCAGGTCATGGGGGATGATGCCAAAATTGACCTATAATATGGATGTAATACTTCTTGATGAACTTATAATGAAACTAATGTAAACAATGAACAAACTATACATCCATGACTTACAAGTACCATGGTCATAACATGTTTGTAAAAATGAATAGCATGTGCTGTAAAATTAGACCCCATATCCGTAATTTCATATTGGACGTTGGGTCATTAATAGTAACTCTCATCTCATGTTTACCCTAGTAATTATGCTAAAGTGGGTAAATGTGGGGTAGGGTGTTACAAAGTGATATCAGAGCTTTCAGGTTCAAACAATTGTATTGGATGAGATCTATCATAAATGAAATGAAGAGAAAATGTTTTGACCTAAACATTTGGATATTAAAATTTAGATCTTTGTGTTATTTTGAGTATGATATATTTTTTGGGTGCAAGTGGTTAATGTTTGTTGAATTTCTCTAGTAATTATTTAAAATATAGGGCTGTGAAAGTTAATATGTGCATGTGGACATGCAGGGATCAATGAGTAAAGTTAATCATTTTTTTTTATATATTTTATTTTGTGGAGTTTCGGAAGATTAAAATTTGTCTACATTGAGGTTAAATCCCATTGATAATGTGGTTAAAATTTCAGACATTGGTTCACAATATTTTAGGTATTATGATATGAGGAACATTACCTTCCAGAATGATCTTTAAATAGGTCATGTAGGAATTTCTACCATAAATTATCTTATGTTAGGTTCCAAAAGCTGAAAAAAAAATCAACGTTGAGGGGCACTATTCATGTGGTAAAAAATTCCAAAATTAGGTCAGAATATTTTAGGATATATGAGGAGAGGGTGCCATGCCTTCTGAGCACTCCTAAAATTGGGTCTCAACGAGGCCATGTTGGAATTTATCTTATAACTTTTCTTGTTGGTGGTATCATGAGCTGAAAATGTTGAGGGGAAATACCACTAATATTGTGGTAAGCATTTCAGATTTTGAGCCACTATATTTTAGGAAATATGACCAATGAAAGTGGAGCTTCCATAATGCTCCTAGAAATGTGCACCAAATATGATTGTATTGGTTATTTTATTATAACTTTTCATATATGAGGTTTCAGAAGTTGAAACTTGAAACATAGTGAGGGAAACATTCATTGATCCTATGGTTTAGTTTCCATTACTTTTACTACTACATTTTAGGAGATATGCATTTAATCATTCAAAATATTAGTTTTCATGCAAAGTGTTCGATGAAAGGCTTAAACGGTTCAATGATTCATTGCATACAAATTGTTTCATAAAATTCCCCAATGAGTATGTTGTTTGTGGTTGAGGATAGTATTGTTGTGTGATAGTATTATTGTAGATGATATATGATTATTTTTATGCAAAGAGTTTGTTATATTAGTTTGCATGCAAAGTGTTTGAATAAATTCTTAAATGAAAATGTAATAGTATAGTGGTTGTTGGAAGAAAATGTAATAGTATGGTAATTCTTTAAAGAAAATGTTTTTTTTTGGATGGGATAGTGTTGTTGTGTGATAATATGGTTGTAGTTGATCTATTCCTATTTGCATGAAAATAATTTGAATATTTTCATGGAAGGAATTTGAAAATTTGGATGTAAAGGAATGGAAAAGTGGCATGATTATGTGGCAAGTTTTCAATTAGTATGTTGCTAGTGGAATAAGTCCAATGTTTCTGATTTGATCTCATACAAAATGGATGATAAATAAAAATCAATTTTTTGAAAGTGTGGTTAAATTTAGTAGATATTTGGAGATCCCATTTCCATAATTGGGCATTGGAGATCATGCCATTATAGTAGTTTGCTCTTTCTACATTAGTGTGGACCATGGATGGCAAGAGGGTATGTTAACATGTTGTTTGAATGCTTTATTTAGTGCATGGTATGACTTTGTGCTTATAATATTGCGTGAAAGAATGATCTTGTTTTAAGACATTTGTATTAACACAATATGTGTTGATACAACTGATATGCACATGGGTGCATTTAGGTGTTAGTTGTAGCACCATGAGTAATGAATGTGAGTTGATTGCAGACTATGACATGGTTTTTAGTCTTGGTAAATTATGATTTCAAATTATATACATGATTCCTTGATCTTTGGAACATGTGACTGACATGTGTGAACAATTGCAGCGAAACATGCTTGGTATTAGCATGACAAGGTAACAATTGATTTGTATATATAACAAAAAATTGAGTGAATGTGATAGAATGCACTACAAGGAAAATACCCCTTAGTGGAGGTTATAAAAGAGGTTTTTATTGTTATAAAACTGGAAAAAATTGTCAAAAGCACATTTGCTACAACATCAATTTATAGTTACGGAGGTTTTGGCGGAGCTTTTAACAAAATTTCAACACAACTAAAAAAATTGGGTGGACGGAGGCTATTACGGATGTTTTTTCATCGCTGCGCTATTAAGGTGCCAAAGCACTGGTGCATGTCATCTAGATGGTGGCCTGGGGTGGTCGAAGGTGCATGAACCGAGCTGTAAAGGTTTAAAACAACACCGGGTGCACTTTTGATGATACAATGCACGTGGCCATTCTAATTGGTATTGGGATTTGTGTAGTGACCATAGGTCATATCAACTCACTAGTACGTAATCTTATAGAAACGTACTGGTGCGTAGTATCAGAAAAACACACTGATTTTTCTAATTCGTATTGGTATTTTTGCAGTGCCCATAGGTCGTACAATGCACTGGTGCATAGTCTCACATAAGTGCACAGGTGCACAGTATCGCATAAACACACCAAGTTTTATAATTGGTATTGGTATTTTTGCAGTGGCCATAGGTCATAGAAACACGTCGGTGCACTCTATCATACAAACGCACCTCTGTACAGTAACTGAAATGCACTAGTGTTCATTTTGTATTTTTTAGAAACATCGACCTGTGACAGTGCAATTATTGTGATTTTTAAAATTCATTATTCATCAAAAGTCGACACATCTTATAACAATATTCATATCAATTAAATTTTTATTAGTGCATTTGAATGTGATGTTTGGATTAATTTGTTATATCGTATCATCAGATCTCACATCTCTTCATTATAATATTTAATCGTCCATAAATATTATCAGTGGTGTTACATTTCATAGTGACAATGGAGAACGCAATAGAATAAATTAAAACATATTTTATTATATATATATATATATATATATATATATATATATGAATAAGACTTTCTTTGTCATACAAAATGGGACAGTTATTGGTATCCCTTTGTCTTTCAATTGGGACACTATGTCCATTACATTAGAAAAAATGTCTGATTTCACAGACAAATATTTCAAAAAATACAACACTTTGCTTTGATATCCAAACATAATTATCATCATTCTTTGCTTGAACTGTTGTCACTTCTCAAGCTACTTCCATGAATTGGGTTGTTTTCAAGAATGTTTTGTTCATGGTGTTGATTGTCTTCTTCTTCTTCACCTTCCATCTACAAACATAAAAATAAACTGTAATGAGAGTATACACATTGGTGAGAATAATGAAAATTGCAATATTAAATAGTATACATCAATGCAAATCGAAAATAAATGACGTACATAGCAACAATTGACTCATAAACTATACACATTCTTTCAAAACCATGTACTATGCCATCTTTCAAGATTTCATCTGTTGGCACAGTTCCATACTCTGTTTCTTTTATACCCCATAACAAATAATATATCCAATATAAAATATTTATTTATTCTATTAATTATAGACGGAGCTAAGTAAAACAAGATCGATATATGCTTACAAATTCAACAATTAATTTATGATATGCCAACATATACTCACAACCCATATTTAACCCAATGTCAATCAATTCGTCTGATGTTTCTTCTTTGTATTTAGCACTTATTTAAGGACATTCAATGATGATTTTTATAAAACAACTTAAAATATACAAAAATGAAATCTAGTTATGTTTTTATAAGGAAGTAACAATTACTCACAAACTTAGATATCAACCCTTTTCTTCCTTGTTGTCCTATTTTATGTGCTAAATGGGTTCCATTTTATTTTATTTTCTGCAAGAAAATACTTGAAAATTAATATTTAATGCTAATTTTTTTACTTATTGTACCTAATGACCGAAAAATTCAATGACTACATATTACATTTGAAGCTAATTGTTGTTGAGATGGCTCCTCCTGTGATGCAATTTTTTCCATTTCTTTGACCATTTCCTTATACACCTTTTTGGACATTCCTACTGGCATATTTTTTATATCATCTTGTTCATCTTTTTAGATTTTCATAATCTTCCTGAAAATATAACATGACAATAAACTATTTAATTTTTATATTGATATGTGAAAAAAAAATATAACAAAAGTGATATTTATAAATAATTCTAGAAAAATATTTAAAGGAATATTTCTTTTTCATTCCTTCTTTTTTGTTGTTGTACGTTTTTTCTATTAAAAGTTTGACATGTCTCATTGACCAATTCTCTAGAAACTCTTCCTGTAGTTTAGATAAAATCTGTTTCTTGGAATCATTGGATCTATTTTTATATTTTAAGTGGAAAGAACGTCTATACATTCATTGCACTAGATCCCTCAAACTTTTGTAAAAGTTTTTCCCCCTTTTGTTAACCTCCAGCACCACTATAGATGAGCTAAGGAGCAATTGATTTTTATTTGCATGTTTTGTTTTATTTTTATTTTTTTAGAACAACATTCCTTTCTTGAGTTGTTGGTCCCTGTAGAACATTAAACAGATGCGAATTAATAGATTGTTTGAAACATTTTATCTAATAATTTTAAGTATATTATTAATGAAAATTAAAAAAGAAACTCATATTGGATCGATAGTATTTTTTCATTCACCTGATTCATTATTTTGCAATTTTTCCATCAAGCTTTTACGCTCTTCTGGTCTTAGATCAGAAATAATATTATTGAACTTTGTAATTTTGTGGCTTTGCATGATACACAGTAAACAATACATAGTAGTTAAACTTACATATAGTTCAAAAATAATATTTTTTTTTAAAGAATTTACAAAGAACTTGTATTTTTTGATTTTCTTGATGTGTTATCAATATTTATGTTACTTGATATCTTTTCACCCATTTATTTATCAATATGAAACCCGTACCATATCATTCATTAATATATTTTATAAATAAATTATCAACTTTTCAGGTTAAAAAAATATATCAAGAAATCGGTGTGCTTTTCATGGTATACGCACCGACGTCGGTGTGTGGTGGCCTTATAAACGCACCACCCAAACAGTATAAAACACCGTACGATGCTCTATTTAAACAAGGAGCACTTGTGCGTAACGTGTCAACCACCGCACCGATTAACATAAACAAAATAATAAAAATCGTCTAGTGTTAGTTTTTGTAGCACATGGTGTCATGGAGGGGGTGGTGCGGCCTATTCTTATAAACGCCTCGCGCAAACAAAGGACCAGTGTACTGTGCACTCTGTCAACTAGGAGACCCGGTGCGATGCGTTATATGTTACATGGTGCACCGATTAACATAATAAAAAATTGTTTTTGCAAAACAATACATTCGCGATGCACCATAATGAAATAGTGCTCTGGTGCCCTATTTTACATATGGCGCACAAATGAAATTTTTTTTTTTAAATTTTTGATCAAACAGTATGTGCACAGTGCGCTAGGTTACGATGGGCACACCGATTAAAAAAAATCTATTTTTAAAAAATTCACGCAAGGGCCGACATGGATTGGGATCTCACTATGCAAGTTGTCCTGTGGGTTGGATGTCATAGGCCTATATATAGAAATACAAACCCTATAAATCTATAATGAAAAGCCCTAATTCTGAAATCACAGAAATAAGGAGAAGAAGGGAAGAAAAAAAAAAGAACGAAGGGTTTAGGGTAAAAATAGGATTTTTTTTTTTTTTTTTTTTTTTTTTTTTTTTTTTTTTTTTTTTTTTTTTTTTTTTTTTTTTTTTTTTTTTTTTTATAAAATAAAATTTAATCACGAGATCTTCGATTGGCTACACTACGGGTTTGAATCACGGATATTTGAAATTTTGATTTTTGAATACTTCTTTAAACGTGTTGTTTTATCTAATGATCGTTCTTTCTTGCTTCAAGTATGTCTCCTGCAAATCTTTGGATGAAACTTTGCAAAAATAGTGAAATAATGAAAACATTTAGTATTTAAAAATTGTTTTATGAAATTAATTTTCGAAAATATTTTGTAACATTTTCAATTCTTGTTCTTTTTTCTTAAAAAAATAGACTTGCACTTTTTTATTTGTGGTTGTTCATCACGATTACATCATATTGTAGCACCGCGTAAATTAAATCATTGTCTTCTGACGGTCTTGTGATAACTAAAATACATTAATTGGCAATATATGTACCTTCTGCGATAACAGATGTTCATTTTAAAATTATGGTACTTTTAGGTGTGTACACCAAAATTTATTGTTGATTTTTCTCAAATGCAGGGAGAAAATATCATAATTATAGTGAATGGAAAATTCTTCAAAATGCAGCTCGTTCCATAATATTTCTCAAATTCATCGTGAATTTCTCCCTGTCCATCTCGAGACGTAATATTTACTTCAAATTTTATTTATATTTTCATTATCTAATTGAATTTCTATTTTTTATCCATGTCAATCATGCACAACTTAATTAAAATTATAATGTATACAGATTTACAGGTTAATGTAGATTTAGAATCGAGTTCAGATGCAAAAAGTATTCAAATAGCTCCAAAACGTCGGAAGCTCTTATTAGGAGCAGCATATTGCAAGGCACATTTGGTAGATAAAAATGGACAGCCGCTTCACCCTGCCAATTGCAACAATATTACATCTTCTAGCCACAATCCTAGGACAATGATGGTAATAATTATAATTATTTGGTATATTGATTAATGTAATTATTTCAACGTCAAACCAATTAATCATGCAATATTGTCGACGTTCTTAGTAATTGATATCATATATTGTGTACTAATCATGTTTAAATATAATTTTTTAAATTATTATGATTTTAGTGATGATGAGCGACCTACCTACCATATTTCGTTGCACCCCACGACAATGTCAAATCGAGAGAAGACTAAATTAAGAGAAAAAATAGGAGAGAAACGATACCAAGAATGGTTGAATCAACCAACGATTCAAGTCTTGCTACATCTAGATTCACCAATTAGGAATGACTACAGCAATAGTATTTCTTCACAAGCTAGCAATCGAAGCAATCAAATAGAGGTTGGTATGGATGATTACTTAAGGGATTCTACCATGGATACAATGTTATTATATGCATTAAAAAATGATGATCAACTAGGGGATGATGCTCATATCGTTGACACATTTTTTGAAAGCCTTAAATTTTCTTCCACCACCCCTCTCTTTGGACCTGTCAGTCAGTCAAAGTCCACCTAGTTGGGGACACCAATGTTACCGTATAGCTTGAAAGCAAATTTTGGCTTGTCAAATGCATGTTTCTCAGAAATTTTGAAGTAAGTTAATATAAAGTCCTCCCTTATATAAATTTGAGAAATTTAGTCAATACACAATGAACATTACAAATGGTAAATTTTATGAACGTTGATAATTATATCGACATTAATGTACATTTATTAATATTTTCCATGATCACCAACTATAGGTTATTCAAAGATAAGGTTCTTCCGAGTGATAATGTCTTTCCTGGTAACTTTGAAGAGGCAAAGAAATTGTTGAAAATGTTGGGTGTTTTTTACGTATCATATCATGCATGTCCAAATGATTGTATTCTATATAGAGGAGAATATGCAGAAAAAGAGATATGTGTGAAATGTGGGCATGATAGGTATGATAAATAAAAAAGGAAGGGTAAATCATGTGGTCCTCCTTTTAAGATATTGAGGCACATGCCTATAATCCCAAGGATTCAAAGACTCTTTTGTCGCAAAGAATTAGCTATGTTGCAGGGATGGAATGGCTCACACAGAAGTGAGCTGGGAGTTATGTGAATCCCAACTGATTCAATAGCCATGAAGCATATAGAGGATACATGGCCTGAAAAATTCAAGGATGAAGTACGAATTCTATGACTGAGCATATCCATGGATAGCATCAACCCATATTCCCTCCAGAACACCAACTATTCTATTTTTACTGTAGTAGTGATCAATAACAATATCCCCCCATGGTTTTCCGTGAAGAATGAACATATTATGTTGGCTCTCATAGTCCCTGGTAAAAGACAACTAAAGAATATGGATGTCTACTTACAACCATTGGTAAATGAGATGGAATTATGGGATGGGATAAATGTATACAATGTATCAAGATCCATCGCAGCAGAGAGGAGTTTTATGTTATATGGCATATGTGCTTACATGACACATATCCAAGCTTAGGAGTTTGCTCTGGTAAATTACATGTTTATTAATTTTTTTATATGCGTAAAAATATTATTTCACATATTAGTTATTTAATTCGTTGTAATTTTTTTTATATTCATGATATTCTTTATCGTGCCATGCATATAAATTGTATACAATAATCTCGCAGGTCTTGTAACAAAAGGGTATGTTGGATGTAAATGTTTTGGACCTTCTCTGAAAGCTAGATGGTCCAAGGACCTACGAAAGCTAGTGTATGATTGCTCCATGGTATTCCTCCCAGAAGAACACCCTTATAGAAGAGCAACATCTACTTTCAATGGTAAACGAGTGAGAACCCAAAGGCCTCCAATAAGGACATCAGCTGAATGTCTTAGAGAATATGAGAGAGGGAAGGAGAAGGAGTTCATAGAAATGTTCAATTCAAATGAGCAGCCTATATTTGATGATTAAGAATTCTTTGACACCTATGTTGAGAGATTTACCATTGGAATGAAAAGGAAATCTATCTTTTATAACCTCCCACATTGGGAGCATCTTAAGATTACCGAATTATTTGATCCCATGCATATATTTAAAAAGGTTTCATCTTTTTATGGGGGAACATATAATCGAAAAAAAGTGACACATTGGCTGTTAGGAAAGATCCTATTACTTCAAAAACTAGAAAGAAACATTGGCCAAGACAATTATAAAGTACAGGATTAGAAGCAAGCGTTGGTCTCTCTAATTCATGGTATTTCAAAGAAGGTGACGTCCCGTGGATTTTTAAAAAATATGATCTTTCTTTGGAAAATGAAGTTATAATGAGTGTGAGGGTGCCATCTTCATACGGGTCTTCACAACGACACTGCTTCATCGTGGATGACCATTTGTTGGGGTGGAAATTGCATGACCATTTGAGTCTTCTAAGAGTACGTATAATGTCAAAAGCATGATTTTATTATTTGTTATATTAATAAATTTTATCCCATGCAGGGATCATAAAACATAACTAATTTTGTATATTATTGCACATGTTTATAACTTTTCAATGTCATTATCCTTTTTTCGTGTCTGAGTGTGTGAAACATGAACTACTTCAAGGCCTAGGACGTGCCATATCTAAATTATCTACATTTTTACATTGGATCACGTCAAAGGAGATTTATGTGGCTAGCATTCCACAGTGGCGTCAAGAGATAGTTGAGATTGTTTGTATGCTTGAGAAGGAATTTCCGACAAGTTTCATGGACTTGTAGATTCATATTCTAATCCACCTAGTAGATGAGGTTGAATTAGTTGGGGTACTTTCTTTTCGTTGGATGTTCTTCTTAAAGAGGTACATGAAGAAATTGAAAGTTTTTGCTCGACAGAGGGCAAAACCTAAGGGGTCTATGGCAGAGGGGTACATATCGTATGAGTCTTTCTATTATGCAAGTGAGTACATCAAATAGATCGACAAAAGACCAGGTGTGGTGATTTCAGACGATGAAAGGGATGAATACAAAAGAGAAGGGGAGTTGCTCCAAACGAGTGGAAAAAAGCATTTGATAAAGAGTAAGCAATTTACAATTTTTCAAATTTAAACAAAGTAAATATTTATGTTGAAATTTGATATAATGTATATTTGATATCTATGTACTATATAATTTCATTTTTTATTTCATTACCGAATGCATAAATTGAAGCAATCAATAAATTTGTTCTTTACAATTCCGAAGCGATGGAACTATGGGTCGCATTATACGAACAAAAGTGGATGAAATGGGATAGAGACATGAAATAATTCAAACGGTTGAATGGTATAAGTGTGCCTTATCCCGATCATTTAAAAGAAAATATGCCAAAAATATGCCCCAACAGTTGGGTTGTGACCAAGTTAGAGAGAAATACGGTGCAACCAGTCGTTACCCGCGTGCTGAAGAGGATGCACTACACGTAGGGATTGGGTGCGCCAACTCGGTAATAATCTATTTAATTTATATGTACATATGAAACTTAATAATGCACCTTTCAAATGTAATTACATCTATATTTCATATTTTAACTGTTGGATTATTATAAGACACATGACACTATGATTTTTAACTTTTTTATAGGTGCATTTATTCCCATCTATGTGGGCATATGGACACCATTTTTGCACAGAAAATGTCAATGATGGACACATCACACAAGACTGTGGAGTGGAATTCGAGTTCGATTAATCTAGTCGATCTAGCCATTGTGATCAAAACCTAGTACGAGGGACGTTAGGTTACGTTGGAAAGATACAAGAGATCATTGAAGTGGATTTATCTTCTTTCCAATGTGTTATTTTTAGGTGCAAGTGGTGGGACACCTTTGATCGGAATAATGTAAAGGAAGATCGTGATAGTAGGCTGATATGTATCAACTCTAGAAAGATGTGGGATGAAGCTAAGGAGCCCTATGTTTTCCCCAAACACTGCTACTGACCGGTGTTTTTACAGGATGTGTTGAATAAGGGATTGGTGGTTCGTATTGACACATGACCCTAGATCAAAACATATTTTGAGAACAATAGTGTTATCATGCCATGCGAGCTGGAAGATAATGAGGGTGATCATGAGAACCGAGAGTGATATGGTACATGTGTTATTTCATCAATATTTATACTTTTTAAGATGGGTTTTTCGAAACATTATAATATGTATTTTGAATTAATTGGTATTTTGCATTGTGTTAATATTAAAATCAATATTTCACTTGATAATTTGCAATTATGTTGATCTGAAAAATAATGGCGTACTATATAAAGTTCTTTTTTTGGTATGTAAGATCATAATAAAATAATGATAATTCTAAAGTACATGAATTTATTTGCATTATTTTCTAAACTTTATTATGTTACAAAAATTCATATTATTCTAGATTTATTATTTTACAATTATTTACAAATTTACAAATTTTAAAATTTTAATAAAATCATTTCACATTAATACAATTAAAATTTTACAAATATTTTACATACAGTACAATTACGATTACAGATTTTAATTACAATCATTTCATGATGTTAATTTATATTTCAAAATATTTTACATACAATTAAGTGCAATTACAATATTAACAATTTCACGTGCAAATTTGGGTAACAATTGCAAATTTTAAATTTTACATACAATTACAATTTCAATTTTAGAATTTTATAATATTTACAGTACAATTACAATTTTTAAAGTTTTACATATATATACCATTATTACAATTACAGTTTTAAAATTTTACATACAATTAAAATTAAATTACAATTTTACAAAAATTTACATATGTCACAATTACAATTAAATTACGATACAATAATTTTTCAATAAATTAAATATTACAAAATTAAAAAATTAAAATTTTACAAATATTTTCATGCAATTGCAAAAATTAAAATTACAATTACAAATATAAATACAATTTTACAATTTTACATACAATTAAAATTTAAATTTAAATTACAATCACGACATAATATTTAATAAATATCATGGTTATTTAATATTAAATTAATTAATAAACATCACGATCATGATAACCATCGTACAAACATGATATTTGACTAAAAAACACTTTCAAATTCGCTAACATCATCGTGATCATGATCATCTAACAAAACACAATTAGCATTGTATAACATCATCACAACACAAACATCAAATATACATCTCATGTCAAATAACTCATGCTATCACATACACATATATCTGCAAGCTGCACATTAAATGAACATATCTAGCATGACCTAACAATATACACATCATGATGATCACCAACATATAAATTAAGTACAACTGCAACATGAACATAAAATACATGGATTATATATATATATATATGTATATATATATATATATATATATATATATATATATATATATATATATATATATATATATATATATATATATTAATAAAAAATATGCTAGCATAATATAAATATACATATATAAATTTGGTGGTACATATTCCTGCATAATAGACATACTGATAAGGCATAACTTGTTCAATAGTACGGCCTAAGCAAGCTCAAATACATGTTGATCATCACGCCTCCCCGGTAAGATATTTGATGTATCTTTCTGATCGGGATCAGGCACATCGGCTTCTCATCGTGATGACTCGACATAGCGTTCAGCGTTCCGGCACATAAAATCATGAAATCTCGCCGGATATTGCGAGCTAACGACTCGCGTGGGTTGATGGTCTAGCTTGCTCTCCCATGATAGTGACAGTAAATCTTTTGCGAGCTGCTCATCTGGCACGACGCGAGGTGAATGATGATCACTCCCCTGATCATGATCATCAGATGATGCATCGCTTCTCGTGAATTGTCAATCGCATGCTGCATCTCAACCACACCTATAACGTGCAACGATCCTCCTCAACCACGTAACTAAGGTCGTAGCTCCTACGACATGCCGCATCGGGTTGTACATGTCAGGCATCGTGCCTCTCCACATATGTAACAGCCTACCATCAGCCTGTATGTCTCTCATAGTAGCGGCTTGACTCTAGCCTCCAACCGACCAATGCCAAGGTTGGTTGCCAAACTCCATCTCGGTTACTATCAAGCCTGCCGCACGAAAAAGGCGAGGCACTGCGCACCTGGCTAGTGGGTCTCTCGCATCGCCTCATGATCCTGAAACTACTTCATATCACAGTCTTCATCGGGATCCCTAGATCATTTGGTGGCAGTCACATCTCATCGCCATCAAATGACCCAATTTCTATAATATATATATAAGTATAGAACAATAATTAGACAATTTCGTTAAAATTTTTAATAAAAACAAGTTAAAGAACATATTAGAATAAATTTAAAGAAAACACTAATATTACCTCTATCATCTGGTGGCTCATCATCTGTGAAGAGGATGTTGGCACATCCTCTCCAATCAAAACCAACATACGGACAGGGGACTAGAACGAAGGGATGCTCGTCAACACTGGTTAGCAACTCCAGTGCATCATGTGATATCCTCGCAGAAAACTCAGTCTCGCCCCTCTTGGGCATCATCTATCCCCACATGTGCATCCATGCATCCAGCATCGGCCTATGAGGCTGCTGAACAAAAGTAGGCCTCATCCTTCGAAATCTCTCAAAAAATAAACAAAAAAGGTCTAAAGTAAAGGGGAATTTAACCCTCCCTTGTGCATGAGCACAACATCTATCTAAGACTGTACATAACTTCCACAAGAAAATTGCAAACCACTTGACAAGTCGTGGCTCCTATACTAAAGAAGCAACATAATATAGAAGCGGGCAACTAATGTGCTTCCTGTCACTAGTGTTGTGCGAAATGGTCGAAATCAGAAGTGAAAGGCACCTCACCTCCTCACTACCAAATGCAGTAATACATAACTAACCTCCAGAGCCATGAAAATATGAAGGAGATAGTATATCTGCGATAATGTATCTGGGAGTAAAATAACTGACTCCCTGTTGCATAGCCAACTGGAACGTCTAGGAACAAGGGAAAATCCACCCCTCTCCTCTATAGCCTATTAATTATATAGATGTCCTCCTCAGTGGGCGCGTACCACTGGTTAGTACCAACCTGGAAAACCTATAGGTGGGCATTCCACGTGTGGATAAGATGTCGTAAAAACACACCATGGCCCTTTAGGGAAGTAGCCTCCTCATAGAACTTGAGGAGGCCTACCTACCTTAGGATCCCTTGGGTAGCTGTTGTAATAGGGTGAGGGTGCGTATCTCTCTCCCTCTCTCGTGCCTCCTATAGGCGAACCATGTTATACTGGTCCGCCTGTTTTTGTTGTTGTTCCCTCTCTTCTCTACTTTCACGTTGTTGAATGATTGACATATTAAATGAAATTTTTTTATTAAATGAGACATGTATTTATGAAAATACATATATAGTTTTTTTTCAAAAAAAAAAAATAATCGGTGCGCCACAAAAAATAGGCATGCACCGGTAACGGTGCATACTTTTTTGTCGTGTACCAGAGGTAGTGCACCAGAAAGTTTTTAGTGCATCGGAGGTGGTGCACCTATAAATTTTTTAAAGCGCACCACCCTCCTGGAATTTTTCCAAAGTCAATAGTGCAGTGGTATAACAGACTGCACCATTGACTATGGCCTAGTGTCGAAAGGGAGGTGAGCTGACAAAACTATATGCCTCGGGGCGTATATTTTGGTCAACGCACCGCCCTCCTGACATCTATACATAGTCAACGGTGCGGGGTTTTACCAAGACGCACCGTTGACCACGTCGAAATGTCGAAATGCAGTGCGCTGACAAAATTACCTGCCTCAGAGTGGATATTTCAGTCAACGCACTGCATTCCTGCTATTCCACAGGGTCAATGGTGCAGCAGGGTAACCGATCGCACTGCACTTTTATTAAATTTTAAAAAGTCACGATGCACCTTTTGGTACCACACCAGAACTGATGCGGATACTATTAGCACTGGTTGCAGTGCAGCCTGTAAATTTACAGGCAGCACTGCAAACTGGTACAAGCCGAATAGCTCGAGCGCACCATGCGGAATTTTTTTTCTTTTTTTTTAAACGGTGAATTTTAAGCTAATTTAAAAAACTAATCTGCTAAAAGGTTTAATTATGGAAAAAAAATGAAATTACCTGTACATTTGGCTGTCAAGGAGGCATAATGGCTATGTAATTTGCAAAACTAAATTTTCCAACCATTTTGCAAAATTCAAAATGCAGATGGTGGGAAAAGGACAGCAGCAGTGCATGCAATGGGATCACCGATGGCAGGGTGCCTAACACAAGGAAAAGTTGCACTAGTGCTTGACAGCTCTCAAGCACTGAAAAGTGAAAAATGCGGATTTTTGGCCCTAATTTTTTTTATTTAACCCTTTTCTGGTGTACGGGTTTTATAGGCGCACTAGTGTGGTGTCATAAAAATGCACTATGTTATTTTAGTTTTGGCGCGGGTTTTTAAAACACACCGGTGTGGAACCTTTGTAAAGCAATGGTGTGCTACAGTAATAAGACACACCGGGTAGGTTTGTACTGAGCACATGGTGTCCCAGTGTGCCAATGTTTTGTGCACATCGGCGCTTTCTCTAGGTGAACGCACCAGTGCAGTTTAGGATGATAAGCTCAACGGAAGAAAAACATCTACAAAAACTTTCACCCACCAACCTCCTCTAGTAACCTCCACTACAAACGAATGTCTAGTGTATTTTTATAAGGGCTTACTCAAAAACATCTGCTAGAGGGTATTTTCCTTCTAGTGACATAATATGACTCAATTGCAACAAGGTAAAAAGGTAAAAGGAAGGAATTGGGTGATAATTCCTTTGGTTACGTTTGAAAACCACAATTCCAAATGAATGAATGTCTTGCATGCATACATTAAATTTTCTTAACCTTGATTTTTTTTGACATTATGTGGATATGTGCTATATTCATGAACATGTATTTGATAGTTTTTTTATCTTAAGCATGTTAGTTGAGATAAGAGATTGAGTTCTAATCTTGTAAAGGCATGAGCTAATCTTACGTGAAACATGGAATCACATGGAAAAAGAGTCTGTCATAAAATATTGAAGAAGGATCGAGTTGAGATTTTACTTATGAATCTTTGGAAGCAATGGGAAATAAAGGGGGTTGAATCATGATTTTACTTGAAATTTTTGGATTTTTATGTTTCATGATTTATTTGTGTTTGATTTATGATTTTGGATGTGATTGGTGCATGGCCATGCCACTATTTTTGTGGTGTTGTACTATTGTTTGGATTTCTATGTTTTATTTATCTTTTCTTCTTGTTATTACCTTTTATGTTTTGAGGGTATTGGGAATGTCTTGGGAAAATAGGAAAAATAATTAGGGAGATTTAAGTGGAACCCAATAGGTAATATAGGGCTCAGATGAAGCCCAGTGCATGAATAAAGGGAAGCTGAAGGCAAGAATACAATAACCAGTTGGATTTGTTGGGTCCATTGGGGTAAATGGAGAGTTTTAGGAAAACCATGAGAAATTTAATCAAGAAAGGTAAAGTAAATGGATTTGAGGTATCAAATTCCTTGGCTAAGTTTGTAACTATTGTTCTCAATATTGTGCATGCATTGCATGGTTAAAGGAAGTTCTCTTAACCTTGACCTTATCAACACTGGTAATTATGTTTTGATCATGATTATGCTAATGTTTATGTATGTGTGTGTGTGTGTGTTCCATTGAATGATAGGGTTGTCAGGGGTCATTTTTGTGGAAGAATGATTTCTTTATGCAGGTGAATAACATGAAAAGATTCTTGGTTTTATGAGGAATCATGCAGGAAAGTAGCCCCAAAATTTATATGAGTTAGTATCATGTGGATATGTTTTTAATATTATATGCTTATAACTATGCCTATGTTTATGATATGGAGAGGCAATGTTGAAGGGGCACATCAACAGAATGAATGCAGTGTGATCTGCGACATGCTAGGACAAGCATGGATAGCGGAAAGAACCACAAATTTAGTACTTGGGTTGTGGTTACACGCAGTAAGGCATGGGAAAGACGTTAGAGGCATTTTTTCTTTGTAGATACGACATGATCTATGGATGTGAAATACTACTATTGTGTACATGTTGTATTGTGCCATATGTATTATGTAGTCATTGTATTGTGACATGTGTATACATTGTGTTTTACTACGTGTACATTTATGTTTTATGTTATACATTGTGTATATGTGCACGTGTTGTGAAGTGATTATTTCTTAGGATCCTTGGAGGTTGTGGGTTGGGACATGATCTCTGAAGCCCTATAATAACTTGGGTTCCCTAAAGGTTGTGGGGTGGTTCCCTATAACAGCTTAGCTTCCCTAGAGGATGCGGTTTGATATAGTAGTCCCTGGATCCTTGGAAAACTTGGGAAGAGACCAATAACTGAGGGTAGAGGAGGTGTAGTATCTAGATTCCCTTATTACTATTACTACATATGGAAGATAAGAGAAGGCACTGAGTGCTTGCATGATTTGGGAAAGTAATTTGGTGTGTGTATGGAAAGGACAAAGAACAAAGGAAAAATCCAAGAACCTTTGAAAGATAAGTATCGATATTTAATTTAAAATTTTAATTTCAAAATTATGAACATAATATATAATTCTGATTTATGATGGTTGAGTTTTGAACTAACCAGATGTGATATCAATAGTAGAAAATGAAAAATTAGTGACTAGGAAACTAAAAAAATTAGCCACATTAGCTTTTCCAAGTGAAATACTACCAAAAATGAGCAATCTGAAATGACGCAACTAAAAACGACTAATATAAATGACTAATTTAGTCCCGGATTAAAATATAAAACTACCTAATAAGTAGTACAACTAAAAATGACTAATTTAGCCTAGGAACAAAATTATTGCCTAAATATTACTAGAATAATATGAATCACCCGTTTATGTTTGTCATTTTAGTTGTGCCACTTTAGTAATCTAAACATACAAGTGATAGGAGATTGAGAGGCAGTTATAGATTGGCCGAAAGGCTATACTTCCTTAAACACTTCTTTATTGGATAAGTAGATGATTGGAGTTATAGAGTTGATTAGAATATCTAGGGTTATATACTATAATCACATTCATATAGAATTAAATTAAAATATTTAAAGATTATCCAAAATAAGAGAGGGCTTACAGCTAGGTCATAGACATTATGAAGAATACATGTAAGGATAAGTGTTGGTTAATTAGTAGAGTACACATTTTCTTTAGTTGAAGACTTCACTTTTCATGCATATCTACATTTATTATTTTTAGGGTAATATCCATTGAACTTATGATACTTGTTTTTAACTTGGATATCAAGTTGTTTATCTTGTTTGAATGTACACTATAACATAACAATACTAGAATTTATGAAATTGTTTTAAATCCACTACAAGAAAAAAGGACATTGGTGAGGGTCATACCTATGATGGACCTTTAAGGTCCATCACCAATGTCACATATGGTGACGGTCCTTAAAAAAGCACTGTTGTAACTGCATATAATGACGGTCCTTTAAGGTTTTTCACCAAAGCCATTTTCAATGACACTTTTTGTGAGGGTCGTTAAAGGCCCGTCACTAATTTTATCCTTAGTGACATTTCTAGTGACGATATTTTATTGACCCTCACCAATGCTCTTTTTGGTTAATTTTGGTGATGGTCAAAAAATGCTCGTCATCATTGATCATTCTAATGATTTTTTGGTGACGCTATGTGCATGTTACTACATTTTTTTTTCAAAAGATAATGATTTAAGACCATTGTTATGGAGTCTTTTTCATTATGTGTCCAAGTCTATATAGTGGTTAGAGTTAGTAAATTTTTCAAGAAGTAATTAGTGTGTATCATTTCCCTCAAGTAATGAGAATATATTTTTCCTATGGGTAAATACATGATTCATCTCTATTAGGTTTATTATCTAAAAAATTCCCTTTATATAAAGTTCCACTGGTGTGTGTAGAAAATATATTATTTAATACATACCCAAGCTTTGTAAATTCTATTAATGAGAGAGATCTAGCACTCCTTACCACTCTTGGCACATATTCACATGCTTTGGCACACACTAGCATTCCTTGGCACCTCACATGTCTTAGAACATATTTGTATCTAGAACATCTTGCCATGACCCAAGCACATGTTGGTAGGTCCTATCATAGCATAACACTCTCCTAGCATGTGTTTGATTGCTTTGTAGTCACTAGCATGCCCTGGAACACTTTGGCATGCATTAACATTCATAAGCACTTGGAACACATTAGAACTTGGCATGTATTGGAACCTATTATTAGTGTGTCTAGCATGCCCCTTTTGAAAAAGATAAAGTCCCAAATTTTCAACCCTCTTATGTGTTCATTTCCTTGCAATTTAGCTTGCTTCTTATTTTTGTTGCCTTGATACTCCTTGACACATATTTGTATACCCTGGCACCCTGAACATCCTAGCATGCTTTAGCATGTTGCATGTATTGGCACTATTTGGTACATGTAAACACACACAAGAACTACCTAGCACACTCTAACACTTCTTGTCATGCCCTGATATTCCCTAGCATGCCTTACTAGTGCTTGACATACCTTGTCACTCCCTCCTTGGCATGCTAGCTAGCACTCGTTGACACTCCCTGGCACACCCTCACATTCATTCACTTCCATGCATTTTGACCTAGTGCTCCTTGTGTTGCTCTAGTACTCCATAACACTCCTCAACATGAATTAAATCACTCTAAAACACCTTAGAACTCTTCGACATGACATTACACTTCACAACACGTGTATCACTCCCTAACACACATTAGCATTGGCACGTGTTGGTGCTTGCCAAGTATTAAAATGTATAGCATTCATTAATATGCCTTGGTATGCTTTGGAATCGTTTAATATTAAAGTTATTTGAGATAAATTATTGGAAAATAGATGAGAATTGACAGAGGATTATTTGGCACTTATAATGCAATAAAACTTAGCACTTGGCACCTATTTCCACCTAGTGTTGGCATGCCTATCATGCCCCTCCTAGAAAATGTAAATTTATGAATTATTAATCCTAAGATGTGTTCATTTCCTTGTTGTTTAACTTGTTTATCCTTTTTGTTGCCTTGATAGTCTCTCACACATATTGTCACACCCTTGATCATCTTGGCATGCCTTGGAACTTGACACATATTAGCATATTTGACATGTGTTCAAACTATCTGGAACATGTTAGAATTCCCTATCATGCCTTGGCACTCATGCCCTCACAACTAGCCTTACATTTTTTCATTACTTGGGAACCCAATCAAATCATTAGCTATTGTAGTTCATGTGACATTTGCATGCTTCAGTTGCAACAACTTGACCAATTCCACCTATTACAAGTAGATTGTGCCTTGTTCACCTAAGAGATGCCTATACCTCATCTTAGGCCACTCATGTCCAAGTTGAGATTGTTCCACTTAAGAACTTACCAAGACAAGGATCACTTCTAGGCATGGCCATAAAACAACTAAGCAACATAGCTTACATAGGAAATATTTCACATGTATGTCCAATTCAGATAAATAATAGATCTTTAACTGAGTTTTTGCAAGAACCACAAGACACACAAGACACACAAGATATAAGTTGGCAGAAGCCAAGTGCCCCAAAACTTATAAATAACAATGTGAAATATTCAATTGTATAAAATAGTTTAAAACATGAGCATTCGCCCAAAGTGTGCCACATGTCATATACAAATAATAGATAAAGGAAAAATAGGGTTTTCCCGGCAAAAAGTCTCCCTTTCGTCTAAAAATTCTTTTTCGAGACCCTTATCAAAATCGTATGCTTGCCTCTTGCAAATCCTATTATGAAATTTTTCTAACACACTTCTTCCTTGGCACGCTTGAATTCACTGACACTCCCTGAAACACACTCTCATTTGTTAATTTCCATGCATTTTGACCTAGTTATCCCTTGTTATGCCTCGACACTCCTCAACAAGCATTGAAATTGTCCAACATGTGTTAGTACACATTTTTATTCCTTGGCATGCCCTAAACCTCCCTAGATATCATGCCCTCACAATTACCCTTACTTAATTTTCAACTTGGGAACCCAACCAAGTCCTCGTTTGAATACAATAACTTGACCAGGTTACGATTAATACAACTAGACTATGTTGTTGAATTGTGTAGCTTGGGAGGTACTCCACAAGCATAGTGAGATGGGTTTGTGTGGTTTTGGTCTAGAAAATTCTTTGTGGGAAAGGAACCCAAGCGAAGTGGTTTTGGAAATTAAAAAGGAAAAATAATATTTCCTAATGTCTAAGTGGATAAAGCCTGTAAGTTCTAGAGGGTTCTTAAGAGGCCTAACTAGGAAAAGATATTTAAGGAGTCCTTAGTATGAAGGCAAGAACATCAAGAGAGAAGGAGCTCATTTGATCAAGGAGGCTAGGAGAGATGTAGTCATAAAGTAGGTCGAGTTAGAGGGATGAGTAAGGGTTTCTAAAGGGAGGCCATGATCATCCACCAAGAGAAATATCATCATGTGAGGGTTCACAAGAATGTCACATATCTTAATGGGTTTGAGATAGGATGTAGGATGGAATATTGTTGGTTCTATTATGGCAGATTGAACTTAAGAGAGGCAGTTCATGAGAATTTTGGCATGTGATTTCAGTGGTGTTTCTTTGTGAAGGCCACATCAAATTTTGAAATAGTAGAGAGGGTTGAGACCCTATCTTGTGGTGGTTAGTAGGATATAAGGTCTATGATAAATAACAACACAAATGGAGGAGGGCATGCACTATAATTTAGGGCCAGAATAGAAGCAGTTGCAGGTGTAATATTGACTAAGGTAACCATAGTTTGAGGGTCATATAGATCTAAATTTCAGGTCAAGTTTCAGTCAAAGAAATTCCCAGAATCTATGGATCCATATGAGCTAGTCTGAGTTTCTTGTGGAGGCCGGAGTTGTTGTTTTTGCTATGGGTGGATAGGGCTTGTTATAAAGCAATTAGAATAGAAGTATAATGTCCTAGCTAGGGAGGTTTCCTAGCATGTTCAATCCATAAGGTATCCCCTTAAGATTTTGACAAATATGCGTAGAAGAAGAGGGGTATGACCCTTAGAGAGAGGTTTATCTCTATAATATATACCACATGTCTATAATAGAATAAATACATAGTTATGGCTACCCTATAACCCTAGGACACAGAGTATTATTGAAAGGATTAATCAATATTTTGAAAACTTAATATATAATAATAGTATTTTTCTATTACATTACAGAACCTATATTACAAACATTGATTGAACAATAATGTAGTTTTAGTTTCTGCCCATAGTGTGCCCAAGTTATAGTGTGTAACCATTTTACATAGGGTTATTGTTGGAGTGATTCATGAGGGCACTTGTGGTCTTCAAAGAGTGGATTCCTTGATTAAGAGTCAAAACTCACGTGTCGGGTCTCCACGGTGAAATGTTTCTTCCAAGTGGTGCAAATTTTCAACAAAAAATTGCTAAATCATTTCCAATAGGTGCAACATCCCCTCAAAAAGGTGCCAAGTCCTCTCTACAAGGGTGTTATGTCCTCAAGAAGCCCAACATCCTCTAAAACAAGTGGAAGGACCTCAAAATGAAATGGAAATTCACACATCAAGCATATGTGTGGCCTCTCCAACATCCTCCAAATGAGGAAGGTTCAATCCAAGTCAAGGTCATGCAAAGTGCATCATCCCTAAAGGTTCTCAAGTGAGCCAACGTAGTTGAAAACAAGTTCAATGCGACATAAATATTAAAACCGAGTCATGTCAAATGTAAATTCCACTAGGTAGATCATGTTAAACATTTCTTTCAAACTTCATAATCACTCATATAATTCATACAATTTTCCAAGACTAGGTATAGGAAGGTCATCATTAGCCCATATTACATGTGCTTGTACCCTAAGAATAGAAGTATTTCCCAAGAAACCCACCAAGGAGTATGTGTACTGATAGATGGCATGGTTTGGGGTGAAAAACCCATGATAGTCATGTGAGGTTATGTATGATACATCCACATGAGTGCCTTTGTTGGGGGAGCACTTATACATTAGTTTCCCTTTCCTTGGCACCTTGGCTTTCCACCTCTTATTCACCATTTTCCTTGCTTATTTAATCTATTTTGTCTTTTGACTTTTATTTTGCTTCACTTAGCCCTTTTTGAGTATGAATTCACTTCATTGTACTTGGGGTGATGTCCTCAAAACAATGGTGCATTGCTAATGCTTTATTTTACTCAGTTTTTTTTGCTTTTCTTTCTTTCTTTATTATGTTTTGTAATTTTTTTTTAGCATTTTGATTTTCTTTGTTTTTTATTCATTTTAGGTACATCAACCTCACATATTGAATCTTATTTTTTTCATGGTATTATGAAGCATGAACCTATATGTGTGACATATGAAAAACAACCCATGTCCGGGGAAATGGAAAGCATCATCAACCTATGGAGAACCATGGATGTTATGTGTGGAATTGTTATTTGTGTTTAGGATGATAGGAGAATTTTTTTCCCTCTAATTACCCCTAGATGTGAAGGGTAACATGACCAATATTCTTGCAACTATACCTTTATGAATACAGTTTGGGGGACCCTTCACACTCCATGAGAAGGTTTTCATTCTGGAATTCAAAGTCAAATTTGTACTCCACATTTAGTTCTTACCCTCCAATTCTATAAACTTGAAATAAAAATAGACTTTATTGATAACAAGAGGGGAAAACTGCTCTATGTTTCTAGGTTGTTGTGAAGGGCCCTCGGTTTCCTATGTTTTCTCTTGGTTGATGACATTCAAAAAAGCTGACAGTGACTATGTGTATATAAGAGTTCCCCGTTACGGATGTGAAAATTTAGTGTGCACCCTAAGTTTTCTTGGACACATAATTAACTAGATGTGATGGGCCTTGCCCAAGGTAGACAAATTATCCCATGGGGCTAGCTATAGTTGTTTTCCTGCTTACTACCCTTTCTTGTTATTGTAGTCCAAATATAATAGCTAGCAAAGGAAGCTGAAGGGGTCAGATTGACTTGGGGTGCTTGAGGTGTCAAAGTGTCCATTGATGGAATTGATTATGTGTTTCAAGATTTAGAAACTTAATTCGGTGTTCAACAGATTGATATGCCTCAAAAGTTGGTGCAATAGGCTTCACTTGAAATTGATTGCTTGATATGATCGGAAGTCGTAGATTGTATTTTTGTTAGGAGAAAACACTTAATATTTAGAGCACAACAGAGAGGGTTGCGAAAAAGACAAAAAAAATTCCATTGTTATATTGTATGCAATATTATATATATATATGAAAAAAATATTGTGTGTTTCTTTGGATAATTCCTTTCCAAATACTATCAAAGGAATGAGTCTTTTGAAAACTTTGCAGCCATGTTTTTTAAATGCATAATGAAAATAGGCTATAACATTGCATTCTATTGGCTCCAAGTCAGGATCCTGATGATGCGAACCAGACTATAGAATGCCTTCAAAATATACAAGAACTCTTAGATAGATTTTATTTTTCCTAAGATCGTTGGATTTTTGGTCACAAGAAATGGCCCAATATCAGAAAGTAGTGACAACCTAAGGCCACCTCTTCAAACAATGCATCCATTTCAGGAACCAAAAGACTCTCTTAGGATGCCTCAATTGCACCTTAAGGGTGTATCTACCAATCCTTGGAACTCTGAACCTAAAAGAATGAAAACATGAAGCTATGTTGTCATTACATCTTTTTCCCATGCATACAAAGGTTTCAACACAGGAAGGAAAAGCACCTCTTAGAAAACCACAAACATCGAAAGATTTTTTCATAGCAATTTTGACACCATCCAATGCATTCACAACATTGAACCGATAAGAAATGATGGATGAATTCAAAGAGCTAAACCAATTAGAAGGGACGGTCAAAGGCGATGGCATGAGGTCAAGGAAAATCCCCTGAATAAATGTTTTCTGATGGAATATTTTTCTAGACTATAGATGTGGCATAGTGTTTGACACTAGAAATCAACACAATAAATATGAGTTCAAACCCTCGAAAGCACAAAGCCTCAATTGATGTTAAAACTTAAAATTTGGCCAAATTTTACATCCCCCACACTAATGTGAGTTTGCTGCAAAAGTGCCAAGTTAGAGGTGGTAGCACCCCATAAATCAAGAAAATGATGTTCCATTACTTTAAAAAAAGATTCTTCTCATGGAATGCGTGGAATTTGGATTATTTTGAACCCCTGCAAAAAAGGAACCATCAAAGCCCATGCTGGATGTTAAATCATATATAGGTATCATTTGGAAGAGGTTGAAGCAATCGGTGTTTCGATTCATACATTTCCTAATCTCATTTGATCTAGCTCTAAAACGTTGTCTTATACACATGACTACGGTAAATACTAAATGTTAAAGGAGGTGTTGCAATGCGTCAAAGACAAGGATGTTGACCCAAGTGAGAGGTCAGTCTATGTTTCCTTACATTTAGATGGTCACCCACTAGAAATTTGTAAGAAGCCAACTAGATTTTCACCACACAACAAACAATGGAAGTACATTTGTTTAATAAAATGGTATAACTAGTGATGAATATAGAAAAATAAATTTGAAACTAAAATTGATATTGAAAGTAACAAAAATAAAAAAAAATTATAGATTGAAATAATGTTTTCCTTACAGTAAATAAGACAAACATAATCTCCAAAAAGAAAGTGAACACTAATCTTAAGCCTGAAATTCTTTGAGATTGGTACAGATGTTGCACATATGCAAATCAATCTTGCAAGACTTCCTACTTTTAACAAAAAAATCCTAAAAACATACAAATACATGTGGCATGCATTATCTATGTTGCATCCTACCAAACAAGAATTTACAACTTTACTATCCACCAAGATTAGATAGGCATCCTACCATCAAATATTCAATACAAAACTCCAATGACTAATCAATATCATCACAAGAAGCTAAACGAACTTATCTTATCCCAACAATATTATTAACACTAAATCCCTATCAATGGAAATAATCTATGGATTTGATCCACAATACAAGTTTTGGCCTGAGATCATGATTCATTAAAAATCCCCCTTTTCCAACCTTGCTTGCCCTCAACCAAATCGAAAATATGATGGAAGAGAATGGTTGTGCCTTCTTAAGATGCATCCTATGTAGGCAAACCCTTCCATTTAAAAAGGTGTGTGTCCAACAATCCACTCCTTAGCCTACATTCTCTAGTTTCCAATATCCTTTCTTAATTCTAATACAATATTTCCTTCTTCATCCAAGAGTGGCAATTCAAATATCACCATGATATCACAACCTTCTTCAAGCAAGAAAAATGTAAATCTTATTAATCCTACTCCATGGAGGGAAATCAATGTTCCCTTAGTGTAATAAAGCTTCCAAGTTGTGAAATATAGCTCTTTATTCTTCAAGAGTTATGCCAGCACTATCCATGGCTTTCCAACTCGTCCAAGTGATTAGTATTTCTTCACTTTTGTCATGGAATATTTGACGGTCCCACAACTTGTACAAAATCACATCCTTAGACAAAGCACAAAGCTGAAATAAAAGCAATGGTGGTTCCTCTCTGTAATACCCCATTTTGATGCCTACAATATGATATACTGGCCATGCATAAAAATTAATGATTTGTTGTAATTTATTCAAATAGTTGGGAAGCCATGTACAAACGCCCCTTTATTGAAAAGGAAACGTGTTGACAAGGTATATTAATAAAAGGGACCTACGAAGTAATGTTTTAACTAAAAGGGGTCAAAATCCCATTTTTATAAGAAAATAAAAGTGAACCTATTTCCTAAGGCATTACCCGCACCAAAATATTTACCAATCTAGAAGTTGATTTTTAGGTGCAAGTCTCCAAATGAATGTGACAGCATCCTCCCTCACTTTGGCATGGACATCTGCTGAAATTTCTGCAAACACGGCTTTAATGCAAAACATGAATTTAACCAATATCCTAAATGTTTCCCAGATCTTAACCCTACAAATTTTCAGCCTTGAGTTTGTTATGAAATACAAACAAAATAGTAGTGACATCAGACAAAATTTCAATGCTTAACAATCCTAGTCATCATGGAAATCCAAAAGAAAAGATGCCAATTTTTTTTTATAGGTTTCAAGTTTGTAATACAAATGAATACAAGCTGATAAATTCTCCATATTATAATATTAAGCCATAGATGGATGGCATTGTGCATGTCATCCTCTCCACATAAAGAGTCACTTAGGACTATGTTAGTGATAATTACCAGATCATTGGAGTTGTACTAGTTTTATTAAGACAAGAAACAATAAACATAAGCCTTACTTTGACACTCCCAAATGTAATAATAGGTTCCAAGAATGTGCAACATGGCCTCTAGGTTCTCCAATATAAGCCTAATTAAGAGAATGGTAGAGTGTTATTGCCCCCTAGCTTTTGTTGATAAAACTCTTCTTTAAATATTGATATAAACGATAATAATATCATTTTCCCATAAACAAATTCCTTGGGGAAACCCTCCAAAAGTTTCTTCAAATTTTGTGAACAGTGCTCTGTTTTTGGTAGACATGTGCCAACCCTCAAGTGACACAAGTTAAAGTGAACACTGCTTTGTTGTTGGTAGACATGTGTCAAACCTCAAGGGACCCAAGTGGATTATACCTTGTGATCTTTGTGGTCATTATGACTTTGGCATGGCTTGCCAAATCACTTGAACTAACCATTGGGGCTATGAGACAATGTTATCTATCTACCTACCTACGTATCTAGATATATATATAGATATTTGTTTCCTTTTCCAAAGAAACCTCATGAGTATTCTTTTCTTAGGAGAACACCTCATGGAAAACGCTTGAATTACTTTTCCACGATCCATGGATGGTAAATTCGGTAAAGAAAAACCCTTCAAGTACTTTTTCACGATCCATGGATGGTAAATTCGGAAAATAAATGGCCCTAATTAGGTTTCTTAACTGCTAAGGGATCAAGAGAGTTGAATCTATAACCTCCCTAACTTTAGGTGAGAGGTTTTACATTTGGTTCATGACATATTCGCATATATGGCATACATATCAATGAGCTAATTAAAAAAAAAAAATGTTGTTTCTTTAATTAAAAGGACATATATTAGAACTTTCAAAAGCAGGCTCTGAAAGTTGCAGACAATCACAGAACCTGTGACCTATATCAACAACAGAAAACATACTTTTCATGGCTTTAAAAAACAAAAATACATCATTGTAGAAGTCAGAGTAACTATATGTAGAGAATTTTATAGCTAAGGTTCATGAATGAAATAATTTGTATGCCCATGATGAGAAACCAAAATGGTCCAAACACCCCAATCCAGCCCCAATGCCTCTTTTAAATGCCTTCACCTACCCTGTTCCTGTCCCTGTATATGTGGGACAAAGAAATGTGTGGGAAGAGTGTCATTTACTGTTGTATATTATCATGGAATGGATATAAAATGAAATTTTTGAGTGTTGATTCCTTTCATATATATATATATATATATATATATTATTTTTTCCTTTTTTCAAGGAAAAATTCAGAAGGAAAACCACAGAATGCTTCTCAACAATTATGGATGAAAGACTAGTGCAACTTACCTAGGGGGATTAGAATTAAGGATTTGATTGCATAGAAAAATACCCAATAACATTGGAAGAAATTGGTTGAGCTAACCTCTTGTGTGTGTGTATTTAATACAAAAAATAGTGCACCACAAGTGCAGTGGCCTAGGAATAAACACATGGCAGGAAACATTTGGAAATGATGAGTAGAGGACAACACTGTATGGTGGATCATCATGGTTTCTTTCAGTTGGCCCTAGCTAGTAACATCAAGCATTGTGTTAGTAATGATTGAATCCTAGCCATTAATTTTGGACCCAAATGGTTTCTTGTTAGGGAGCCAGAGGTTTCCCACCCCTTTTCTTTTATAGCTTTTCTAGCCTAGAGACGAGGTTAGCCTCCCAAACACTGAGATTGTTGAGAGTAGTGTGGAGATGTTGGAGAGGATGCTACCTTAGATGGTGTTGTCTTTGCATCTATCAACTTTTATGTCATGGTATAGGTTTGGAAAATGGTGCTTCCTCGGGAGATAGTAGTGACATTCTGTGTGACTTGAAATCCTTTTGTTTTGGTCTCTTTATTTATGTTGTGTTATAGCATTTTCTTGGATTCTTTCACCGGCATCATATGCATCGGTCTTGTTTCCTCATCGAAGACTTTCATTGTAGGAGGTATTAATTTTTTTTTGTGAACATGGCAGTGTAAAGTTAGTTGTCTTTTTAGTTCCCAGTTGTTCAATCCTGTATCTTTTAATTTTTTTTTGTCGTCTAATATTTGTTTTTTAACTCACAGAATTGTCATCGAAAAATAGTTCTGCTGAAACTAGCAATAGATTACATTGTATTGATTCCGTTAACCTTGCACAAAATATAACAGGGCTCTAAAAATTCAAAATACATCAAAAAACTTAAAAGTCACTATCAAACATAGATTCAAAGTTGGCCTATACGTGGTCTGTTTTATATATTTACCCAAAATAAATACCACGTAGAAATATATCACTGACGATATAAATGGACACTTCCTTTTGCTCACCCTTCATCATATTGAGGGGAGCTTGAGCCTTCAATTTCCCTTGGGTTGCAAAGATGGACTATTTTATCTTCCTTTTGTGTAACTTGGAGTGAGTTATCAGTTCTTTTATTATTAGAAGCCATGGAGAGATTCCATTTTTTGAGTGAAAATTAAGCTTCACATCCTATTACATTTAGTTTACATTGTATGAAATCTCTGTTTATGGGGCAATTTTATGCTCATTACATTGGCATTGTGTGTGGTTCATGCTTGTTCCGAATCAGAAATTTTATCAGAAACTGCTATCAGAGTATTGTAATTGGCTTGGTTGATCTCTTTGTGACAGTGTAAGACTCCATGTGATCCAGATTTATGCAGGAACACAACAAAATACAAAAATAACCATAAACATAGAAATACGGTGGAAATAAGGCTTCATTTCATTAATATCAAATCACAGAAATATGAATACAAACATGATGGAAATAAAATAGCTAGGGTGTTGGTACGAATCTCTGAGAAGAGATGTGGTAGCTACAGACCTTTGAGTTATTCTGTTACAATGAGGTTCAAGGGCCTATTTATTATGGAGAAACAATGGAGAACTCTAAACCTCCAAAAACCTAACCCTAGGAGATGAAGCGCAAAAAATATGGGCCCCGTTTGGGTAAATTGGTGTTCCAACTTCTCAGGGATGTAACTTCGGCATACTATCTCCATTTGGAGCTTCAAAATGGCTCCGAAAGTTCAGGACCTGAAAAACTGCTAAAAATAGTAAGTTGTGAAAAAACTGAAAGAGACAATGGTGGGGCCCCAAGTGGAATAGGCGGGTGGCACCAATATCCACCTTGATCATTCCTCCCCCCTTAGGAAGAAATGGTCCCCATTGCGTTGAGTTCCTCCATAAGATGAGGAAACTTCTGTTGAACTTGGTCCCTAGTGAACCACTTGCCTTGGTGCAGGAGTTGGCCATCTTTGACAACCCGATACAGTTGAATCTTTTGTCGGCGAGTTTTATTGATTTGCATGTCCATGATATAGTCTGTGGTGGCCTGTTCCATGCAGTCTCAGTTTAACTCTTTTGGTGTGAGTTCTTCTGCAATGTTAGAGGTGTCCAATAGAGGTGGGAAGTAGGGACGAAGGTGGTCTACATTGAATACTGGGTGCAGACCAAGGAATGGTGGAATACTAAGCTCGAAGGAATTGTTCCCTACAGCCTTGGTGATGGTGTACGACCCATATCGGAGCGGGTGAATCTTGCGATGGGGTCCATTGAGGCGCTCCTTCTACAAATGTAGCCACACTTTTCCACCCACCTGAAAGTTGTGAAAAAACTGAAAGAGACAATGGTGGGGCCCCAAGTTGAATAGGCGGGTGGCTACCAATATCCACCTGGATCACCATGTTTCTCTTACAACAGTGTTTCCATAGGAAATTTTCCCCTGACTTCTGCAAGCTTATGTACAAAAGAGTGTCCAGGGACCTGTTATGAGAAAGAGATTTCCAGTGTGAGTAGTAGGACTTAATGCTATTAAAATGGGAAACAGGCCCTGTAGCCCTAGACCATTCAAACTGAATCTAGCTTCAGGGAAAATTAATAACTCGGCATAAGGTGACTGACTAAAACAGACTATGAGCTCGTCCAGAAATCAAAGAAATTGTAAACTGCCAAACTACTAACAAAAGTTTTGAAGGAAAAAATCCAGAATTTGAGGACATGCCTTGCCATGTTTCTGGAATTGGAATGTAAGGAAGATGTTGCAAACATCTGAGAGGGGCATTTTCCTTGAGCCACAGACACTTCCCACTGATATTCCTCCAATTTGTGATGCACTGAAGCATATATGAACCTCCAAATTCTCTCTTTGAACACGTCTATTTTGGGAGCCTCGGGAGATTCAGGGGAAGGAATGAGGAGAGAGGGGAAGCTGCCTCTCGAAGGCACTTAAAGATGTAAGTGATACAAATCGTTGAACATTGAACCACCAAAAGAGTCCATAAACTAGCAAACATAGAACCATAAACCAACCTGAATTTTTCCACTGCAAACAACCCTTGAATGGAGCTTCTTGAACTGTCATTCGCAAGGTGCTTGTGTGGATTTTTTGCATTGAATACTTCAAGCCTCTGGCTCATACTCTGTCTAGCCCTAACCCTTAGATTTAGTTTTATTTATAGCGTTAATGATATTTGGTTATAGATTAAAAATTTTAAAAAGTAACAATTGACACTATTTATTGTCCATTGTTGTGGGCATGTATTGCATTTGCCACGCAAACTTGTTTTATATAATGTAATGAAAATATATGCTTTTCTAGTAATATTAGTGGGGCATTTTTTGATGAATAATTGTGTGGGTTGAGAAATTTTGTTCAGAGTTGTGCAACAAGGCTTTCCCTAAGAGCAACAGACAAGGTTTGAAGCAACAATGCGAAAACGTGTCCATATTGGAGAATGAAGAAAAATAATAGAAGTGGTCATCAAAGAAATAGAAGAGTATCATGTACAGTGATCAAAAAATGGCACTGGATACTATTACTTTCGGAAAAAACCAATCTAGAATAAACTTTGATGTTAATCTCAATAGACTGAAGCTGGCAGATTTGTAGGAAAAGCTCATGACGATGATTGGCAATGACCAATTACCAGAAAATTTCCAGTGTAGTGAAGTGTGGATAGGACTAGACACTCTTTACAGGCTACTTGTTGAGCCCCTTGACATCGCTAATCATAATTCTTTAAAGGGTGCTAGCTCAATGGAAGAGAACTTGCATTATAAGCAGGAGGTCAGTGGTTCGATTTCACTGTGCCCTAACATGAAGTAATCAATGATATTGTAGTTTATCTTTGATTAAATCTTTTATATATTGATTTATTTCAATGGTGAGATATTTTTCTGGATTCATTATTTTATATTGTCTCTAAAGAGACAAAAGTGATGTATTATCTTTGAATGTAATTTTGTATTGTCTCTAGAGAGACAATAGTTATGATCAAAGACATTGTCTCTTTAAAGACAATATGTCTTTAATCCCAATTATTGTCTCTAGAAATACAAAAATGAGATTGTCTCTGGAGAGACAAAAATGCAATCGTCTTTGGAAAGACAAAAATTCTTGTGTTATATATTGTCTTTATAGAGACAATATTTTAAGACAATTTAATTTTAGGATAATTTAATTTGTGACATTCGCTTATAGATAATATTTAAAACAATACACAAGTTTTCTTTTGTCTTAAGTTAAGACAATTTACCCACAATTTGTCTTAAATATTGTCTTAAAACCCCTCTTTGCGTTGTAGTGAATATTCAAGATCTTTAACATATTCTTGACTTTCTCTTGAAATAATCAGGCCAAAAAAACCTTTGTTATCAAAATAAAAAATTGATTATACACAACAAATTACACTAAATACATTATTGATTACAACAATTACACATATATAGAACACAAATCATTGACTTCTATTTATGCATAGAACCTATACTTAAAAAAAAAAACTTTTGAACTAACTCCAAGATACTCACAATGGAAACCATTCATAATATGGAAACATCACTTCCACTAAATTAGTGTTATATCAAATTCGTTCTAAGAAAACAGTAAAAACAAATTTGCAAAATCAGCGAATCCTTTAATGAAAATATTTAGCTACGTGATGGATGATTGCGCCGAGAGGCGCATTCTACAGCCCAGTATGACCCCAATGTGTAAGTATGTCGGAAGCCAAAAAAAAATGTCGGCTTGAACAATAGCTTACATAAACATATAAATGAACAATTAAAAATTTATTAAAAATAAATTTAAACGATATAAACTTAAAATATGAAGAGTTTACTAACACTTAAAAAGAGATATGGTAAATAAATAAAATATGGTAAATACATAAAAATATAAATAAATCATAGGTATGGTAAATAAATAAAACCTCTTTTTATATTACTCATGAGGTATCGTGAATAAATATAAATATAAATAAACTAGAGGTATGGTAAATAAATAAAACCGATTTTTATATTTACTCAATAAACCACTTTATATTTACAAAAACTCAAAAACAGGTTTTATTTAGGTGAAGCCTATGGGACAAATTATTATTAATACCATGGGACAAATTATTAATAATACCATGAGCAAATGCCATGGGCCAAATAATATATTTATAAAATAGGTATGGTAAAGAAGTAAATATAAAAGAGGTATAAAGAGGTAAGGTAAATAAATAAAAATATATCAAATACGATTAGAAATCAAGATCTAATTATATATGAATTATAAGGGTCAAATACCATGGACCAAATTATTATTAATACCATGCAAAAAAAACATTATTAACCATAACATTAATATTAAAATATTAATATTATTAAATTTAATATGTTTAGATTAATACAATATTAAACTTATTATATTGTAATATATATTAATATATCATGATATATGATAGAGGTGGATAAATAGGGGGAGTGACAAGGGAGATATGGAGATAAATTGAAGGAGAAGGGAGAAGAGGAATGAAGAGTGAGAAGAGTGAGAGAGTTAGAGAAGGGTAAGAGAGGGAGAGAGAGACATAAAGATGGAGGTGGGAGAGAGATAAGGAGAGAGGGAGGGAGAAGGAGAGAGGATTGGAGGGTAGAGAGTGAGAGAGAGAGAGAAAGAAGGGGGAAGGGAGAGGGGGGTAGGAGAGAAAGGGAGAGAGAGAACGGATGAGAGGTGGAGGAGAGAAGGAGGGATAGAGAGATGGAGCTGGAGGCGAAGCATGGAAAGGAAGAAGAAATACATGGAGAAGGAGTGACAAGGGAGAGATGGAGAGAGAGAGTGTATGCTTATGGGTGGGATAAAGATACATAGGAGTGATAGAGACAAGGGGGAGAGAAGGAGAAAGGAGGAGTGATGGAGACAAGGGGGGAGAGAAGGATAAAGGGATAGAAATAGTAAGATAGTTGGAGAGTGAGATAGAGTGATGGGGGAAGAGAGAGGATTGTAGGACAAAGAGAGAGAGAAAGAAAGAGAGCTGGGGGGTCAAATAGAACGAAGTGAGAGAGGAGTGATGAGAAAGAGGAAGAGAGCGATGGGGGAAGAGAGGATTGTAGGAGAGAGAGAGAGAGAGAGAGATGGGGGAAGATAAAGGGAGGTAGGAGATAAAGGGAGAGAGAGGAAGGAAAAGTGAGGGGACTTGAAAGAGAGGAGGAGAGAGTGAGGGATAGAAATATGGATTTGGAGGGGAAGAGATGGAGGAATTGAGAGATGGAGAGAGAGAGAGATGCGGGAAGAGAAAGGGAGGTAGGAGAGAAAGGGAGAGAGAGGAAGGAAAGGAGAGGGGACTTGAAAGAGAGGATGAGAGAGGGGAGGAGAGAGAGGGAGGGATAGAAATATGGATTTGGAGGGGGAGAGAGGGAGGGATTGAGAGATGGGGCTGGATGAGGAGAGAGGGAGGGAAGAATAAATACATGGAGAGTGAGTAGTGGAGAGAGAGGGAGAGTGACAATGGAGAGATGAAGAGGGAGTGTGTATGTTTTGGGGTGAGATGAAGAGACAAATAAGGAGATATGGAGAGAAGGGGGGAGAGAAGGAGAGAGAGAGGAATATGGTAAAAAATTTGGAAGGTGAAGATAGAGAGAGAGAGAGGGGGGGGGAGAGAAAGGAAGAGAGAGAGTGAATAGAGGTAGGGAAAGAGATATGAAGATGGAGAGGGAGAGAGGGGGAGGTAAGAATAAATACATAGAGGGTGAAAGGTGGAGAGAGAGAGAGAGAGGGAGTGATAAAGAAGATGGAGAGAGAGGGAGAAAGGGCAGCATGAAGGAAGAGAGATGGAAGCGAGAGAGAGAGAGAGAGAGGGATACAGAGAGAGAGGAGGAGGAGGAGGGAGTGATAGATAGATAGATAGATTGGAGAAAGATATTTTATGTTTTGGAGTTGATATAGATAGATAGAGTGAGATATAGATATAGATGTAAGGTGAAGAGAAAAAAAGATAGATTGAGAGAAGGAGGTAGGGACAAGGAAATTGATAGATATGGAGTGAGAGAGAGTGTGTGTATGGTGGGGTGAGATAAAGAGAAAAAGAAGGAGAGATGGATGGATATATAGATATATATGGGGGAGAGAGGGAAGAAGGTTTCCTGCAGTAGATGCATTGATTTCAGTGTAGATGGTGATTTCTAATTCTATTTGATTTCTTGCACTAGATGAATTGATTTTGGTGTAGATGTTGATTTCTAATGATATTTGATTACTTACACTAGATGGATTGATTTTAATGTAGATGATTTCTAATCCTATTTGATTGCTTACACTAAATGCATTAATTTCAGTGTAGATGATGATTTCTAATCCTATTTGATTGATTTCACTCGATGCATTAATTTTAATGTAGATTTTGATTTTTGGTTATATTTGATTTCTTTCACTACATGAATTGATTTCAATGTAGATTATTTTTAATCCTATTTGATTGCTTGCATTGAATGGATTGATTTCAATGTAGATGGTGATTTCTAATCCTATTTGATTGCTTTCACTAAATGCCTTGATTTCAGTGTAGATGGTGATTTCTAATCTTATTTGATTGCTTGCACTACATGCATTAATTTCAATGTAGATGTTGATTTATAATTATATTTGATTGCTTGCACTAAATGCATTGATTTAAATGTAGATGATTTAACTAAATGCATTGATTTAAATGTAGATGATTTATAATCCTATTTGATTCCTTGCACTAAATGCATTTATTTCAGTGTAGATGGTGATTTCTAATCCTATTTGATTGCATCCACTAGATGCATTGATTTTAGTGTAGATGTTGGCTTTAAATCCTATTTTCCTACTTGCACTAGAATCATTTATTTGAGTGTAGATGTTGATTTCTAATCATATTTCATTACTTGCATTAGATGCATTGATTTTAGTGTAGATGTTGTTTTCTATTATTATTTGATTTCTTGCATTAGTTGCATTGATTTCAGTGTATATGTTGATTTCTAATTTGATCTAATTGGATGTATGATGGTACATTAATTTTAAAGACATTGGATTAATAGTGTGTGTGCAATGATTTTAGTGTAAGCACAAAAAATTATTGACAATGTACATTGATTTTTGTGTTATAGTAATTCAACCTATTAATATTGGAGAGCAAGAGAGACAAGGTATGATGTTTACTACAACAACTCGAGCTAAATATTTAAATGGTTTACGATTCCAACTATCCTTTTCAAATAATCAATATGAAAATATGACAAAACTAACTTGGGTGAAAATAAGAATAGTAGAAGAAAATAGTTTGAAATCGATCACAATGAAGAATATTCATAATTGACTACATTCTTATTATTCACAATTTCTATCATTCAATATTATTACATTGTCACTTTGCATTCAAAATTTTATTTCATCATTAAAGTTATTTTACAATATTTATCATCTCAACAAACTGAGGTAACTAATCAATTTTAAAATTAAAATGACTCAATAAATCTCAGACATATTTAACATATTTAAAATGGTTATCTTAATATTAGATGTATTTACATATTATTGATAAAATTAAGCATATGTTCCATATATTATCGATAGATTTTCCTTGGTCGCACACGACTGAAACCAACCTAGACCCATCTTAACTCAGGATCTATCAAGTGCCGAGAGGGATCAAATCTCTCGAGGTGAAAACCTTTCCTCAAGTTTTGCACTAAAAAAAGAGGTTTTCACTCGAGAGATTTGATCCCTCTAGGCGCTTGATAGATCCGGAGTTAAGATGGATCTAGGCTGGTA